>CM055895.1:69623805-70223805 GCA_029582155.1 Panopea generosa | reverse complement strand
CACATACTACAACATCATAAAGGCCATAATAAATTAATTGCTAGATTATCATCCCTGCTCTTCCTCTAATTTTCCTTTTTTATTTCCCTAAAAAAAAAATATATAAAAAAATGATTTTTTTATTTGTTTATTTTTTATTTAAAAAACACAAAAATTTTCAAAAATAAAAATTAAAAATAAAATCCTCCCACACTCCCCGTTTTTAAGAAAAATTTGGATGATAATCTAGCAATTAATTTATAATGGCCTAAGGCCTCAATTTTTACTGCCACAGTAGTAAATATTTGTAACAGGAGACTATCAAATTACGATGATGCTACACTAGGCTAATTGCTGATGGTGAGTTAACACAGATCCATGTGTATAGAGTGCACCTCCCTCGAATTCAAATATTTGGCAGTTGAACTTTTTTTTCAAACTGCATAAACAAACACTTTTTGGAAATTATTTTTTTGCTAATCAAATGTACTAACAATAATCTAGTCGTATGCATTATTATAACAAAAACAATACATTGATGACTGAAATTTTGAAAAAAAGTTCTCTGATTTGAATCATGTACTGAATAATGTAAAACCTGCCCCAGCATTATCTTGAGCCTTTTAAATGGCAGTTTTGGCTTTAAAGTGTACAATCATGTACAGTGATAATATGCAATTTTCCTACATTTGAAGCATTTTTATGTAAATATATAATGGTTTTATCAATGAAGGTACTCTTGCCACAAGAAAATAAATATCACATGTTAGTCGGAGTGTACAAGACAGTGATCAGAATGAATATCATTGTGAGGCAAGAATGCCTTCAAAATAAAAAAACAAAAATCATTAAATGTGAAAAATAGGTCAAAATTGGGGGAAATTAGCTTTTTCTTTAATTTTGACCATCTTTGGAGTCAATCTATGAAAGGCAAAACATAAAAAAAATGAAATATATATATTTTAAAAGAATAAAATATATTTAATACAAATACACCAAGCTCTGCTGATAATTAAGTATTTAAAAGAAATGCACTTTACAGGGTCAATATTGGGGATTTGTGAAATTGGTCCTTTGGCTTACTAACAACAGGGTATTTCAAACTGGTCATTTTTATATCTAAAGCAGTAGGTGGGCTTAAAAAGCAGTATGTTTGATCTATAGGTCATAGAATCATGTGTCTTTCTATAGGTTTATACTCTGAGCATGTGAAAGAAATGAATGAAAACACAGTTAGCATGTGCCCCAATAACAATGAATACCGCTAACTACTTTTTAAATTGTGTCCTAGTACATGTTTAATATTTTCATATAAAATGTGATATTAGACTTTCAGGTCTGCTTTAAAACAGTAATTACATAATATTATACCTTTAGTCAACATCTCCAACTGACACTGTCAAACCTTGTGTTTTCAGTGGCCATACTGTGCAAGAAGATGTACATATTGCAATTTTAATAAATATATAAGGTAAGTGCAGGACTTTGATTTAGAAAACTTCAGAAGAGGAATTTGAGTGGGGGGATTGGGACCATATTTCAGCCATAGAGATGAACAATTAACCATAATTGCTTTATACTCTGCTGAGAAATTTTCAGAGAGTGAGTCGAGTGTTTTCAGTTTTTGTTGTCTGTTAGTTATTTAACTTTTTTATCAATGACTTTACCGTATATGCTTTTATATGCATAATACCGCCATTGGAAACATGAAATGCTTCCATGGGGTAGTTTCATAATGGCAGTTATAAAACTGCATTTTCCTTATTTTAATGCTAATTTATTTATTTGAATGGCATTATTGATGTATTTTGAACATTAAATTTTAGGGGGGGAAAAAATGTGAATGTAGAAAAAAAAATTGATGCTTGGAAAATGGGGTATGAATACATAATTTCGGATGGCTACCTTCACTTTGTCAATAATGTACACATTGAACAGAGAGAAAAATTCTCTTATATGCTACATAACACCTACTTTTCTCATCATATTTTGGTAGTGCAGAGGTTGACAAACAATGAGTATGCAAACTTGTTTTATTTGCAAAATAAAGAACAAAAATCAATGGTGGGCGTACACCTAAAGAAGCTGAACCAATAAAACGAAACCTCATCACAATCATTCTCCAATTGTATCCTTTCAGGCTTGTCAAGTTCTTGTCACTACGCGGCATAATGTTATTTCAATTTCAATTCAATGTTAATGGCAAACTACATGTATATGCAAACATATGTGTTTGGCCATTTGTAACTTTTTTAAATCATATGGCAAAGATATGACAATAACATATTACAATCAATACACTTGGGATAAGTATCATAGTACATGTATATATAGTAGTTTAAACTTATTTATTTTACTTCGATTGTAAAACAAGTTCTTACAACTTAGACAAATCACGCTCAGAGTCTTCCTGGGTAGAATTTATACAAAGCATATGCAGAAAAAGTGTCTTGCTCAAGGACACCACACATAGCCGTAGCAGAGGATCAAACCCATTACCCTCCGATCATGGGTTTGGTGCTCTACCACTGGACCACGCGCTCCACTTTATATAATAAAGATGAGAAACAGTAAAAAATGTTACATGAAAGCACAATGCCGCCGGTGCATAAACTTTTTTCATGTTTTAAAGCAAAGAAAGAAAAATGTAATCAGGTATTAATCAGATGGTTATGAACCTAAATGCTTCATATATATATAAATTTAGAAATATTAACAAGTAGTTTTCGTTTTTTCATGGATAATATATTAAATATATTTGATGTAGGCCGTGCCACCCATGGAATATATTTACAATGTAAATCATAGCATCTCGGAACATATTATTATGGAGTATAACTACATACATGATTGATTGCAGTAAATCAGTGGACCATGCCAGGATGGCAGACTGTCTTGCCCGGGAGACACAGACTTTGTTGGAACTCAGTGGAGTGACCAAGATCAACTCTGTATTCTTTGGAGGAGGTGTGTAACCTTGAAAGGGAGTATATTGGGATAAAACGCTATAAATGTCTTAAAAAGTAAAATAGTTATTAATAATGATTCGTATAATTGTAACAAAATATGTTTCCATTTCAAGCGGGAAATCTATTTTAGTCTAACCTTGGTGTGTAGCCCCCAAGTTACGAAAGTCTTTTTCAGTATATTATTTTGCTATGTTTATATTAATATCATTTTGGTGATATGTGGTCAGTTAGTATATTATAAGCATGGTATATTGAAGAGAAAAAAAACACAATTTTAGAAAATCCGGATATATTTCCTTTCCACACAGAATAATGTTTAAAATAACGCAACTAAGTTATATGGTTGATCTTCTATCCTTGCTGTAATTTCTTATATACATGTATATAGATTTTAGGTATTCAAGATCACAAACCAGAAATTAAGATAACCTGATAGCTAATGTTACAAAATAAATGTTGTCAGAATAAAAGATATTCTAAGTACATGTTTATCATTTTTTAAAATAGAAGAACCATGTAAAAGTTGTTAGTTTCAAGAACATAATATGAAACTGCAATTTGAGATCAATTACAGGCACTCTGTCTAACAGCCTGATGCCTGGCAAGGATAGCTTTCAGAAAGTAACTGTGTACAACACAAAGGTGTCTCATAAGCCTATTGTAGCTGGCCCTTTCAATAGGGGTGACACCATAATAAAAAACACTTTACTTTTTACTTTTAAATTAATAACTCTTGGATCAAACCTGCAACCTCTGGTGTGAGCAGTCTAGTTAAAATACAAGTTTATTTGTCCCTGGAACTTTATATAAATTGTCTTACTTACAAGGCTCGGGAAAATATAAACAAATTCACACTTTAGTTGACAATATGTTATGATAGTGTTATTCAACTTTGAAATGTCTAATTACAGTCAAACCTGTCTTAAGCAGCAACTCAAAGGGAAGGAGCAAAAATAACCTTTTAAGACAGGTTGTTGCTTACATGTAATACAGGTTAATTTTGCACTTAAAGTATAGAAATGGGAAATAGCAAATATGGCTGCTTAATACAAGTGGCTGCTTAATAGAGATGATCGCTTACACATGTTTGACTGTAAATGTTAAATAATAAATTAATAAGTGTTATCTATATCGGCTGTTGGTTGATTGGTTGATGTATAATTACTTTCTGGTAGTTATTATGTTGTAATGGCCAGTCACTTATAAAGAAAACATTGAAATCCTCAAGACTGGCTAATGATAAAACTTGTACATGTATCAATGTTGAAATTAAAGCAGTTGCATACATGGTATTTCTTTGGGAATAAGTGTGTGCTTGTGTAACAAAATAAGAGCATACTTGCTTGTGTATTTACTATTTTGCAAATTGAAATATTTAGAATGCTATGGATTTATGCCGTAAAAGACAAAAGAACTTTGTTTCCATTAAGAGTCATATCAGTAACAAGGTTATTTCTGTTTGCAGGTACCCCAAGTCTCGCCCTTCCTAGCACTATATCCAGAGTGATTGAGGCTGTCAGCAGTCAAGTGACATTTACACAGGGTTCAGAGGTCACACTGGAAGCAAATCCAACACATCTGGAGTCTGATAAATTGAGGTACGATGCTTTGCTAGAATAATTGAAGTTTTTTGCCAATGCAGCTTTTGTAATATTTCTTGGTGACTGGTCTGCCATGATGAGTATTGTTTAATTGGGGTATATTTATGTTTCCCCCTTGCTGGAAGGAGGGGACATATTGATTTTGTCCTGTCTGTCTGTCCATCCGAAACTATGTCCTCTCTTCACATCTTTAGCTGCTCATTGGATGTTGAAGAAACCATGCAAGATGTATCTGTATTATGGCGTTCCAGTCTGATGGTTTTTAGGAGAGTTTTGCCCCTACCAGAGTTTTAAAATAGAAATGTTGTTCATTGCAGGGTTCTGGTCAGGCTCAATTATTCTTCAGTTGTTTAAAATAGAAATGTTGTTCATTGCAGGATTCTGGTCAACTCATTTATGCTTCATTTGTTTAAAATTGAAATGTTGTTCATTGCAGGGTTCTGGTAAGCTCATTTATACTTCATTTGTTTAAAATAGAAATGTTGTTTATTGCAGGGTTCTGGTCAGTTTAAAATAGAAATGTTGTTCTTTGCAAGGTTCTGGTCAGCTCATTTATACTTCAGTTGTTTAAAATAGAAATGTTGTTCATTGCAGGGTTCTAGTCAGCTTATTTATACTTCATTTGTTTAAAATAGAAATGTTTTTCATTGTAGGGTTCTGCTTGGCTCATTAAATGATTCATGCTTCATTTGTTTAAAATAGAAATGTTGTTCATTGCAGGGTTCTGGTAAGTTTAAAATAGAAATGTTATTCATTGCAGGGCTCTGCTTGGCTCATTTATACTTCAATTGTTTAAAATAGAAATGTTGTTCATTGCAGGGTTCTGCTTGGCTCATTAAATGATTTATGCTTCATTTGTTTTAAATAGAAATGTTGTTCATTGCAGGGCTCTGCTCAGCTCATTTATACTTCATTCGTTTAAAATAAAAATGTTGTTCATTGCAGGGTTCTGGTCAGCTCATTTATACTTCAGTTGTTTAAAATAGAAATGTTGTTCATTGCAGGGTTCTGGCCAGTTTAAAATAAAAATGTTGTTCATTGCAGAGTTCTGGTCAGCTCATTAATTTATACTTCAATTGTTTAAAATGGAAATGCTGTTCATTGCAGGGTACTGGTCAGCTCATTTATGCTTCAGTTGTTTAAAATAGAAATGTTGTTCATTGCAGAGTTCTGCTCAGCTCATTTATACTTCAGCTGTTTAAAATAGAAATGTTGTTCATTGCAGCGTACTGGTCAGCTCATTTATGCTTCATTTGTTTACAATAGAAATGTTGTTCATTTCAGGGCTCTGGTCAGTTTAAAATAGAAATGTTGTTCATTGCAGGGTTTGGTCAGCTCATTAATTTATACTTCAATTGTTTAAAATGGAAATGCTGTTCATTGCAGGGTACTGGTCAGCTCATTTATGCTTCAGTTGTTTAAAATAGAAATGTTGTTCATTGCAGAGTTCTGCTCAGCTCATTTATACTTCAGCTGTTTAAAATAGAAATGTTGTTCATTGCAGCGTACTGGTCAGCTCATTTATGCTTCATTTGTTTACAATAGAAATGTTGTTCATTTCAGGGCTCTGGTCAGTTTAAAATAGAAATGTTGTTCATTGCAGGGTTTGGTCAGCTCATTAATTTATACTTCAATTGTTTAAAATAGAAATGCTGTTCATTGCAAGGTACTGGTCAGCTCATTTATGCTTCAATTGTTTAAAATAGAAATGTTGTTCATAGCAGGGTACTGGTCAGCTCATTTATGCTTCAATTGTTTAAAATAGAAATGTTGTTCAAAGCAGGGTTCTGGTCAGTTTAAAATAGAAATGTTGTTCATTGCAGGATTCTGCTTGGCTCATTAAATGATTTATGCTTCATTTGTTTAAAATAGAAATGTTGTTCATTGCAGGATTCTGGTCAGCTCATTTATATTTTATTTGTTTAGAATAGAAATGTTGTTCATTGCAGAGCTCTGGTCAGTTTAAAATATAAAAGTTGTTCATTGAAGTGTTCTGGTCAGCTCATTTATGCATTATTTGTAAAAATAGAAATGTTATTCATTGCAGGGTTCTGGCCAGCTCATTTATGCTTCAATTGTTTAAAATAGAAATGTTGTTCATTGCAGGATTCTGTTCAACTCATTTATACTTCATTTGTTTAAAATTGAAATGTTGTTCATTGCAGGGTTCTCGTAAGCTCATTTATACTTCATTTGTTTAAAATAAAAAGGTTGTTTATTGCAGGGTTCTGGTCAGCTCATTTATACTTCAGTTGTTTAAAATAGAAATGTTGTTTATTGCAGGGTTCTGATCAGCTCATTTATACTTCAATTGTTTAAAATAGAAATGTTGTTCATTGCAGGGCTCTGGTCAGCTCATTTATACTTCAATTGTTTAAAATAGAAATGTTGTTCATTGCAGGGTTCTGCTCATCTCATTTATGCTTAATTTGTTCAAAATAGAAATGTTGTTCATTGCAGGGTTCACGTCAGTTCATTTATACTTCATTTGTTTAAAGTAGAAATGTTGTTCATTGCAGGATTCTGGTCAGTTTAAAATAGAAATGTTGTTCATTGCAGGGTTTGCAGGGTTCTGGTCAGTTTGAAATAGAAATGTTGTTCATTGCAGGGTTCTGGTCAGCTCATTAATATATACTTCAATTGTTTAAAATGGAAATGCTGTTCATTGCAGGGTACTGGTCAGCTCATTTATGCTTCAATTGTTTAAAATAGAAATGTTGTTCATTGCAGGGTTCTGGTCAGCTCATTTATACTTCAATTGTTTAAAATAGAAATGTTGTTCATTGCAGGGTACTGGTCATCTCATTTATACTTTATTTGTTTAAAATAGAAATTTTGTTCATTGCAGGGTTCTGGTCAGCTCATTAATTTATACTTCAGTTGTTTAAAATGGAAATGCTGTTCATTGCAGGGTACTGGTCAGCTCATTTATGCTTCAGTTGTTTAAAATAGAAATGTTGTTCATAGCAGGGTACTGGTCAACTCATTTATGCTTCAATTGTTTAAAATAGAAATGTTGTTCATAGTAGGGTTCTGGTCAGTTTAAAATAGAAATGTTGTTCATTACAGGATTCTGCTTGGCTCATTAAATGATTTATGCTTCATTTGTTTAAAATAGAAATGTTGTTCATTGCAGGATTCTGGTCAGCTCATTTATATTTTATTTGTTTAGAATAGAAATGTTGTTCATTGCAGAGCTCTGGTCAGTTTAAAATATCAAAGTTGTTCATTGAAGTGTTCTGGTCAGCTCATTTATGCATTATTTGTAAAAATAGAAATGTTATTCATTGCAGGGTTCTGGCCAGCTCATTTATGCTTCAATTGTTTAAAATAGAAATGTTGTTCATTGCAGGATTCTGGTCAACTCATTTATACTTCATTTGTTTAAAATTGAAATGTTGTTCATTGCAGGGTTCTCGTAAGCTCATTTATACTTCATTTGTTTAAAATAGAAAGGTTGTTTATTGCAGGGTTCTGGTCAGCTCATTTATACTTCAGTTGTTTAAAATAGAAATGTTGTTCATTGCAGGGTTCTGGTCAGCTCATTTATACTTCAATTGTTTAAAATAGAAATGTTGTTCATTGCAGGGTTCTGGTCAGCTCATTTATACTTCAATTGTTTAAAATAGAAATGTTGTTCATTGCAGGGTTCTGCTCATCTCATTTATGCTTCATTTGTTTAAAATAGAAATGTTGTTCATTGCAGGGTTCACGTCAGTTCATTTATACTTCATTTGTTTAAAATAGAAATGTTGTTCATTGCAGGATTCTGGTCAGTTTAAAATAGAAATGTTGTTCATTGCAGGGTTTGCAGGGTTCTTGTCAGTTTGAAATAGAAATGTTGTTCATTGCAGGGTTCTGGTCAGCTCATTAATATATACTTCAATTGTTTAAAATGGAAATGCTGTTCATTGCAGGGTACTGGTCAGCTCATTTATGCTTCAATTGTTTAAAATAGAAATGTTGTTCATTGCAGGATTCTGCTCATCTCATTTATGCTTCATTTGTTTAAAATAGAAATGTTGTTCATTGCAGGGTTCACGTCAGTTCATTTATACTTCATTTGTTTAAAATAGAAATGTTGTTCATTGCAGGATTCTGGTCAGTTTAAAATAGAAATGTTGTTCATTGCAGGGTTTGCAGGGTTCTGGTCAGTTTGAAATAGAAATGTTGTTCATTGCAGGGTTCTGCTCATCTCATTTATGCTTCATTTGTTTAAAATAGAAATGTTGTTCATTGCAGGGTTCACGTCAGTTCATTTATACTTCATTTGTTTAAAATAGAAATGTTGTTCATTGCAGGATTCTGGTCAGTTTAAAATAGAAATGTTGTTCATTGCAGGGTTTGCAGGGTTCTGGTCAGTTTGAAATAGAAATGTTGTTCATTGCAGGGTTCTGGTCAGCTCATTAATATATACTTCAATTGTTTAAAATGGAAATGCTGTTCATTGCAGGGTACTGGTCAGCTCATTTATGCTTCAGTTGTTTAGAATAGAAATGTTGTTCATAGCAGGGTACTGGTCAGCTCATTTATGCTTCAATTGTTTAAAATAGAAATGTTGTTCATTGCAGGGTTCTGCTCAGCTCATTTATACTTCAATTGTTTAAAATAGAAATGTTGTTCATTGCAGGGTACTGGTCATCTCATTTATACTTTATTTGTTTAAAATAGAAATTTTGTTCATTGCAGGGTTCTGGTCAGCTCATTAATTTATACTTCAGTTGTTTAAAATGGAAATGCTGTTCATTGCAGGGTACTGGTCAGCTCATTTATGCTTCAGTTGTTTAGAATAGAAATGTTGTTCATTGCAGGGTACTGGTCATCTCATTTATACTTCAATTGTTTAAAATAGAAATGTTGTTCATTGCAGGGTTCTGGTCAGCTCATTAATATATACTTCAATTGTTTAAAATGGAAATGCTGTTCATTGCAGGGTACTGGTCAGCTCATTTATGCTTCAATTGTTTAAAATAGAAATGTTGTTCATTGCAGGGTTCTGCTCAGCTCATTTATACTTCAATTGTTTAAAATAGAAATGTTGTTCATTGCAGGGTTCTGGTCATCTCATTTATACTTTATTTGTTTAAAATAGAAATTTTGTTCATTGCAGGGTTCTGGTCAGCTCATTAATTTATACTTCAGTTGTTTAAAATGGAAATGCTGTTCATTGCAGGGTACTGGTCAGCTCATTTATGCTT
Organism: Panopea generosa; assembly: GCA_029582155.1. Taxonomy (NCBI): domain Eukaryota; kingdom Metazoa; phylum Mollusca; class Bivalvia; order Adapedonta; family Hiatellidae; genus Panopea; species Panopea generosa. The sequence continues at coordinate 70,214,058 of CM055895.1, read as the reverse complement.
CAGTTGTTTAGAATAGAAATGTTGTTCATAGCAGGGTACTGGTCAACTCATTTATGCTTCAATTGTGTAAAATAGAAATGTTGTTCATTGCAGGGTTCTGGTCAGTTTAAAATAGAAATGTTGTTCATTGCAGGATTCTGGTCAGCTCATTTATACTTCATTTGTTTAAAATAGAAATATTGTTCATTACAGGGCTCTGGTCAGTTTAAAATAGAAATGTTGTTCATTGCAGGGTTCTGGTCAGCTCATTAATTTATACTTCATTTGTCTAAAATGGAAATGCTGTTCATTGCAGGGTACTGGTCAGCTCATTTATACTTCAATTGTTTAAAATGGAAATGCTGTTAATTGCAGGGTACTGGTCAGTTCATTTATACTTCAATTGTTTAAAATAGAAATGCTACTCATTGCAGGGTACTGGTCAGCTCATTTATGTTTCGATTGTTTGGAATAGAAATGTTGTTCATTGCAGGGTACTGGTCAGCTCATTTATGCTTCAATTGTTTAAAATAGAAATGTTCATTGCAGAGTTCTGGTCAGTTTAAAATAGAAATGTTGTTCATTGCAGGGTTCTGGTCAGCTCATTTATACTTCAGTTGTTTAAAATAGAAATGTTGTTCATTGCAGGGTTCTGGTCAGCTCATTTATACTTCAATTGTTTAAAATAGAATCCTTATCAACACTTTGTTTCCTTGGTAATTGAAAAATGTCTCTTGGATTTTTTAAAAAAAAATTAGATGTCTGTCCAACTTTTAAATTTGGTAAAGCAATTCACCTCTTGTTACCTTCAATAATTTGTGACTACTGGCAATTTCTGACTGGTCAGTCAAATTCTGTTTTTATATATTGATTGAGGTAGTCATTTCAAAATGGTGTCATGGCAAAAACATTTTGAAATATTGATGCACTTTATACACAAATATAAGAGATTTATCCTTTTTTTCCTGATATTTAGGTATAAAAACTGGTGCGCATTATACATGAGTAGAAACTGTTGACTGTTCGTTACTCAGTCTAATCTTTGTCTTGCAAATGATATCATTGATCTGAGCAAATCTAGAGTAAACTACTTCTGTACTAAAGAATAGCTTATGTTGCTGATGTGGCTCTTTATTTACTTCTATATACTTTTTTGTAGTAACATTTATCTGATTGTTTTACAGAGATTTTAAGGCAGCTGGTGTCAACCGGTTATCTTTGGGAATTCAGGTTAGCAAACATTTTTGTATAAATTCTTCCCTTTGTAAGTGTTTGTGATGGGATCTTTATGTCTGGTTGTACTTAAGTACTGATTTCAACATGATTTTAATAAATTAAATAATAAATGAGCACAAATGTAAGATTCTTTTTGTCACATATTTCAAAAGAATAGTACATTTACGATTTATTCTACATTTCATGTCTATCAGGAAAGAAATAAAGTATGACGTATTTGTTTCTGTCATGTGTCATATGACATGACATCTGAAAAAACAACATCATTTTACTATGACGAATCAACGTCATTTGTATATTCTGGAAAGTCAGAACATAGATGGCATTTTACGTACAAGAGTTCAGATATAGAACGATGAATCAAAAGTGATATTTCACTAGGTCAATATAAAAAGTATGTGATGGGTTTATTACACACCTGCACCGTAATTTTTATGCCCCACCACTCCCAAATTTTTGTGATGGCTTATAGTAATTGCAGTGTCCGTCCGTATATACATATACATATATATATACATGGAGATAATTATTTGTGAATAACCAAGACATAAATGAACTGACCAGATTATAGCGAGTGTGCCTAGCTACAATGCAAATCATAGACATAATATCAAGGCCTCTGCCAAACTAATAAATTCGGTGTCGACCATGACTTATATACTGTGGATTTACATGCAACATATCTGGATGGACGGACAATTTACATACATGAACTGATAGCTTTATATGAGTAGGATCCAGTTAAGGATTCATGACTACTCACATGCTATATAAAGGACAGATTTATAAACCCGTCAGATCATAGAGATACATTGAATTCATATATATTTAATTATATATACATGTACAAACAGATCAATTAATCTGACTGCTGATGTTTGTTTGGAAAACAGATAAAAATGCCTTTTTACTTGTACATGTGGGTCAGTAACTTTCTCTATTTTCTCTCTGTATGGCATGTTAAAGTTACATTTAGTTATTATGGAATTGTCATGATTGGAATCTAGTTTCCTCTACTTAAAAAAAAAATTATAATCATTATTACGATTATTTCTTTAGAAAGAAAGTTTTTCTCCGAAATTTATTGTTAGCTATTTTATCTCCAGTAAGTTGCGGAAGTATGGTGGTTCTACTCAGATTCAGTCTGAAGTCTTCATCCACCAATAAAACTGATGTACAACATATAACCTGAAATGTATTGAAAATGACATTAAACCCAATAAAAAAAATTGTCATTTAGATTGTATCTCCTTTCAGGGTTTTTTTTTAGAAAAAGAGGAAGGGGCCCACACCTTTTAGGGGAAAAATCACGTGCAATGTTCAGAATTTGGGGAATTTATTTTACATACAACAGTAGAAACGGTTAATGGTTTAATAAAATACTGGTCATATAATGACAAACATCTTTCTCCAGTTAAAACTTCAACTAAAGTTTGAAATATATCTCAATAATGAATTGTTTTCTAAAATTCAGTTAATGCACTGCAAAAAGATATAGCAGTATTGCCTATCCTACCAGATACAGGTAGAAGAGATATAGCAGTATTGCCTATCCTACCAGATACAGGTAGAAGGAAACAGATGTCAATAAACCAAAAATACCCAGATGACAGTAATAAATATTGATTTTATACTTTTTGTGTGTATGTAAAATTTGTTGCAAATTAAATTTTCTTTCTTGTGATATAAAAAAGTATTATTCTTTTGCAAATGAATAATGAAATATATGGATAGAAACTAAATAGATTTTTTTTCATTCGATTTTGTTTTTAATTCAACACTAGTTTATATATATCTTGCTTATAAAGTCAATATTTCTGCAAGATATACTGATTTTACACTTTTTATGTTAATTTGAATAAGCGCCGCCTTGGTGGTATAAAAATTCCGGTCGCAGCTGTCAGCTGTGAAAACAAATCAGTATTGTCGCATATTGGCGCGTGTATTTCATTATTCCATATACCCCAGGACATATATCGTAATGGTAAGCACATGGTAGCGCACAAGATCTGATCCCAATAATTGCAATCATAACAGACATTGAATTATTATCGTGTCAATGATCACAGTCAGCATGCATGATTTTCCAAAAATATGAAAAATAGACCGCTGTACAATTTTAGAAAATAGATTTGACCTTCATCTTTCTGGAAAATTCCATGACCTCCCATGATCACTGGCATGGGTATTTACGATTGGACGCCATTTTTAAATGTAACCTAGGGTGTCATGCATAATTTTACTGTGCGGCTACAACTACACAAATCTTAGACTGGTTCCCGGTCTCATATAATATAAGATGTGAAGGCAACGCCGAGAGCATTTTGGGTCCGAGAACCAGGCTACACGAATCTCTGAAAAATAAATAAGTGAACCGGGCATGTTTTTGCGAAAAGGGCCCTTTTTACAGGAAAGGTATTTTTTTTTAGCGAAAGGGGAAAATGACTGGCCAGGGAAATTTTTAGCCATAGGGGAAACAAATTGGCAAGGGGAAGACGCCGTTAAGCGGCGTCTGCTATAGATGGGAAAAAAAAACCTGCCTGTATCATATTGGTTATTTATTTGCAGGCAATGAATGATACTGACCTAAAACTACTGGGCCGAGACCATTCAATAGAAGAAGCGTTCAGGTTAAATTAAATTTTTGTTTTTTCCACACAGATTTTAAATATAAATTCATTTTTAGTTGTTAATGTATTCTGTATCTTTATCAAGCCATAAAGTCAACATATACAGTAGAACTTTGTTGGTTCGAACGCAGATGGCTGAAACACTTAACTGGTCATGACCGAATTCTTATTTCGATGTACACAGATGTACATGTATGGTATAATGTTGAACAATACTTAACTTGAACAATATTGTCCAGTTCAAAGTTTTAATGTGTATTACAAAACTTACAATTACACTTGCTTCGTAAGTTTGTTACACTTGTATAGTAACGGTCATTGTCTACTGCACTGTTTGGAGGAAATGAGAACACTAGGTAAACTATGCATTTCTGCTTTTCTGTAGTTTGGTTTACAGTGGTTATGAAACTGAGTTTACAAATTGTACAAATGACATCCTGGTTCATTCTGGGTAGAAACTAGAGCATATGTCTGATGAAGAGTCTTACTAAAGAACACCTGACTCTTGTGGGGATGGAACCTAGGTCCTTCTTTGTTAATCAAAAAGTTTAGTTTCACTTCACTGAATTTAACATATAAATATAGATTATTAGTTATCAGTTGAGAAGGCTTACTTTTTGGCTCCATTCTGTATCTCGTGGTGTTTGATGATGTCACGGCTTGACCAGCTCAACAATATCTGTTTGGGTGGTAAGTTCAATCAGACTTGTTATAATATGATATATGTTTAACTTTTTTATAAGAACAGAGATGAAAAAGAACACACATTTTGATTTTGTTTTTGTTCTTTTACTTTTACTGATAGCTTTATATGAGTAGGATCCAGTTAATGATTCATGACTACTCACATGCTATATAAAGGACAGATTTATAAACCTGTTGGATCATAAAGATATAGTGAATTCATATATATTTAATTATATATACATGTACAAACAGATCAATTAATCTGACTGCTGATGTTTGTCTGGAAAACCGATCAAAATGCATTTTTACTTGTACATGTGGGCCAGTTCAGTCAAAGCCAAGTTCAGTCAAAGCTCAGTTCAGTCAGAGCCTAGTTCAGTCAAAGCCCAGTTCAGTCAAAGCCCAATTCAATCAAAGCCCAGTTCAGTCAAACTCAGTTCAGTCAAAGCCCAGTTCAGTCAAAGCCCAGTTCAGTCAAAGCCCAATTCAGTCAAAGTCCAATTCAGTCAAAGCCCAATTCAGTCAAAGTCCAATTCAGTCAAAGCCCAGTTCAGTCAAACTCAGTTCAGTCAAAGCCCAGTTCAGTCAAAGCCCAATTCAGTCAAAGTCCAATTCAGTCAAAGCCCAATTCAGTCAAAGCCCAGTTCAGTCAAAGCCCAATTCAATCAAAGCCCAGTTCAGTCAAACTCAGTTCAGTCAAAGCCCAGTTCAGTCAAAGCCCAATTCAGTCAAAGTCCAATTCAGTCAAAGTCCAATTCAGTCAAAGTCCAATTCAGTCAAAGTCCAATTCAGTTTAAGTCCAGTTCAGTCCAAGTGCTTTATGTATCAGTTACTTGTGGGACAGTGGTTCTTTTCACATTCATTCTGAAGCTTCCATTTAACAATAAATGGATGTTGTGTACAGATTTAACCTATAAATTGTTGAAAATGATGTAAATCCGGATCATTTTATTTCATTCTTATATATTCAGATGTCTGGAGGAGGCAAAGTCATTGTACAAAGGTCATGTGTCTGTAGATGTGATATTTGGTCGGCCGGGTCAGACACGGGAACAGTGGATTAAAGAGTTGAACGAGGTTAGTCTGTTCATAACCTGTTTGTAAAACTTTTAATCCACGTTTTATAATTTGTGTTTTAACCCTTTACTCCATAGATACACATTTTCCTGCACCAATCACAGAAGGCCTTTGAAAACAGTGCAGGAAGAGTTCAGATTGCTCGTAACGAGCAATCTGAACACTTCCTGCACTGTTTTCCACTCTGTCAGTTAATATAAACATAATTCACACAATAATTCAAAAGAAGCCTTCTATATTAGTTGTCTAAAGGTGTCGATATTGGAGGTTTCAAAAGGCGTCTATATGAAGTAAAGGGATAAACAAAATGTGTTTGTTACAACTACCAAGAGACTGTTGAGCAAGCTGATCATTATTTCTCCTATGTTTATTTGATCTCAAACCGTAGTTGTTTCACTAGATTCAAGCTCAGCAGCCGATTTAGATGGTTAAGCATTACAAGATTAACTTACGTAGGCCAAATTAATACATTTTACGTTGATTGTGAAACAACTGCTGACAACTTATATCACTTGATTTTGTCTTGGTTGGACCAGTACTAAGCATATATTAATGTAGTGTTTTACCCAGTACTCAAGGACACGACATGAAGGGACTGTCAAGGGAAGGGAATAGAACCCACTACCCTCCAGTCTTGGGTTCTATTGTTCCATCACTACTCTTAAATCTCCACTTTTTTCTTTTGTATAAATGTCAGAAGAGTAATGCAGTGTATAGAACATGTCAGTCTTTTATTATCAAAGTTTAGAATAGGTATGCCTGTTTATAATCAATGTATGGAACATGTCAGTCTGTTTATAGTCAAGGTTTAGACCAGCTTAGTCTGTTTATAATCAATGTATAGAACAGGTATTTATGTTTATAATCAAGGTTTAGAACAGGTATGTCTGTTTGTTTTCAAAGTTTAGAACAGGTTAGTCTGTTTATAATCAATGTATAGAACAGGTATTTATGTTTATAATCAAGGTTTAGAACAGATATGTCTGTTTGTTTTCAAAGTTTAGAACAGGTTAGTCTGTTTATAATCAATAAATAATTGAATAAATCAAACATTAAAATCTTAAAAAACACACCCATATGCAAAACCTTTTTTTCAGCTTAAAACCTTTTTAAAAGTTTTCACAGTATTTTCATGCAGGAGCAATAATGTATAAAATATGAGATTTTGTGTCTGAATTTTAGAGTCACACATTCAGTTGTATGTTGATTGACATAATGTAAATGGATATTATGTGATGAAATGTATGTTATCTAGATTGTGGCCGTGTGTGATGACCACGTGTCGTTGTATCAGCTGACACTGGAGCGTGGGACACAGTTGTTCAAGTGGGTGCAGCAGAATGTTTATACTCTACCTGACAATGATACCATGGCTGATATGTATGACCTGGCTGTACAGGTATAAAATCTACTAATATCATATATCTAAGTTTTATTGGTGGAGGAAGACCTCAGAATGAATCTGAGTAGAACCAGCATCGTTTTGCAAGTTACTGGCAAAATTTCACATCTAAAGTTTTTGGAGTTAGCAGGACAAGAATCTACCACCTTAGCGATGAGAGGTAAGTGATTTTTAAGCGACACCTTGGATCACTCCGCCATGGAGGACCCTTCTTTCATCAATATTTGTACTAGTAACTTTACAGTTGTGTGCAATCTTCATTTTCTATTTGATATTGACAAAGTTGTTACTCCCGAAGACCACAGTGTATTGTAAAAAGTTATATATGGACAGCATTAATAAAATTGAGCGTACTGTCCTTCAATGTTTCTTGTTTTATATTCTTATATTTACTTATACTGTCTGTCAGTGGTGAAAATGGGATATAATTTATGTGCTTTGGTATGTAAAACTGGTCACATTTTGGAGACAAAGGCTACATAATTTGCGAAGCTTTAGAGCCCTTATTTGGTGAGTTGTATAAATACATGTACATGTATGAATACTGCATCTTTTTTTACTCCTCATTGTTTAAACGTTTACAAACATAATCTCATAAAAACAATGAGTTTGTGGTTTTTGTGGACATCCTTTGTTGGTGTTGCTTATATCAATGAAATCTTTGGAAGTGTAAATTTTATCTCAGAAGAGTGCATAAAGGAAATTGTGACCTTCTCAAGGATGTTATCAGAAAAAGTTACTCTGAACTAACCCTAATATGACAGTGTGCAAAGAACTGTGTTCTGGCATTATATCATTTTTTTTTTAATGGGGTTACACGCCATTTTCAACACATTTCAGGTTATATATGACATATCCAGTTTTACTGGTGGAGGAAGACCTCACACTGAGTCAGACTGAGTAGAACCACCGTCCTTCGACAAGTAACTGAAAACTTTCTCACATAAAGTTTTTGGAGCATGCAGGACTCGAACCTGCAACCTTAGCAGTGAGAGGTAAGTGATCTTAAGACATGGCCTTGGACCACTTGGCCAAGGAGGACCCCATTATATCAAATGATGTTGTATAAATATATATATTTAATTATATTGCTGCCATTGAGGAATAATCCACTGACAGCTCCAAGTATACACACCCCTGGCTCCTCTCCCCTACCAACTACAGAGCTTTACAGTTATAATATAAACATATTTTAAATGTGTTTAACGCCATTTCCAACACAACACAGCTTGTATGTGGTATCCAGATTTTTAATTGATAGAGGAAGAATTAATCTGATCAGAGACATCAATATTCTGCAAGTAACTGGCAAACTTTTGCACATTTTTAACTGAGTAGGGCTTAGTGGTGAGAGGTAAGTCATTGAAGACAGCCCTCTAGACCACTTAACTATGAAGAATAATGAATATAACAATCTAAGCCTGATAATTACTGATACAAAAGGGTTGAAATTTTAATTTAATATTGTTATTAGATGTCACTTTGACTTCTACAGTAACTTTTCTATTTATTAACACCTCCATGCATTTATTTCCTTGTACCCAGAAGAGCAGGGCCTCATTAGCTCAGTCGGTTATGCATCTGACTATCAATCTAGGGGTCATGAGTTTGAATCCTGGCCTGGCCACAATCTCCTTCATGGTTGATATATGACATTGTGTCTTATTATTATTCATCTCTCACCACTGATTCAAGTAGGAAAGTTATGATTTACTTGCGGAGATGGGGTGTGCTCTATTAATGGTTAACCTTTCATGATCCCAGGAAAGAGAATTTAGGTTAACTGATTGTCTGTTAACCCTCGATGGCAAAAAAATGAAAAAAAGTTTTTTATCTATCAATGTACCCAGAAGCGGTTTAAAATCTGAGAAGGTGTTATTAAACTGTAATAAAAAAACATGATGTGATAAGTTAACCAGCACTGGTTACTTGTAAAAGGACAGTCAGTATAGTTTAATCAGAATTATTCTGATGTCTTCCTCTATCAATAAAAATAGTAATATGTCACAAATCATTTTAAACACTCACTCCCAACCCCAGCAAAACACATTCAAAAATCTTCATTTAAAGACATTTGATGATACTTTTAATGTCAAATATAACCACCTTATCAGGTTCTGGAGTCCCTGGGTTTGAAGAGGTATGAAGTGTCCAACTTTGCCAAAAAGGTAAGAAAATTGATACAAACAAGGTGTTTAATGTTTAAGCTTGTTAAATAAAATCGTTGGTTATGATATGATTTGAATCAATATTTATGTCAATTACACACTGTAAGAGGGTTTGCTTTTTTTTTTATTTTATTATTTCTGTATTTTATAAGTTTTTATTTAAAATGTGTCTACTGTATGCTTTGTAAGATGCTTTTTCTTGAAATTTCTTGTATTTCTTCAGGATGCTGAGAGTGGTCACAATCTCGCCTACTGGCAGGGGTCACAATACTTGGGTGTTGGACCAGGTAATATAAATACCAAACCAACTGCGAGTTTGGTGAATCACATGCATGATACCTCAGGGCGTGAGACAAAAGCTCAGTTTTTAGCTCTATTGGCCAAAGGCATTTTTTTTGTGATCTGAAATTCAAGATGGCTGCTGTTACTAAAAATAGCCCAAAACTTAAGAAATCTTCTTCTCATTAACCGCCCAACAGATTTTGTAAATGTTTATTTAGTAGTGATAATCAACTATAGTGCTTTTAGATTTGTTCAAATGGTGTCCCTGAGGTTAGAATGACCCTGCCCCGACGGTTCAATTTGGAGACACATGTCATTATAATAAACATAAGATTTGGTTCAATTAGGAGAATTAACTTTCCATAATGGGGCAGAGTGGGTAGAAAATGGGTTAAAATAGATTTCTTCTCAACAATCTGACTGTAAATTTTGTTAATAATTGATATAGATTATCCCAATGAATATGGGTTTAAAGTTTGTACCAATGAAAGGGCTTGTATTTATAGGTGCCCTGTAAGGGGAGTTTTATATAGGAATACTATGGGAAAAAGGAAAATTCTAATTTTTTCATCCATTTATGATTTTATTTGTATTCAGTTTGAGTTTTGAAGCATCTTCTATCCATAACAAATAAGATTTTGTTCATTAAGAAGGAGTGACTTTCCAAAAAAGGGCAAGGTGGGGTCACAAAATGGTTAAAATTGAACATTTTCATAAATCTTATTCTCAACAACCTGTCAGTCAAATTTGGTCATATTCGATATAAACTATCTGTATGATTAAGAGTTCTAAGTTTGTACAAATCAAGGGGCACTGGAGTGTATAGAAGTTTTATATAGGAATACAATGCGAAAATGGAAAATTCTCATTTTTTGGCCGATTTGTGTAAATATGTTGTTCAGTTTGAGATCTAAAGCATTGTCTAATTACAGTTAATTTGATTTTGTTCATTAAAAAGAGGATTGAATTTCAATAAGGGGCCATGTGGTGGGGAGGGGGAGCAATATGGTTAAAATTGGGAATTTTTATAAATTTTCCTCTCATTAACCTTTCTTACATCAACAAGGGATTGAAGATTCTGCAAATAAGGGGCTGGGATATAGAGGGAATGTTCACATCCATTTGTACAAAAAAACTTATTTGAAATAAAGCATTTCTGCTCATAACAAATCCCTAAGAGTGGGTGATTGAAGTTTTGGCAAATCAAGGGGCTGGGATGTATAAGGGTTCTGTATGGGGACTATATTTTTTTACAGATGAATGGTATGGAAATTTAGAGTATTTCCTTTTCACAGCAAGACCGCGGCATGGTTTAGTGGTAGAGCATCCGCCTCTTATGCGGAAGGTTGTGGGTTCAATCCCTGGCTGGGTCATACCAAAGACTTTAAAAATGGTACTAGAAGCTTCCTCGCTTGATGCTAAGCATTTAGAGGACAGTATAATGTTGGGGTATCATATTATGTGTCCGCGGCATGAGCTAGACTCCATTGTGACAGCACTAAGAATACTGTCTCAAGTTGACACCATCGCGATATGACTGAAAAATTGTTAAAATCTACGCTTAACACCATACAACAACAATTTTCATAGCAATTAACATTTTGTTCAGTATGGATGTGATGAGAGTAATTATCCATAAGTTGTTACAACGACCCCAAAAGAGGGTTTATATTGTGAATTTCCAAAAAGTACTATGGTCACTATGAGCAAGTAGAGCGTCCTCATGGGCTTCTTGTTTTACCAATTCATGGTCTCGTGAATCGTAATCAAAATCTCCTGTTAAAATCATATTTCGAAAGTAGAACAGAAATTGAGAAATTGACTGATATTTTCAGAGTTTTAAAGTAATTAAATCCATTTATCAGCATATGTACTTTTTTATAAGAATGATTGAATTTCAAGTGCTAAAATGGACGTTAAAAAAATTCCCTGTTTTAGGCATGACTCTCCCTGTAAAGAACCACTAGTTTTAATTTAAGTCATTTTTACTCTTCCAGATGATAGATTTTATATTAATTTGACCATTGAAAAACTTTGCAAATGAAAAAATGAATATAAAATACATTACCCGGTATTTTAGATAATTTAGAACAAGTTTCTTAACAAGTCAAATATTCGTCTCTTTCTGATTAATACCTTTGGCAGAAAACGGGGAGTTATGAAGCTTGTTTGGAAATGCTTTCATCAGTAATATATGATCAATTCACTTCAGAGAGAAACATAGCATGGGAAACTGTGAGGGATGAGCTGGTTAGCCGCTTGTGGTTAGATAGTTTTTAAGAACACCACTTTTATTTCCCTCAGTGTATTAATGAACTGGAACCCACAAGCTGATTTATTGCATGGAAGTGATGTATCGTTCATATAAAATTAAAAATAATTTTTTTGATAATTGTTCTAAACAAATAACCCTTGGTAGTCTCTCAATATTGACAGTAAGGAAGTGATTGGTGATGTATTATGCTTGCGACAGTATCAAGAGTGTACGTGAGGGTGAATCCTGCCAGGCCAACTAGTATTAGGTATTCATTGTTTTTCAGTGCATATAAGTAATACTTTGTCATGAAAATGATACATTTGTATTGCAGACATCAATATTCAATATTTTTTTTTTTTTAAAAAAGAAAACTCAATTACACTTCATTATGTTCCTCCAGCCATAACGTTTCTAGTATTTTAATGGACCCCTTATCTAATGGTCTTAATCCGCACACTACCATTGCATTTCGCCTATTCTAAAGTTTAACTGGTATGTCACCTAAATATATAATACTTCATTATGCCTCAACTGAGTAAAAAAAACATTGGCAGAGATTATCAGAAAGCAATCAGAGATTTTTATAAACAAATACCTAATAAAGAGCAGACTTGCTTGTTTGTTTAAGAAATACACATTTTGATCAACGTTATTTATTTTGTGCATTTTTAAATAGCAGTTAATAAGGGGTTTACAGGTACTGTTTTAATAATATTACAAACATGTATAATTTCAGTTATTTTTGTTATTATTAAACATTGTGTATTTAGGAAGTTTAATGGGACTTATTTTCTTGCCCACAAACATCCTCGCATCCTCATCTTTTTAAAACCACAGCATCTTCAGCTACAGTAGTTTACTGAATTTTAAACTTAGCAAAACTAAAAATCATTAGACATGCTTTTACAGATTTTATTGAACAACCAGCTTACCAGTCTACTTTAGACCTCTGATTCATCAGATGCTCTGAACATTAAGCATCCCGTGATGGAGATTATTTAATATATCGGGACTGGTTCTTGCATATTGTCACAGCATTAAACAAAGTATTCTACATGCTGATATATAGAATATAATGTGTTGCATCAGCATGTAAGGACTAACATGTAATTGATTGTTTTATAGCATAAGTTGAAGAGAATATATACCGGGGAAGAGACATAGTGGTCTATGGAGTTGCAGTGGTCATGTGGTTTGCATGCTTGTTCTAAAACCCAGATATTAAGTTCGATTATTAGTGGTTTGTTTTTTTTTTAAACACACTTCAATAGCACCTTATTCGGGCAATATACTGTGAAAGTATACAAGCCTTTGGAGGGGAATTAAAGCAGTCGGTCCTGTGTACTGGGAGAGCCATAGCCAGTGTATGTAAAAGAAAAAGATCTCACTGAACCACCATGTTATCAGTGAATCAAGTTCCCATTAACTTTCCTCAAAAACAAGGCTTCCGATAATAATCAGTTCATTGATTCCTGAAAGTAAATCTAATTCATATTGATTGTCTTCTGCCAGTCTATTAACTTTAGGTCATGTGTTCTTGACATTGCAGGTGCTCATGGTAGATTTACAACTAGATCTTGTGAAGATGTTCCGGTCAGAGAGGCAAGAATACAAACATTGGAGCCTGATAACTGGATGTATGAAGTACAGAAATATGGTCACGCCACAAGAAAAGTAGTGCGCCAATCTCTAAATGATAGGTTTGTTTTTATTTTCATGTACTTTTATTACTCGTGTATGGCAGAGATTGTTATTTCTGTATATAGGTAGTTGGTATATACATATATGCTGTCCATAGTTCACTTTTAGCTTGCGATTGCTATGATAGAGCAATTAATATCATGAAGATTAAGACCTGTACTATGTTTAGAATTGTTTCTATTTCCATCTATTTCAACACATAACTGGCTATAAAAGGCAACCAGTTTTATTGGTAAAGGGAGACCTCAAATTTGTGAACATTAATCTTGGTTTAACCACCATAATTTTTCTACCATGATGTTTTTGGATGACACGGGTCTAGAACCCTTGACTATCTTGAGTGCCCCAGATGACACTGCCAGGATGACCCCTTGTTCCAAATAAAAAAGAGTGGGAAATTATTTTAAAACTTCTGATCTGTTTCATACATGGTGGGACTTACATGTATGGCAACATTCTGCATATGCTGTCAATTCCAAATTTGTCTTTGTCTTTTATCTTAAGTCAGTTATGTGAAATAAAGGACATGTACTGTTAAGTGCTTATAATTTATCTTTACTTATTTACAATTGATACTTATTATTGGTGAGTTTTTAGCTCTACTGGCCAAAGGCCAGAAGTGCTTATGCGATGGCACATTGTCTGTCGTCTGTCGTCTGACGTCTGTCGTCTGTTAGCAGCACTTTCTCTGAAACCACTAGGCCAATTAAACTGTAACTTCACATGGGTGTTTCTATTGCATAGGAGACTATACAGAAGATTTTTTTTTTTCGATCTGAAATTCAAGATGGCCACTGTTACTAAAAATAGTCCAAAACTTAAAAAGATCTTCTTCTCATGAACGGCCCAACAGATTTTCAAAATGTTTATGTAGTAATGATGACGAACTATAGTTTTGTTAGATTTGTTCAAATGGTGTCCTTAGGGATAAATATGACCCCGCCCCGAAGGTTCAATTAGGGGACACATGTCATAATATTTTTTTTGTTTTGTTTTTAAAATGGAAATGATTTTGCCTATATCTTCACAGAAGCATTGTTTGGTGAAGGAAGTTCAGATTTGTAAAAATGACTGGGTTCCACTGTCTTAAGGGGTCAGGAGGGGCCCCAAAAGGGTAAAAATTGGGAATTACTAAATTTGTTTTCTTAAGAACCGGTATGTCAGATTTGTTCATATTTTGCATAAATTATTCCTATGTGTAGGGGTTTGTTTGCAGATAAGAATTTAGAGGCTAAAATTTATAGGGGCCCTGTAAGGGGACTTAGAATTTTACATAGGGATACTATGGGAAAACAGAAAATTCTCTTTTTTTTTTCATTTATTCTGAAATCACTAGTCCAATTAAACTGAAACTTCACATGGATGTTTCTATTGCATAGGAAACTATACAAAAGATTTATTTTTTCTATCTAAAATTCAAAATGGCCACCATTACTAAAAATAGTCCAAAACTTAAAAAGTCTTCTTCTCATGAACGGTCCAACAGATTTTCAAAATGTTTATGTAGTAATGATGACCAACTATAGTTTTGTTAGATTTGTTCAAATGGTGTCCCTACAGTTAAAAATGACCACGCCATGATGTTTCTATTGTATAGTAGAATTTCAAAAAAGTGCTATGGCCATTATGAGTCAGTAGAGCGTCCTCAGGCCCTCTTGGGCCTCTTGTTATTAAACTATTTATTTTCACTTCATTTATTTCATCATATAACTGCTATACATTTTATATAAGTGTAAAAATATTACAGATTAGAGGAGTTACTGAGTCTGGGTCTACGGACAACTGAAGGCGTGTCTCATGAGGTAAGTGGTGTTACTTTATAGACAACTGAAGGCGTGTCTCATGAGGTAAGTGGTGTTACTTTATAGACAACTGAAGGCGTGTCTTATGAGGTAAATGGTGTTACTCTATAGCCAACTGAAGGCGTGTCTCATGAGGTAAGTGGTGTTACTCTATAGACAACTGGAGGCGTGTCTCATGAGGCAAGTGGTATTACTCTATAGACAACTGGAGGCGTGTCTCATGAGGCAAGTGGTGCTACTCTATAGACAATTGAAGGCGTGTCTCATGAGGTAAGTGGTGTTACTCTAAAGACAACTGAAGGTGTGTCTCATGACATAAGTGGTGTTACTCTATAAACAACTGAAGGCGTGTCTCATGAGGCAAGTGGTGTTAATCTATTGACAACTGAAGGCGTGTCTCATGAAGCAAGTGGTGTTAATCTATTGACAACTGAAGGCGTGTCTCATGAGGTAATTTGTGTTACTCTATAGACAACTGGAGGCTTGTCTCATGAGGTAAGTGGTGCTACTCTATGGACAACTGAAGACATGTCTCATGAGGTAATTTGTGCTACTCTATAGACAACTCGAGGCATGTCTCATGAGGCAAGTGGTGTTACTCTATAGACAACTGAAGGCGTGTCTTATGAGGCAAGTGGTGTTACTCTATAGACAGTTGAAGGCGTGTCTCATGAGGTAAGTGGTGTTACTCTATAGACAACTGAAGGCGAGTCTCATGAGGTAAGTGGTATTACTCTATAGACAACTGAAGGCGAGTCTCATGAGGCAAGTGGTGTTACTCTATAGACAACTGAAGATGTGTCTCATGAGGTAAGTGGTGTTACTCTATAGACAACTGGAGGCGTGTCTCATGAGGCAAGTGGTGTTACTCTATAGACAATTGAAGGCGAGTCTCATTAGGCAAGTGGTGCTACTCTTTAGATAATTGAAGGCGTGTCTCATGAGGTAAGTGGTGTTACTCTATAGACAACTGGAGGCGTGTCTCATGAGGCAAGTGGTTTACTCTATAGACAATTGAAGGCCTGCCTCATGAGGTAACTGATGTTACTCTATAGACAACTGGAGGCGTGTTTCATGAGGCAAGTGGTGTTACTCTATAGACAACTGGAGGCGTGTCTCATGAGGCAAGTGGTGTTACTCTATAGACAACTGGAGGCGTGTCTCATGAGGCAAGTGGTGCTACTCTATAGACAATTGAAGGTGTTTCTCATGAGGCAAGTGGTGCTACTCTATAGACAATTGAAAGTGAGTCTCATGAGGCAAGTGGTGCTACTCTATGGACAACTGAAGACATGTCTCATGAGGTAAGTGGTGTTACTCTATAGACAACTGAAGGCGAGTCTCATGAGGCAAGTGGTGCTACTCTATAGACAATTGAAGGCGTTTCTCATGAGGTAAGTGGTGTTACTCTATAGACAACTGAAGGCGAGTCTCATGAGGTAAGTGGTGCTACTCTATAGACAACTGAAGGCGAGTCTCATGAGGTAAGTGGTATTACTCTATATCTATAGACAACTGAAGGCGTGTCTTATGCCATAAATGGTGTTACTCTATGGAAAACTGAAGGCATATCTCATGACATTAGTGGTGTTACTCTATGGACAACTGAACACGTGTCTCATGACATAAGTGGTGTTACTTTATGGAAAACTGAAGGCATATCTTATGACATAAGTGGTGTTACTCTATGGATAACTGAAGGCGTGTCTCATGACGGAATTGGTGGTACTCTACTGGCAGCTGAACCATTAGTGCTTGTGATTATAATGCAAGAGCTATAACTTAGTTTAATGAAATGAACAATGTTAAGGAGTAAATTACCAAACCAATTCATTACCATTAGATTTGTTTGAAAGTGTTTGTGTGAAGATGTTTTCTGTACCTTCATAATAATTATAGTTAGTTTATCAACACAAAGATTATGTTTTTCTAATGAGACTTGCTCTTGTGATTATTTAATGACCTTTTATTTCATTAATGAGGGATCCTCCATAGTCTGCTGTGCAAATGCTCTAGCATCAATAATGTTAGTTTTACTTTGCGCCAAAACTGTCCATGATTATATCAGAGCTGTTTTTCTTGAACTGCTGAAGATCTCGATCTCAACACAGCTTGGTCCTTAAAGTCCTTATATGAGAAAGTTTTCCATTTTCTAGAATAAGGATGCTTGTAGCTTAAGGTTACAACCTTAAAAGGACACTTAGTATTTTGAAATTTTTTCACTTACAATAAATTTATAATCGTATATTTATGGTAATTCTATTTCTGAAAGTATTTATTAATGATACAAAAGTTAAATTGGAATACCTATATTGTGTTCAAGTTCTAAATTTCATTTCTTTTTTAAAAAGAGGTAGCTCTAGTCAATTGTTGAAAGGCTTAATATTTATATATGTCGAAAAATGTTACAGATTCATAATTTTTTGCCAGTTTTTATCAATTTGTGAAGGAAATTTCAATTTGTATTTTTTAAGAATTTTCATACTTATTTTTGAAGCTGGGATGAAACATGCTAGTTTTATAAAAAGTTTTAATAATTGCTTAAATATTGATGTTAAGTTTTAGATGGTAAATCATGGAGGTTATATACTCACGGGGTTATACATGTAAAGATTAGAGGATTGTTTGAACATGAGTAAAATTTGATTTTTACGTTGATGTCTGCCCCTTTAAACTGATTAACAAAATCCTCATAAACTTCATTTACTTATGGATATAACTAAAATTATACCATTTCTCTTTACATCTGTAGACTTTTATATTGACAGAGATGGTGTAAATTGGGTTACTACGGAGACTTAAAATCTATATTTAGTGATTCCACCAGAGTGGCACAGTTAATACAAGATGATCTTCTACAGCTGGATGACAGGTAAGACACCACAGACTATATATATTGTCAACCACTGTAATGTATTGAAGTATGTAATCTGGACAGCTTTATAGCAGGTAAAGGTTATGCCACTGGCTAGACACCACAGATTATGTTTACCATCAACACTGTAATGTATTAAAGTATGTAATCTGGACAGGTTTATAGCAGGAAAAGGTAATGTCACAGGTAAGACACCACAGATTATGTTTACCATTAACCACTGAAATGTATTAAATATGTAATCTGGCGGATTATAGCAGGTAACACTAATGTCACAGGTAAGACACCACAGATTATATATACCATCAACCACTGTAATGTTTTAAAGTATGTAATCTGGACAGCCTTATAGCAGGTAAAGGTTATGCTACTGGTAAGACACCACAGAATATGTTTACCATCAAGCACTGTAATGTATCAAAAGTATTTAATCTGGACAGCCTTATAGCAGAAAAAGGTAATGTCACAGGTAAGACACCACAGATTATATGTACCATCAACCACTGTAATGTATTAAAGTATGTAATCTGGACAGGCTTATAACAGGAAAAGGTAATGTCACAGGTAAGACACCAGAGATTATATGTACCATCAACCACTGTAATGTATTAAAGTATGTAATCTGGACAACCTTATAGCAGGTAAAGGTAATGTCACAGGTAAGACACCACAGATTATATATACCATCAACCACTGTAATGTATTAAAGTATGTAATCTGGACAGGCTTATAGCAGGTAAAGGTAATGTCACAGGTAAGACACCACAGAATATATATACCATCAACCACTCTAATGTTTTTAAGTATGTAATCTGGACAATCTTATAGCAGGAAAAGGTAATGTCACAGGTAAGACACCACAGATTATATATACCATCAACCACTGTAATGTTTTTAAGTATGTAATCAGGACAATCTTATAACAGGAAAAGGTAATGTCACAGGTAAGATACCACAAATTATATATACCATCAAACACTGTAATGTATTAAAGTATGTTATCTGGACAACCTTATAGCAGGAAAAGGTAATGTCACAGGTAAGACACCACAGATTATATATACCATCAACCCCTGTTATATATTAAAGTATGTAATCTGGGCAACCTCATAGCAGGAAAAGGTAATGGCACAGGTAAGACACCACATAATATATATAATCAACCACTGTAATGTATTAAAGTATGTAATCTGGACAACCTTATAGCAAGTGAAGGTAATGTCACAGGTAAGACACCACAGATTATATATACCAGCAACCACTGTAATGTATTAAAGTATGTAATCTGGACAGGCTTATAGCAGGAAAAGGTAATGTCACAGGTAAGACACCACAGATTATATATACCATCAACCACTGTAATGTATTAAAGCATACAATCTGGACAGCCTTGGTAATGTCACAGGTTAGACACCACAGATTATATATACCATCAACCCCTGTTATATATTAAAGTATGTAATCTGGGCAACCTCATAGCAGGAAAAGGTAATGTCACAGGTAAGACACCACATAATATATACCATCAACCACTGTAATGTATTAAAGTATGTAATCTGGACAACCTTATAGCAAGTGAAGGTAATGTCACAGGTAAGACACCACAGATTATATATACCAGCAACCACTGTAATGTATTAAAGTATGTAATCTGGACAGGCTTATAGCAGGAAAAGGTAATGTCACAGGTAAGACACCACAGATTATATATACCATCAACCACTGTAATGTATTAAAGCATACAATCTGGACAGCCTTGGTAATGTCACAGGTTAGACACCACAGATTATATATACCATCAACCACTGTAATGTATTAAAGCATATAATCTTGACAGCCTTGGTAATGTCACAGGTTAGACCCGACAGATTATATTTACCATCAACCACTTTAATGTATTAAAGTATGTAATCTGGACAGGCTTATAGCAGGAAAAGGTAATGTCACAGGTAAGACACCACAGATTATATATACCATCAACCACTGTAATGTTTTTAAGTATGTAATCAGGACAATCTTATAACAGGAAAAGGTAATGTCACAGGTAAGATACCACAAATTATATATACCATCAAACACTGTAATGTATTAAAGTATGTTATCTGGACAACCTTATAGCAGGAAAAGGTAATGTCACAGGTAAGACACCACAGATTATATATACCATCAACCCCTGTTATATATTAAAGTATGTAATCTGGGCAACCTCATAGCAGGAAAAGGTAATGGCACAGGTAAGACACCACATAATATATATAATCAACCACTGTAATGTATTAAAGTATGTAATCTGGACAACCTTATAGCAAGTGAAGGTAATGTCACAGGTAAGACACCACAGATTATATATACCAGCAACCACTGTAATGTATTAAAGTATGTAATCTGGACAGGCTTATAGCAGGAAAAGGTAATGTCACAGGTAAGACACCACAGATTATATATACCATCAACCACTGTAATGTATTAAAGCATACAATCTGGACAGCCTTGGTAATGTCACAGGTTAGACACCACAGATTATATATACCATCAACCACTGTAATGTATTAAAGCATATAATCTTGACAGCCTTGGTAATGTCACAGGTTAGACCCGACAGATTATATTTACCATCAACCACTTTAATGTATTAAAGTATGTAATCTGGAAGACCTTATAGCAGGTAAAGGATATGTCACAAGTAAGACACCACAGATTATATATACCATCAACCACTGTAATGTAACGAAGTATGTAATCTGGACAGCCTTATAGCAGGAAAAGGTAATGTTACAGGTAAAACACAACAGATTATATATACCATCAACCACTCTAATGTATTAAAGTATGTTATCTGGACAGCCTTATAGCAGGAAAAGGTAATGTCACAGGTAAGACACCACAGATTATATATACCATCAACCACTGTTATGTATTAAAGTATGTAATCTGGACGACCTTATAGCAGGAAAAGGTAATGGCACAGGTAAGACACCACAGATTATATATACCATCAACCACTGTAATGTATTAAAGTATGTAATCTGGACAGCCTTATAGAAGGAAAAGGTAATGTCACAGGTAAGACACCACAGATTATATATACCATCAACCACTGTAGTGTATTAAAGTACCGGTATGTATTATGGACAGCCTTATTGCAGGAAAAGGTAATGTCACAGGTAAGACACCACAGATTATATATACCATCAACCACTGTAATGTATTAAAGTATGTAATCTGGACGACCTTATAGCAGGTAAAGGTAATGTCACAGGTAAGACACCACAGATTATATATACCATCAACCACTGTAATGTATTAAAGTATATAATATGGACAGCCTTATTCCAGGAAAAGGTAATGTCATAGGTAAGACACCACCGTTTATATATACACCATCAACCATTGTAATGTATTAAAGTATGTAATCTGGACAACCTTATAGCACGTAAACTGTTTATTCAAATGCTGAAAAGGTGTTGTAACGTGCTGTTGTCCAATGACACTTGCCTTTCTCCTGAGATTGTGAGTTCAGGCCTAGCTTGGGCCAAAACTTTATGTGAGAAAGTTTGCCAGTTACTTGTGGAAGAATGTTGGTTGTACTCAGATTCATACCATGGTCTCCTCCCTAACCAATTAAAACTAGATATTCCAAAATAACATGTCATGTGTTGAACCCCCATTAAAAAATCAGCAACATCGGACATGGTTATTTTAGTCTTAATTTAAATTTGTTTTATTTTTCCATTTCAAAGATTACTTGTTTATTTGACTACTGAGAAATGATGCAAATAAAGATATAAAGAAAACAGATTACTTTGATTTAGTTCAAACATGTGAAGCTCATTGGTGTCTGTGACCTTTGGTACTATCAGAATCACATTATTGTAATATTTATCAGTGTACTTCTGAGTATTGGAAGAGATTTACCAGGAATACAACCAACATGAATGATTGATTGATTGGTTGAATATTATGAAAAGTATTACCTTTCTGAAGTTAAAATGAAGATAAACAAATTTTTCTTGGAGTCAATTTGTTTTAAGTACTTGTATGCTTGTTTTGTTTTCAGGGGACTGAGAGTAACTGCCAGAGGAATGCCAGTATTGGATAGCATAGTACCACATCTGTTGATGGTCCTATCACAAACATACACATCTGACTCTGTCATGTGATGACACACCATCTCCATCGTGGCACATGGTGACACAACTGACTCTGTCACATGATGACACACCTTCTCTGTTGTGACACATCTGACTCTGTCACGTGATGACACAACCTCTCCATCGTGACACATCTGACTCTGTCACCTGATGACACACCATCTCCATCATGACACATCTGACTCTGTCATGTGATGACACACCATCTCCATTGTGACACATCTGACTCTGTCATGTGATGACACAACATCTTCATCGTGGCACATGGTGACACAACTGACTCTGTCACATGATGACACACCCTCTCTGTTGTGACACATCTGACTCTGTCACGTGATGACACAACATCTCCATCGTGACACATCTGACTCTGTCACCTGATGACACACCATCTCCATCATGACACATCTGACTCTGTCATGTGATGACACACCATCTCCATCATGATACATCTGACTCTGTCACGTGATGACACGCCATCTCCATCATGACACACAGTAACACAGCTTTGTGTCATGTTATTATGTCACATGGTGACACAGCTTTGTATGTTTTGTTATTATGTCACATGGTGATGGAGCTTAATGTGTCTCATTAACTTTAAACTAAGTTATTTTGACACATGGTGACACAGCATTGTGTGTCTTGCTATTATGCCACATGGTTACACAGTCTTTTTACTCACGTGATGCTGTACCTAATTAATTTATTTTATAAATAGCAGGATTCTTCCTCTCATGACAGCTGATTTTGTCACTAATGACAGCACTAAATTTGTCATATTATGACACAGTTGATTCTACCACTAATGACGGCACTAAATTTGTCATATTATGACGCAGCTGATTGTGCCACTAATGACGGCACTTAATTTGTCATATTATGACGCAGCTGCTTCTGCCACTAATGACAGCACTGAATTTGTCATATTATGACGCAGCTGATCGACCACTAATGATGGCACTGAATTTGTCATATTATGACGCAGCTGATCTGCCACTAATGCAGCACTGAATTTGTCATATTATGACTCAGCTGATTGTGCCACTAATGACGGCACTAAATTTGTCATATCATGACGCAGCTGATTGTGCCACTAATGACGGCACTGAATTTGTCATATTATGACGCAGCTGATTGTGCCACTAATGACGGCACTGAATTTGTCATATTATGACGCAGCTGATTGTGCCACTAATGACGGCACTAAATTTGTCATATCATGACGCAGCTGATTGTGCCACTAATGACGGCACTAAATTTGTCATATCATGACGCAGCTGATTGTGCCACTAATGACAACACTAAATTTGTCATTATGATGCAGCTGATTCTGCCGCTAATGACGGCACTAAATTTGTCATATCATGACGCAGTTGATTCTGCCACTAATGACAGCACTAAATTTGTCATATTATGACGCAGCCGATTCTGCAACTAATGTGCCACATTATGACCAGCTGATTCTGTGGCTAATGACAGCACTAAGTTCAGTCACTATATTACACAAATGATTCTGTCACTAATGACATCCCTGGTTATGTCATGTGATAGCTGTCACTGATAACACAGCTGATTCTTACTCGTGATGACACAGCTAAAATTAACATGACAAAGCTGATATTTACTGTAATGACAAGGGCTCACACAGCAGATCGGTCAGTGAGTTGATAATAACTGTAACTCTGTATGAATTATGAAACATGATAAAAACGAGTTATTTCCCTTCCATCAGAAAAAATAATGAAAATACTGCAAAATGACCGAGAGTGTCTCCACTGATTTGTTATGTTGTTATAACTGATTCAATATGAAAACAAAACAACTTTATATTTGTATATTTGTATTTATAGTTTGTATATATGTAGCTTCAGATACAGAACAATACAAAATGTGTATACCCAGTAAATGCATATCATAAAACATTGCAGAGAGAGCATTCATGAATTCAGTATTGTGTGACTTGAAGAATAAGTGTGTGTCAGTCATTTGTTTTTTGTTTGTTTTGTTTTAAACTTATTTATTTTACCTTGATTGTGAAGCAAGTTCTTACAACTTAGAAAAATCACACTCAAAGTCTTCCTGAGTAGAACCAATACTAAGCATATATGGATAAAAGTGTTTTGTTCAAGGACACCGCACATAGCCATGGCAGAGGATCGAACCCACCACCATCTGATCCTGGGTCTGATGCTCTACAACTGGACCCTGCGCTCCATTTGTTACCCCGACTCCACCAGGCTGGCACAAAGCGGAGGACAGCGGTGCTAAAGTGCAATGTTGTTACCGCAATAATGAACTTGCCTGATGATAAAGTTGCTGTCTGAGATATCTATCTTTGAATTGTCAAAATAAATTTTATGTATGTGACAATATTCTCATTTTTCTAGGATCTTTACCAAAACTTGACTAGTAGCCTAAGTAGTTATTTAGATGGCTTTTAATAGCAAAATGTATACCTGGGCTCTGCAGAGAAAAAAGTTGAAGCCCTGTCATGTACTGGTCTGGGATGGGGGCAGGGGTTACAAATGACTTACGCATAAAACACAATGTTGCACTAGTCTAGCATTATATATACATTGTTCCAATGGTAGTTACACCCACTTCTGCGCATGCAATTACAAAGATGATGATTTGTGATTTCACTGTTTGAAGCGCAAATTCTCAGAGAACTATTCATATATTTGTATAATATTCACACACTTTATTAGGTTTATGTGGGTGTTTATTAATGCGAAATTTTATTATTTATTAAAATTGATAAACAAGAAACCTGTTTATTTCACATTACAAATTCCAACTTTTGCCTATCCCCAATAATTGTTTTTTAACCTGCCTATTCTATGAAAAAGGGAGATTTTGTACCTGCCCCAGCATAAGCGATGTCCATATTCGTTGATGATTTGGTGCAAGTTGTTTATAAGCATGCACATTGGTTGCATAGGTCAGTATTACATATAACATATCATGCTCCTAACTTCAAAGTCAAGGTCACATTGCTGGGTGAAAATGTCACATGTATGCTTACAATTATATGAATGTTAGCAGAAACTGAACACAAGGGTGTGTTTAAACTTTATGCCTATACTTTGAGGCAAAATTTACATAAAACTGCATCATTACTACTACACCTTTTGGTTCAGTTACGTATTCACACTTGAGCCCAAAACTGTTATGTTGGCATATATTACAGTAGAAACATATTTGTGGGAAACACTTTGTTTCATTGTTTAAACATGCCCAGCCCCATTGTCCCATGACCCATATCTACTTCAATACTTGGCCAAGCCCACCAACCCTTTCCCCATTTTTTGTTTTATTTAATTTAATAGTCAGCCACATTTCATCTTTGGTACTGATCCCAGAACCCCACCTTAACCCCAATTGTTTTACTCTACCCCATTTAAACCCTCAATCCTAAACCCCTCGTTTTGTTTCTGATTGTATTATAATACTCTGCTTCGTTTAAACTAGAAATACTTTCTCTCTGGAAGTGACTGATAACATCCTCACATAGTCGGAGGTGGGAGACTCGTGGTTGTAGAACAAAGTTTCTGAGTAATCCATTACAGGAACAGTGGCTTGGGTATTCGAACTCACAGCCTCGTGTGACTCATCTTTTGAGCCAGCCAGACTTGGACATATGCGCAGTGTATAGCAGTCTGTCGTAATGTTCGTACTTACACATACGTGTATCTACCATTTTATTTGTATTATTCGATGGCATGACTTTTGTGAAAAAGCTAGAATAGTCGAGCAAACGTTGTTCTCTGACAGCTCTTGTTTACACATGTACCGTTACTCTTCCTGGAATTTCCAAATATAATTTGAAAATAAGATGTTTTTCTCTTTACCGAAATCATTTAAAAGAAACCTCGTATAACGTACTTTTCGTGGAATTTCCAATTCAGTTCACAGAAACCTGATCGCGTTATCTTTCCTTCTAATCCTAGTTATTGTGTTCTACATATGAAATAAATAAAATATGTTTAAACCAATAGATAAAGTTTAGTTATTTTTGCCAAACCCCATTATGCCCCGCATCAAGCAGGATCGTAGCCACACAGACAAACGGAGGCAATTGCCTCCTGTAGAATTTGTTGAGATTCGAATGTTTTATTTATTTTTTTAAAAGTATAATTATCCGCAACTTGCAACAATATGTCATTTCCCACATATTTCCGGTATCGATATATATCGGTACAAAGCTAACAGTTGTATTACTAAGAATTAATGTGTGGGAGCGTACTGATATGTTGTTGATAAAACGTTGCAAATGTGCATTCAAAATATTTGTTAAATATCCACAATTGTATAAAATACAGTTAGTGTTTTCAATTTGAAAGGTGTAACACATGTCGGGAAACCACAAGAAATGCATTGTGGGAAATAAATAGTTTTCGACGAGGCATCCTAGCTAGGTTGGGATTGTGCCTCCTGTAAAATCAAACTTTGCCTACGACCCTGCAAATGTGTGTGTTGAGGAGTGGTGTGGTTCCCGCGGATCCTTAAAACACAATGTCATGACACTGTGCATCTGAGAGCCTCGGAGACGACACGAATATTTTTTAATTATCATCCGCTATTACTACAACCACCACAAATATTTCTAAGATAATTGGTTGTCTATTCCGGCATTTTATAATCCGCGGTTATTACTACAACCACCACACACGTTTCTAAGATAACTGGTTACCCATGCTAGTTTTTTTTATCATCAGCTACTACACCCAACACAACCACCACAAACGTTGCTATGTATTCAAGCATAATGTTTTTCAATAGAAATGTATCCACGATCACTTCTGTGGAATTGTAAATCGGATACATAGAATGCACTTTACTCACTCTGTTTTCACATCGTGACAGGTATTAAATTGTTAATGCGAGTAAAAGATTCGACTGTTATGTTAATGTTGAACTCGGTACAATCTTGGCCATACGTGCTACTATAGGATGCATAACCACGCTGAGATAATTATAATACATTGGTTATGCATGTGCTGTTGTGCTTGGTCTACAGGCATTAAATTACCTAAACCAAGGACGATATTTGTCATGTTGGCGCGGCTAAATATTTTACAAATTGAAGTTACATGTAATTATAAAACAAGAAATAATAGGAAATTAAAATTAATGGTGCAGCATGTAAAATAAAAGTAAACAAATGTTTGGAAGTTAGCTAAAAAAGGAAGAAAAGTTTTGAAACTACCGGTGCGGTATGCCGCGCTAATATTTATTATTGGCCGCACCACGCCCTTTTTTAGAATGAATTCAAAGCACCAGGAGAGCATGGTGCGTATCCAGGCATACGCACGAAAGCCAATACGTGCGATTCCTCAGCAAAAAAGTGAAAACATAAAAAATCCAAATACGCATAAAAACTGAAGGCTGAGTAGGTTGTGTGCAAATTTCTTCCGAATATTTCAGTTTGACATGTAATGGTAATTTACCTATTTCTCACGTAGTAAATACAGTCAAACCTGTGTAAGCGGTCAACTCTATTAAGCAGCCACATTTGCTATTTCCCATTTCTATGTATTCAGATCAAATTAACCTGTATTGAGTAACAGCCTGTCTTAAAAAGCCATTCTTTCTCATTCCCTTGATTGGTTGCCTAAGACAGGTTTGACTGTATTTCTAAGAATGATCCGTTTGTCTCGATGCTTTCCGAGCTTCTGCTTGATGTATACCGCAGTGGTATATCGTTACCAGTTGGATCTTTTGACGATCGGTATTAAATAACATTGATAAGGTGTAGTTTAAAAATGACAAACGAATTGTCTTCCAAAAATTTCCCAAAATCCTTCTCCCACACAATAAAAAGATTAACAAATTCACACGAAGGCTCGCACATGTAAATCGAAAAGCAATACTTTCTAAATCTAAATAGCATGCCCATTAAAAAACAGTCAAATGCAAATCATCTTTACAGTAGCGTAGCCGTTCATCTCCAGTAGTTATGTTTCGCATAACGTTTATCATGCTATAGAATCACCGAGGGAAGATCGTTACTAATGCTTTACATGTCTGTAATATCGGTGTAACGTGCAAAATATGTTTTTATTGCACCCGACACAATGGCACGCACGCCATTGTTTACGCAATTCGATAACACACCTACACAAATTCGTCGATATTAAGGGGATATTCAGTACTTTTGGGTGGACTATTCAGTACATTGGGTTAACTAATCAGTACATTGGGCGGATATTCGGTACATTGGGTTGACTAATCAGTACATTGGGTGGGTATTCAGTACATTGGGTGGACTATTCAGTACATTGGGTTGACTATTCAGTACTTTTTGGTTGACTATTTAGTACATTGGGTTGACTATTCAGTACATTGGATGGACTGTTCAGAACATTGGGTGGACTATTCAGTACATTGGGTGGACTAATCAGTACACTGGGTTGACTGATCAGTACACTGGGTTGACTATTCAGTACATTGGGTGGACTATCAAGTACATTGGATTGACTGATCAGTACACTGGGTTGACTATTTAGTACATTGGGTGGACTATTCAGTACATTGGGTGGACTATTCAGTACACTGGGTTGACTGATCAGTACACTGGGTTGACTATTCAGTACATTGGGTGGACTATCAAGTACATTGGGTGGACTATTCAGTACATTGGGTTGACTGATCAATACACTGGGTTGACTATTTAGTACATTGGGTGGACTATCAAGTACATTGGGTGGACTATTCAGTACATTGGGTTGACTGATCAGTACACAGGGTTGACTATTCAGTACAGTGGGTGGACTATCAAGTACATTTGGTGGACTATTCAGTACATTGGGTTGACCATTCAGTACACTGGGTGGAATATATCAGTACATTGGGTTGACTAATCAGTACATTGGATTGACTCTTCAGTACGTTGGGTGGACTAATCCGTACATTGGGTTGACTATTCAGTACATTGGGTTGACTTATCAGTACATTGGGTGCACTATTCAGTACATTGGGTGGACTTATCAGTATATTGGGTTGACTATTCAGTACATTGGGTTGACTTATCAGTACATTGAGTGCACTATTCAGTACATTGGGTGCATTATTCAGTACGTTTGGTTGACTATTCAGTACATTGGATGGACTATTCAGTACATTTGGTGGACTATTCAGTACATAGGATGAACTAATCAGTACATTGGATTGACTATTCAGTACATTGGGTTGACTATTCAGTTATCTTGTATCAAATACTCTAAAACCTACAATTATAAACAGAAAAAAACATCATGCATTGGTCAGATTTATAAGGGGCTGTGTTTCTCCAAGTGATAAAAAAAGACCTCAAACTTAAGATGACAAGTATTTTTATCTGTGTGTGTTGTTTATTTTTATATAAACAATCAAACACAGTTTTAGTGCATCGATCTCCTTTTTATGTCTTGAATTTCTTTTCATCTAAAAGAAATGAATCCAAGGATATTGATATCAACATTATGTATTAAATGCACTCATGTATAATGTTATTCTTGTAGAACAAATGGTGTATGCTACTCTTTCTTTATTGCACATTATTATACTTAGAATCTATAGTTGAATGACTGACGTGCGGAGGTTTTTGTTCATAGTGTTGTATGATATATGTAAAATAGTATTCATGTACATAATTCTATAAAATAGTATATGTTGTTGTAAATGTCTATGCTCTCCTAACTGGACGAAATATAAAATAAAATCAAATAAATTCTAAAACACCACATGATTCAGCAAAAAAAAAATCCAGCATTGAATAAAACTCTTATTTCAGCACCTTTATTGTTGCGGTCGCTTTCTAAACTGCTGGTTACTCAACAGTTGATCAGATATATTTGTCTTTTAGATATTGTTTTCATTATTTCCTCCAATGGTACAGGAGACCGTAAACATATTATACATGTATACAATTTGACAACACATAGTAATTACTTTAAAAATACAGTATGTACGTGACGAAATATCAATTGTTAATTATTAGTCCATAACGTAGTGTTTTAACTAATCACTATATATGGAATACCGTATGGGTATTGGTTTGTATAATTAAATCACGTATAATAATTATGATATGCACAAACATAATAGAGACGTAATGCCCCCGCCCCAATGACGTAATTTTGTTTTTCGTTCGTGGAAATAGGATTGTATTCAACACATATAATTTATGTACATTTTCCTTGATTCAAACTCTTGATTTGCTTCTCTTTTTACAGGAATATGGTGTTTTCTCAACCTTTCCAATACCGAAAAAGGACTGTATCAGCTCAGGGAAGTACATTGTGGCTTGGTTTTGTAGTTGGAGAAAGACCCAGATATATCCTGTTTCTTATTAAAGGGGCACATGAAACGTGTTTTCCACAGACGAATGGATGTTTTGCGCTGAATCCTCGAAGCGCGTTTTTAAATAAAAAGTGATGAAAAGTGCCGTGTGTCCTTTTACTGAATTCGGTTATAGTATTCCTCGTTATATCACATGTAGTTTCATCAACTATTCAAGTACGGGACTTGGATCGGGAAAATAACAGTAATATTATATATATATGTTCCCTGCGCCTTTCCATGGTTTTGCATACGGGTGTTCTCTGTAACATTAAACCTGCGCCTTTCCATGGTTTTGCATACGGGTGTTCTCTGTTACGTTAAATTTCTATGTATTGACTACAATTTAGCTGAAAAAATATAAATACGGATTCATTTTCTTAACGAGGAACATTTTTTTAAACATGTTTCTTTTATTTATAGTTAGAAGAAGCATACTGTAAGCTTATATGTTCGACCTCAGTAGAAATGTTATTCCGTGACCAGGGTAATAATACGTACTTAAATTATAGTGATGTGTGGTAATACTAGAGAGTTTAGTTCCTCCGCAAAATAGTCCCGCGTGAACCCCCGGTTTGGCACTATAAGCAGGGCGTGAGCAAATCCCCGGTTAGGCACTATAGGTGGGACGTCGCGAGGGAACCCCCGGTTTGGAACTATAGGTGGGGCGTCCCGCGTGAACCCCCGGTTTGGCACTATAAGCAGGGCGTGAGCAAATCCCCGGTTAGGCACTATAGGTGGGACGTCGCGAGGGAACCCCCGGTTTGGAACTATAAGCAGGGCGTGAGCAAATCCCCGGTTTGGCACTATAGGTGGGACGTCGCGAGGGAACCCCCGGTTTGGCACTATAAGCAGGGCGTGAGCAAATCCCCGGTTAGGCACTATAGGTGGGACGTCGCGAGGGAACCCCCGGTTTGGAACTATAGGTGGGGCGTCCCGAGGGAACCCCGGTTTGGCATTATAGGTTGGGCGTCCCGAGCAAGTCCCCGGTTTGGCACTATAGGTGGGACGTCGCGAGTTAACACCCGGTATGGCACTATAGATGGGGCGTCCAGAGGGAACCCCGGTTTGGAACTATAGGTTGGGCGTCCCGAGTGAACCCCCGGTTTTGCAATCTAGATGGGACGTCGCGAGTGAACACCCGGTATGGCACTATAGGTAAGGCGTCCCGAGTGAACCCCCAATTGTTGGCACTATAGGTGGGACGGACCAACGACAATGTCAGAGACGTGGATCTTGGATATCACAATAACCTTTCACTAGATCTTTTTGAACGACTATCGCTTAGTCCGCTGGCCACGTGGCATCGTTTGTCCAAGTAAAAATAAAATAGTGTTTTCTTTGACACCGTTTGTTTGTCTAAGGAAAATGGCGGTTAGCAACCAATATCAATCGTTGATTGGATTATCAGCTTGTTTAATTCACAGCCCGCGTCAGGTCATTTACATATTATCTTGTTCACGCACCAACCCCGGCTTTACACCTGCGAATGTACGGCCTTATGGGGATAGTATTATATATAAAACGTCGTACTGAAGACGACAGTATAAACAGCTATGAGTAATACAATATTCATCAAATACAAATTGACATTTACATGGATGGATTTTTTTCTCATCAAACCGATAAAAATCGGAAAAATTAACATATTTAGTCGCATGGTGATCACAAAAATGTGTGTGATTGAATATGCCCCTTCTCAAAACAATTTGTATGGGATTTTGATGCCTTTTCAGTCAGCGGACCTAAGTATCGTTCCTGGGATCGCCAAGGCGATTGACCAGTAATGGACACACTATAGCTCTACAAGTCACTGATTACTTCCCAACATATTTAAGGTGGAACATTGGTAGACTCGTGGCTTTAGAACAAAGTTTATGACCAGTCATCACAGAGAAACTGTTTGAATTAGCCGGGCCCGGCTGCCTTTACGAGTTAGCCGAGCCCAGCTGCCTTTAAAAAATAAAAAGAAAGAAAATATCTCAATACAAATTAGGCATTTTCATTTCAGAGTAATATTTGCAAAATGTAGATATTAGTATAAATAGATATTCAAAGATAAAGTTATGTGAAATCTCTTCATAATTGCCGTGTGTCGTGCCCAGGGTGATTCACACAAAATAAATTCATGTGCCATTAATGTGCCGAAATGTTCACATTTGATCATTTTAAAGATTTTTATGGCAGGTGTATCAAATTTAAATTTTATATCTACCCAATATTCATGGAAAATATGATGCCGTAGTTGAAAACGAATCGTCTTGGCGTCATGGCCCTACTTAAACCATTCTACTTGGTCCATGGAAACATTAAGTCCAGCCTCGGTCATTGACATGCCGATTTGTCTCTGCGTTCTTGGGAAGAAATCTATACACTGTAACATTTTACGTTCAGTAATATCTCTCAAACTGCTCACGTTCAAAATAGTTTTTAACCGCAGCGGAGGTCTAGTGGTGGAGCGCCCTCCTCGCATGCGAAAGGTCGTGGATTCTATCCCGGCCTTGCAATACCAAATACTTTAATACTTGTATTAGAAGCTTCCTCGCTTGGCGCTCAGCATTTAGAGGAAGTTCTTGGACGAAGTTTTACAGACAGACAGGTGGATAGACGAAGTTTTACGGACAGACAGGGTGGATAGACAGACAGGTGGATGGACGAAGTTTTACAGACTAACAGATGGATGGACGAAGTTTTACAGACAGGCAGGTGGATGGACGAAGTTTTACAGACAGGTGGATAGACGAAGTTTTACAGACATACAGGTGGACAGACAGACAGGAGGATGGACGAAGTTTTACAGACAGGCAGGTGGTTGGACGAAGTTTTACAGACATGTGGATAGACGAAGTTTTACAAACAGGTATGAGGGTGAACGCAGTTTTACAGACAGAGAGGTGGATGGACGACCTGTTGATAAAAAGAGATTAGAATTTGCTTTGCTCAGATGAGCTAATATGGCTTCAAGGTACCTGCATGTTTTCTGTCCAGTACAGCCGGGCTCGATTAACTCAGTCGGTTGCGCGTCTGACTATCAATCCGGGGGTCGTGAGTTCGAAATCCCGCCCGACAACAGTCTCTGTAATGATTCATATACGAAATTGTGTCTCATTATCATTCGTCTCTCACCACTGATTCAAGTGGGAAAGTTCTCAGTTACTTGCTGATATGGGGTGTGCTCGAGTATTGGTTTACCTTTCAGGATTCCAGGAAACAGTGGTTAGGTTAACTGATCATCTATTAGTCCTCAAAGCCAGGCAACTTGTGAGAGACAAGTTTATCTCGCAGGCATGGACAACAGATGGACGAATCTTCATCAAGGATAAGAACGGGTCTCGCTCCATTATAACAAAATCTTCGGACTTGGACAATTTTTCGTAAATGCCACGCTTTATTTGCTGGCTAGTGTATTTTCAGTCAGTTAACCGTGCACGTTTTTCAGTTGGTCTCTTAACAAAGAGACATAACAAATTATTATACATGTTGAACTATTTTAATGACAGTTATGTTGCCATAATGCGTACTTTACACAATAGGTAGACCAATAGTGAAATGCTATAACCATGTGGTGTGCTGAGCTCAATCAAACAAAACAGAAAAGATGAAAATTAAACATTAATATCAAATAATATTCTGTATAAAACTGTAAATTGATTTTTTGATTATCTCTGTCTAAATATGTATTTATGCGCAGACTGGCTCTTATATTGTATCATGATGATATTGTTTTGTTTTGATGTGATGCACATATATGATAAACTGCGATACGTATGTTCTATATATCATGGTCACGCCTTTGTCCAAAACAAGTGGGGTCAATATGTATTTAAACCATAATGGTTATGAGTACTGTACAAGGATGAATTTGTGTATTGAAACATACTGGTATATACATTGTAATATGATGAATATGTATACTGTGCCATCAGGGGAATGTGTATTGTACAAAGAATGTATGACTACTGTATTATGATAGGTGTGTATATAATACTATGTATGTCCGTATTGCTATTATATGCGTATGCATTGCACAGTGATGGTACCTCTGTATTTCTATTATTGGTTCGTATATTATGCCAAGATGAGCACGCCTGTATTGCTGTGATGAGTGTGTCTATTGTGCCGTGGGTATATAATGCATTGTGTGTATATTGCGCCATGATGATGTGTATAGTGTCATGAGGTGTACGTATATATTGTATGAATATTGCACAACGACTGTACGTCTATATTGTTCGAATATTGCACCAACGATGGGTGTGTATATAGTTCATGATAGGTACGTCTGTATTGCTATTATGGGTATGTGTATTATGCCATTGAGGGTACGTTCTTTATTTAAGTATACAATCGTTAGATTTAAGCATATAGATTCAACACAATATAATTTTCATTTCACTTTATTATCTGTTTGTAAATGTTTGGCTCTTCAAGCAATATTGATGAATACAATGTCACCATCTTTCAGTCTTCTTAATCTGATTATTTGCTTTTTACATTTCTCATTCATATACTACAATCTCTTTCTTTTCTCATCTTTTTCTCTTTATTCTTTTTTGGAAGGGTTGTTTATTGGGCCGATGCTTCTAGAATGCACATCTTTCCGATTGTCACTCATTTATATACGTGTTGTGATGTTACCCAATGGGTAGTGATGTAAATGCATGGAGGGTGGCTATCGGAAATTTTTACAATAGAAATCATCACGTTTTGATGGCACATGTGTTTAAAAGTTATTCATTGATGTTTTATTTGTTGATGTTTCTTAAACGACTACAATTTACAATCGCAAATGCTTTTAATCATTGCAATAATATAGCAGTTGAAAGTATTTTAAACATAAGATTTACCATTGTAATTACTTTGTTAGTGCTCATGTCTGGAGATGTAGAGTTAAATCCTGGACCCTTCACAGAAAATAGACAACACTGTCTTTCATTTTTACATTTAAATATACGTAGTATCCGAAACAAACTAGAGTATATAAAGCAACATTTTTTGGACTTCGATATTATTTGTTTTACAGAATCTCATTTAACTACCGATATTACTGGGATTGATTTAGACGGATACTCTGAACCATTTCGTAAAGATAACACTGCACACTCTAGTGGACTTCTAAGTTATATATCTACTAAGCTTATGTCGAAACGAATGTTAATTTTAGAATGTCCCTTTGTTGATAGTATATGGGTAGAGGTGAACTACGGGCGGGAAAGCTTTTTACTTTGTAATGTGTATCGTCCTCCAAATACGCCTGTTTCATTTTGGAACTATTTCAGTATAAGTATAGAAAAAGCACTTGATCTATCCAAAAATATTGTCATCGTCGGCGACATAAACGAAGATCAATTTAATATAAATAATTATCACTTAAAGAATGTCATGCTTATCAATAACTTAACTAATGTTATAACTGAACCCACCAGAACAACGCGTACCTCATCAACTCTTATTGACCCAATTATAATCTCAGACACATATACCAGTTTGAATTCTGGTACTTTAGATGTCCCAAACGAAATAAGTGATCATAAAGCTACATATGTTTTTATCCCTTTTGTTAATATTTTACCCACTATTGTTACTCGACAGGTTTGGTTTTATAACCGGGGTGATTATGAGAAAATGAACGAATTGATAATCAATTTTAACTGGGGTTTTTTGAACACATGTTCTGTAGACTTGGCCTGCGAGCGTTTTACTGAATCTATTTTAGTTTTGATGCAATCTTGTATTCCTTCTAAAGAAGTACAAATTCGACCAAATGACAAACCATGGTATGACTCAGAAATAAGACGACATTCAAGACAACGTGACAGACAAAAGACAAAGGCCGTAAGGACTCAAAAGACAGAAGCATGGACAAAATACAAACAATTAAGGAATAAAGTTAATAATTTGAAAACACATGCTAAAGAACAATATTTTAATAATATTGAAAACACTGTTTTAGATGCGAATGTGTCAAATTCTAAATTATATTGGAAACTACTTAAACAGTTTATTAAATCTAACAAAAACTCAGAAATAATTCCTCCACTAAAATATACATCTGTTAATGGTGAGGATTCAGTCTATTTTAATGATGCAGATAAAGCTAACTGCTTAAACGACTATTTCGTCTCCATCTCAACAATAGATGAAAATATAAACAATAATACTCTACTTCCAGAGTGTATCTTTAAAACTAATAATACCATTGCAAACATGATCATTACTGAATCAGACATAATTGATATTATCGGTACTTTAGACCCAAATAAAGCTGTCGGAGAAGACAAAATTAGTCACAGAATTTTACAGTTTACTAAACACACTATATCTAAACCCCTGTCTATGTTATTTAATAAATCCTTACTTGAATGTAAATTTCCAGAGTCATGGAAGTCAGCTACTGTAATGCCTCTTTTTAAGAAGGGTCAAACAAACGTGCCATCTAATTATCGGCCAATATCTTTATTAAGCTGTGTTGGTAAACTTATGGAAAGAGTTGTCTACAAACATATTTATAATTTTCTGATTGAAAATAAACTAATTTACAAATTGCAATCCGGATTTCTTAAGGGACATTCGACAGTTTACCAACTCATAGACATCTATAACCAAATTGCTCAAGGATTGGATTCCAGACAATACACTTGTATGATCTTTTGTGATGTATCAAAGGCATTTGACCGAGTTTGGATCAAAGGTCTATTATTCAAGTTAAGGCAAAATGGAATAAGAGGAGATATATTGAAATGGATCGAAAGTTATTTAGTGAAACGGAAACAAAAGGTTTTTATTGGTTCAAGTGTGTCAAATATTAAGGAAACATCTGCTGGTGTTCCCCAGGGTTCGGTCTTAGGTCCTTTATTTTTTCTTGTGTACATTAACGATATTGCAGAACATCTCTTAAGCATAACTCGTATTTTTGCAGACGATACATCGCTTGCATCTACAGCTTCTAACTTACCAGATTTAGAAGGTATTCTTAATCATGATCTTACTGTCATATCGCAGTGGTCCAAGCAGTGGTTAGTAAATTTTAACCCGAACAAAACAGAAGCAATTATGTTCACACTAAATAAAAATGTTTCTTATCCATTTTTAATTTTTGATAATGTCCCAGTAAAATTTGTTGATCACCACAAACATTTAGGCATAACCTTTAGTCATAATGCAAAGTGGCACCATCATATAGATAACATTGTAAATTCGGCTTGTAAGATTTTGGGAATGATGCGTAAAATTAAATTCCTGTTAAATAGAAAATCACTCAACCAAATATACATTTCATTTCTCAGACCCACTCTAGAGTATGCATCAGTTGTTTGGGATGGTTGCACTCATTACGAAAAGGACAAATTGGAGAAAGTACAAAATGAAGCAGCGCGTATTGTTACAGGGTTAACTCGTTCTGTGTCTATTCAAAAATTGTATACCGAAATCGGATGGCTGTCTTTGTCAGAGAGAAGAAATTATCAAAAATTAATTACGGCATATAAAATTAAAACTGGCTTATTACCGGACTATCTTAATAATTTATTTCCTGAAACAATAGGTGTTAATATACCATACAACCTTAGAAATGCATCCGATTACATAGTTCCAAATATGAGAACACAATTATATGCAAATTCATTTATTCCCTCGTGTATTTCTTATTGGAACACCCTTCCTCTACACATACGTTGCTCAGAATCATTAATGTCCTTCAAACGTATTTTAGTCACCAATTTCTTTAACGTACAACCAGTGCCACAGTATTATCTTACTGGAAATAGAAAGTTATCTTTAATACACGCACGCATTAGAAATGGGTGTAGTAATTTAGGTTTTGATAAATTTACAAATCGACTAACAACAGATTCTAGATGCCCGGGTTGTGGTAACGAAAAAGAAGACGTCGAACATTATTTTATGAAATGTATTATATTCTCAAATGAACGAATCCGACTTTTTAGAGCCACACGTCGATTTCATCCTCTAAGTCATCATACTTTACTGTTCGGTAAAGACACTTATACTGACGATGAAAACTCATTTATATTCACATCTGTGCAGCAATTTATCAAAGACTCAAAACGATTTGATATTAATTAACTAAAGAATATATGTGCATAAAAAGTTGGCCTGATGACGATTCTTCTAATTATAGGGTATATTTAGATTATCTTATTATTATATCATACAACCATTATTTCCAATTTCCTTTTTCTTTCTTACTAAATCCTTTTTCTCTATAATAGTTATCTAATATCTAAACTGTTTTATTTATAATATGTTGTTTATCTGCAATTGTCATTTTGAGTATTTGTAATTCATTTTGTGTAGGGAAGGGCCGTAACTAATGTTGGTAGAACTTGTGGCCCAACCCTTTTGCTTATATATGTATATATATATATATATGTTAAAAGGCAATAAAATATGTTTAAACTAAACTAGTCCTCGATGGCATAAAATGACGCTAAATATTCAATCAATTTACTGTCCAGTACTATATCATAAATTTTATGAACGTTTTTATTGCTGGACTGTACAGTCCTTAAATGTCATTTTTGTCATGATAATGACTATGTGACTGCTGTCTGTAGATCTGTTTTTAATTTTAATTTGAATGAAGGCCCGAAGAGTGCGGACCCTGAACATGTTGATCTTTTGATCGGTTCGCACACTGTCATTGTTTATGAGCGAGGCGATTTTTAGACAGCAGTAGTTACATATAGTAACCATTGTTCCGAAAAATACGTTGACAATGTGGTTTGATAGATATTGTGCGTTTCCAAGAAGAATGATGAATTGAAAAATTGCGACACCACATTTTCATGCATGTAGCAGTCAATGTTCACTACAATGTGCGCATTCATGTGTGTGTGTGTGTGTGTGTGTGTGTGTGTGTGTGTGTGTGTGTGTGTGTGTACATAATTATACAATTACTTCCAAGTAATAATACAGGAAACTTCAAGTTTAGGAAGTTATTTTCAGTTATTATAAAACGTGAAGTGTCGCCCTTATTTTGTTTATTTTTTTCTGTAATTCTGTAAAAATACAATTTTAAACATACACATTTTCCTGACGCCTACAAATGTACGAGAAAGGTAACATGTACCTTTACTCTTTCTGGAAGTTTTAATTAAGACGTTTTTCTCTTTACCCAAATCATTTAAAAGAATCCTCGTATAACGCACTTTTCATGGAATTTCAAATTCAGTTCGCAGGAACTTGTTACGTATTATCTCTCCTTCTAATCCTAGTTATTGTGTTGTATATATGAAATGCATAAAATATGTTTTAAACCAATGCATACACTTAAGCTATTTTTGCCAAACCGCATTATGCATCACACCAAGGGGATGTTAGGGAGTGCGATTGTTCCCACGGATCCTTAAAACACAATTTGATACTTAAAAAAACAACAGCAACATTTTGTTCTGTTTGTTGCGGACGACCACAAGTGCCAGAAATAGGATGTGTTTCAACCATTTGTAAGAGTTATGTCCCTTTCTGAAATAGAAACCAAATCAATGGCCTGTCTACACTACATGTATGTGGTATTTTAATTTCATATGTGTATCATGTAGAGATTAATTTGGGAAATAGCTTTGAGTGAATATTTACAAAAACTGACATGAGCTTTTAAATAACTGATGTCCTTATATATATATTATTTGGTGTTCTTGTATATATTATTTGGTGTTCATGTATATAATATTTTGTGTCCTTGTTTATATTATTTGGTGTTTATGTGTATAAAATTTTGCGTCCTTGTATATATTATTTGGTGTTCTTGTATATATTATTCGGTGTTCTTGTATGTATTATTCAGTGTTCTTGTATACAATATTAGGTGTCCTTCTAAACAATATATTATTTGGTATCCCTGCATATATTATTTTGTATCTTTGTATATAATATAATTATCATTAAGTACCCTTGTATATCCATGTGATATCATTTGGTGTCTATGTGTGTGTGTGTGTGTGTGTGTGTGTGTCTCTCTCTCTCTCTCTCTCTCTCTCTCTCTCTCTCTCTCTCTCTCTCTCTCTCTCTCTCTCTCTCTCTCTGAAATATGCGCACGGACTTTAACGCACATTTCATATTTAGCGGCGAGATAGTGTTAAAATGTCGGACGTCGATATAAACACTATTCCTGTTTTAATAGAAACCACTCATTGCGGATATTGCACTTCATGTGAAAGCTATTGCATATCGACCACATGCTGCTGAATTTTATTGGCTGTTACAGAGTGAGTGCGCGAATAATCTCAATACGCAGTGTGCATTTCCCTCGTAAGTATCAAACAACGATGCACGTATTGTAACCGGACATTTATCGAAATACACTCCTGTATTTCAGTGGCGATATAACGGTAGAGAAATATATATTTGATATCGAGTGTCATAAATGTAGAAATACTCTTTAAAAAAACCCACAAAAAACACTTAGAGCGTGAACTGGTTACATTTTTGTAAATAATTTACCAATTGCATTACTAATTTACAAATCTATATTTAAAACTAGTGACACGTGATAGTTTTGAAAATGTCTGTAAAGCAATTTTAAACAAAATTTTAACTTGTAATTCCCATAGTCTGATTTTGGCATTTAGGTTAACTCATCGTCTGTGTCTGGCAGTTAGGTTAGCTCATCGTCAGTGTTTGGCAGTTAGGTTAACCCATGGTCTGTTTTCGGCAGTTAGGTTAGCTCATCGTCTGTGTTTGGCAGTTATAAGCCCATCGTCTGTTTTCGGCAGTTAGGTTAGCTCATCGTCTGTGTTTGGCAGTTAGGTTAGCTCATCGTCTATGTTCGGCAGTTATAAGCCCGTCGTCTGTTTTCGGCAGTTAGGTTAGCTCATCGTCTGTGTTTGGCAGTTAGGTTAGCTCATCGTCTGTGTTCGGCAGTTAGGTTAGTTCATCGTCTGTGTTTGGTAGTTAGGTTAACCCATCGTCTGTGTTCGGCAGTTGGGTTAGCTCATCGTCTGTGTTAGCCCTCGATGGCAGTTAGGTTAGCTCATCGTCTGTGTCTGGCAGTTAGGTTAGCTCATCTTCTGTGTTTTGCAGTTAGGACAATTCATCATTGTGTTTGGCAGTTAGGTTAGCTCATCGTCTGTGTTCGGCAGTTATAAGCCCGTCGTCTGTTTTCGGCAGTTAGGTTAGCTCATTATCTGTGTTTGGCAGTTAGGTTAGCTCACCGTCTGTGTTTGGCAGTTAGGTTAGCTCATCGTCTGTGTTCGGCAGTTGGGTTAGCTCATCGTCTGTGTTTGGCAGTTAGGTTAGCTCATCGTCTATGTTCGGCAGTTAGGTTAGCTCATCGTCTGTGTTTGGTAGTTAGGTTAACCCGTCGTCTGTGTTTGGCAGTTGGGTTAGCTCATCGTCTGTGTAAGCCCTCGATGGCAGTTAGGTTAGCTCATCGTCTATGTTCGGCAGTTAGGTTAGCTCATCGTCTGTGTTTGGTAGTTAGGTTAACCCGTCGTCTGTGTTTGGCAGATGGGTTAGCTCATCGTCTGTGTAAGCCCTCGATGGCAGTTAGGTTAGCTCATCGTCTGTGTTTGGCAGTTAGGATAACTCATCTTCTGTGTTTGGCAGTTAGGTTAGCTCATCGTCTATGTTCGGCAGTTAGGTTAGCTCATCGTCTGTGTTTGGTATTTAGGTTAACCCGTCGTCTGTGTTTGGCAGTTGGGTTAGCTCATCGTCAGTGTAAGCCCTCGATGGCAGTTAGGTTAGCTCATCTTCTGTGTTTGGCAGTTAGGTTAGCTCATCATCTGTGTTTGGCAGTTAGGATAACTCATCTTCTGTGTTTGGCAGTAAGGATAACTCCCCGTCTGTGTTAGCCCTCGATGGCAGTTAGGTTAACTCATTGTCTGTGTTAGCCCTCGATGGCAGTTAGGTTAGCTCATCGTCTGTGTCTGGCAGTTAGGTTAGCTCATCGTCTGTGTTTGGCAGTTAGGATAACTCATCTTCTGTGTTTGGCAGTAAGGATAACTCCCCGTCTGTGTTAGCCCTCGATGGCAGTTAGGTTAACTCATTGTCTGTGTTAGCCCTCGATGGCAGTTAGGTTAGCTCATCGTCTGTGCTTGGCAGTTAGGTTAGCTCATCGTTTGTGTTTGGCAGTTAGGATAACTCATCTTCTGTGTTTGGCAGTCAGGATAACTCATCGTCTGTGTTAGCCCTTGATGGCAGTTAGGTTAACTCATTGTCTGTGTTAGCCCTCGATGGCAGTTAGGTTAGCTCATCGTCTGTGTTTGGCAGTTAGGATAACTCATCTTCTGTGTTTGGCAGTAAGGATAACTCCCCGTCTGTGTTAGCCCTCGATGGCAGTTAGGTTAACTCATTGTCTGTGTAAGCCCTCGATGGCAGTTAGGTTAGCTCATCGTCTGTGTTTGGCAGTTAGGTAAGCTCATCGTCTGTGTTTGGCAGTTAGGATAACTCATCTTCTGTGTTTGGCAGTCAGGATAACTCATCGTCTGTGTTAGCCCTTGATGGCAGATAGGTTAACTCATTGTCTGTGTTTGGTAGTTAGGTTAACTTATCGTCTTTGTTAGTCATTGATGGCACTAAGGTTAACTCATCATCTGTGTTTGGCAGTTAGGTTAACCCATTGTCTGTGTTTGGTAGTTAGGTTAACCCATTGTCTGTGTTTGGTAGTTAGGTTAACTCATTGTCTGTGTTTGGTAGTTAGGTTAACCCATCGTCTTTGTTAGCCATTGATGGCACTAAGGTTAACTCATCATCTGTGTTTGGCAGTTAGGTTAACTCATTGTCTGTGTTTGGTAGTTAGGTTAACTCATTGTCTGTGTTTGGTAGTTAGGTTAACCCATCGTCTTTGTTAGCCATTGATGGCACTAAGGTTAACTCATCATCTGTGTTTGGCAGTTAGGTTAACCCATTGTCTGTGTTTGGTAGTTAGGTTAACCCATCGTCTGTGTTTGGCAGTTAGATTAACATATTGTCTGTGTTAGCCCTCGATGGCAGTTAAGCTATCTCATCGTCTGTGTTTGGCAGTTAGTTTAACCCATCGTCTTTATTAGCCATTGATGGCACTAAGGTTAACTCATCATCTGTGTTTGGCAGTTAGGTTAATTTATCGTCTATGTTTGGCAGTTAGGTTAATTCATCGTCTGTGTTTGGCAGTAAGGTTAATTCATCGTCTGTGTTTGGCAGTTAGGTTAATTCATCGTCTGTGTTTGGCGTCTATGTTTGGCAGTTAGGTTAATTCATCGTCTATGTTTGGAAGTTAGGTTAATTCATCGTCTATGTTTGGCAGTTAGGTAAATTCGTCGTCTATGTTTGGCAGTTAGGTTAGTTCATCGTCTATGTTTGGCAGTTAGGTTAATTCATCGTCTACGTTTGGCAGTTAAGCTAACGTCTGTGTTAGCTCTCGACGTCAAATAAACTTGATGTTAAATGTTCAAACATACGAAACAGGATAATATTAAAATCTTTTAGCGTCACTTTTATATGCGTCTTTCAATACTGAAGGTAAACTGGAGTTTTTAAGAAGGTGTGCTGTTTGCTAATCTTATCTAAAATGTATCCCCTTTCAAAGATCACCATAACCCCAAAGTTTTTTCTAGTAGTGTTTACTTTACAAATGTCATAACGACCGCGTTCAAATGTGCGGGCTTGTTTACAAACTGGTTAATAGCTTAAAGTATTTTAAAAAGTCGGTGAAGTACATTTACGTAACTCACACGATATATTAATTTGAGAATGTTTACAAAATACTTATAATGGGCCGACATTGACTTTGTTGGGATGGCCGTATTTATAATTGATCAAGAGAACTGTGTCCAGACCATTTTGACCACAATCGTATATAAATTATCTGCACAATATGTAACATAATATATGTTTAACTGGTTATTATATGTGCTTAAA
Source organism: Panopea generosa (assembly GCA_029582155.1). Taxonomy (NCBI): domain Eukaryota; kingdom Metazoa; phylum Mollusca; class Bivalvia; order Adapedonta; family Hiatellidae; genus Panopea; species Panopea generosa. The sequence goes on along the minus strand of CM055895.1, from coordinate 70,169,626 downwards.
CTGTCAAACATGCGAGTAAATTCTTCGTTTTTTTACCTATTATGGGGTCTTTTGTGGCCTTGCTCCACCTACAAAACTGAATAGCACCTGTAACACATAGTGTGTTCAATATTGTTTCATTAGCTAGGAGCAAAATATTTTATGATATTTTTTTTTTCAAATGTTTTGTGTTACATCAAATGGAGGTTATTTCCTTATCTGACTAGTGACTAGTCCTCCTTAGTTGTAAGAACTTGTTTCTAAATTAATTAACATTATTAAATTAAAAATCAAATCAATAAAACCAAGAAAAAAAACGACATATTATGCCTGACAGGACGACAGGACGACATGTAAGGACGACACTGTCGTCTCGTCACCTTGAAAAGTGACGTTGTAAATTTGTTTTGTATTTCGTTTGACACTGTCGTCTCGTCGCCTTGAAAAGTGACGTTGTAAATTTGTTTTGTATTTCGTTTGTCGTTCTGACGTTATTCTGTTCTACTAAGGACTCACACCACTATTATCTCCCTTGAGTACGCCGGACCTACAGATGGAGGTAAAAATAAACAAATGAAGCAGGTAAAATTAAAACTTTAGTTCTCTTTTTCTTCTTTTTTTTTCAGGGTTTTGTACTGCAATGATTTATTTTTTCGTAGCATGAGTTAAATGGTCAGTATTTAAGAAATCACCACTGAAAATTTGATGCTGATACCTGCTTTCTGGACAATTCTGTGTCATTTCAGAATTGTTGGTTCGAACCGCATCATGGGCGAATAGTTGACATATTATTACTCTGGAAACCATTGGTCTCACAAAAGCATTGAATTAAAAAAAACAACCTGGTCAATGTATGCTTGTTTCCCTTTATATTTGCATATCTTGAACCAGTGAAGGATTTGAGCCCAGACACATGCTGCAGATTTTGTTTTTTTCACTGTGTTTTGGACATAAATGTTGCAATGGAGCTCTATGGGAAATGTAACAGTGGTGTGAGACGTACAATGACAAATAAAAGGCGAAATACGACACTTTAACAAGTCGTACTTACGCCTTCCAATTGTCGTATGCATCATCAGGATTGAATCGAGACAGTTATCGTCCTGTCGTCCTTTCGCCCGTTTAGACTGACGAAACGACATGGCACAAATCTACCATCGTGATTGTTTTTCCGGTTACATTGTGATTAAATAGTGTTGTTGTTTTGTAATTTGTTGTTGTAACAGATGTAGTGATATTCACTTTTTTTTACCTTTTTCAAAATGTTTGAAGAAATTGCTTTAAAAATCTCAAAATCAATGTAGGTATCATTTTTTCACCTACAATGAATTTGCAAATAACGCTTTTAATAACATTACATATACATATACATGTATCATTAGAGGGTCCGAAGTTGTATCGGTGTCCAGCTAATTGAGCAACATTAAAGACTTTCATCAGTCAAATCAATCAATATGCAATGAATACCCAAATGTTCGTCATATTAATGAACGTATCCTGATACGAACTAAGTTTTCATACAAGTTCCTTTACTTAGAAAGAATGTTAAAGTTCGTATACTACAAATAAAATTGTTTTTACCGAGAATTGCAGTATTTATCAGATATTTTTGTTTGTTTTTCCTTTCTGCTAATTTAATACGCTGATCCTCAGAGCTATGCTGTTACGTAGTTCGCGTATGACTGAGTCCACTTATCTGCTATCAATGGACTGTGACTGTCGACATATTCCGTTAATCTGCTAATAGCAAGGGAGTGACTTCCATCACCTTGTCGACCACATTCCCGTGTGGGAACCATGTTGACAGGAACATGTAAACTGTTCAAAACACGTTTGAAGATATCAATACACTTTAAAAAAAAAAAAAAAAACGCGGATATTGCTTACTTAATCACTTCCATTTGCGAATGTTGAATCATTAAATGTAATGAGAATAGCGGACCGTTACATGATCACTTCCGTACGCTAGTGTTGCACTTCACATATAAGAATTATTAATGATTTTTTTAATAAAACCACGGGTAGTTTCCCTTGGTTTTGAAAGAATGGACAAATAACGTTCCTAGGAATTGTTTCAATCATACTGATTTTTATTACGTGATGAAATTTTCTAACTGCCATCGAAGGCTTTCTGTCAAAAATAACCACTAATGTATGAGATAATTTTTTTTTTTTTGCCATTTACGAGAGTAAAACTAGATTTAATACCAATTAAGGTCTGTGTAGATAACATTATTTGCATAATGAAGATAGATAATTTCCAGAAATAGTGGCAAGTGAACAGTTATTTAAAAAATGTCGTGATTAAGAACTAAAGAAGCATGATGTTCTTTGGAGAGTGTTATTTTAGCCATTGTTTTTTATCAGTACACAGTCATTAACCGTTACCTGCGCAAAATTACCTGTTTATGCGTCGACATACATTATAATACCATTGACTTGTTCGTTTGCTCGTTCGTTCTTTCTTTCATTCTTTTTTTCTGAATGAGATTTCACTATACAATAATGAGTGGTTTAGCATGTTGTATACTCATAACTACGTAGTATATATATATATATATATATATATATATATATATATATATATATATATAATTTGAGATGTTTCTTTGAAAACAGACAAACTATTCCAGGCCTTATTTCTCAGAAAATGAGATAAAATACAATATACTGCAACGCAATGATTTGTAATGAAAAATGCGGACAGCACTATTATAACACAAATCGCACTCTATGTATTCCTGATATATTATATAACAAATCGCACTCTATGTATTCCTGATATATTATATAACAAATCGCACTCTATGTATTCCTGATATATTATATAATAAATCACTATCTATGTATTCCTGGAATATTATATAATAAATCACTATCTATGTATTCCTGGGATAATGTATAATCAATCACTCTATGTATTTCTGGGATATTATATAACAAATCACTCTATATGTATTTCTGGGATAATATATAACCAATCACACTCTTTGTATTCCTTGGATATCATGTAACAAATCATTCTATGTGTTTCTGCGATAATATCATACGCAACAATTTATCTTGTTTTGTGTTTTCAGAAAATGACATCTAGATCTGATACATTGTAAAGACGCGAAACATTGCGGACTTGCACATTATTATACTTTCTTATTTATTTCCATTTAAAGAATAGTGCCGCATGTGTAGGTTGTATTATATTCTAATTTATCAATTCATAATATCGTTATTTAAATTTGTTAGAATGAATGTTCCGTTTTTGAACATTGTTATTCATGTCGTTCTGCATTAAATAATATCAAGCATACATATTTCAACATTTGGCCTTGCCGATCTAGCCGTTTGGTTTCAGGACACCACGCATGATGCACGAGCAGGATCAAACCTACGACCGACTGGCATCACCGAACCTGGGTCCGACACTCGACCACAAACTTCTCCGTACATGGGTGATATGCCCTTCCTTCTTTATGTAAGCCGAAACCGGTAAATATTTCAAAACAGTGTTTTCTCTCTCAGGCCTGATAACAGCGGTTCAAGTTAGTACACTCCGATAATATAAAATACACATATCGGAAAACCCTAACCGCATTTACAGCCAATGAAATTCTCGCAATAAGTAAACAATGTATTCAAATCAAGCATATATACTGTAAAATAGGTCGATGACACTCAACGGTTTTTCATTGTAATTTGGTTTAATTTAACCTACCTACCTACCTACCTACCTACCTACCTACCTACCTACCTACCTACCTACCTAGGTTACCTACCTACCCACTTACCTACCCCTACATACCTACTTATCCCTACCTAATTACCTACTTATCCCTACCTACCTAAAACCCACCCACCCACCCACCCTCCTACCTACCTACCTACCTACCTATCCCTACTACATACCCCTACCTAATTACCTACTTATCCCTACCTACCTACCCACCCACCCACCTACATACATTGTTACCTACCTACCTAGGTTACCTACCTAACTACCCTCCTACATACATACATTGATACCTACCTACCTACCTATCTACACTTCTACATACATACATTGATACCTACCTACCTACCTACCTACCTTGGTTACCTACCTACCCATCCACCCTCCCACCCACCCATCTACCTACTTACCTACCTAATTACCCCTACCTACGTACCTACTTACCCCTACTTCCTACCTACATATCCCTACTACCTACCCCTACCTACCCTCACACACACACACACACACACACACACACACACACACACACACATACATACATAAGCCTTCTGTCTCATGGTTTCAAGTGGTTACTATTTTCATATAACAGGTGTTGCTTTGTGTGTGCGGGGCATTTTTCCGTTTTCGATTTCTCAGAAAAAGTGGCTATAGGAAGCTTCGTCTTTATAGCCTACTACAACTGCCCTGCCACTAAACATCTGTTTAGTGCAGGGAACCAACTAAACCTAATACCTATTTATAGATCATTCCTGGAAAACCAATAAATGACCTATATAACGCGAAGTTTACTAGATCGGTAGTCATTCACCACGTACTGTAGTGAAAGGTAGACGAATAAAGCTGAATTTGTACTATATCTGGATTTAAACGTAATACGTGCCTTATGTGCATTACTGTATATCCGGTGTCTATGACGGCCACGCCAGGTCGAGGATATGATATTCTCCCGCACCTACATGACGGAGAAGAGCACGACGAACTGTCTTCAAAGAAGTTAACATCTCTGGCTTCTATTTGTAATGGACTAACGTGTAATAATCTCAGATCATCACATCGCGGGAACGCCCAGCCTCGCAAAGACGACCAGTATTATTGTGAGAAAGACTTCTATGTGCAAGTTCAAACTGTGTCCATACTTCTACCTGGCTGTTTTTATTATCCTGATATTGGCAGTAAAGAAGCCAAACATTTACTGAAACCGTGTTCTGTCGGAACATTTATCATTCGGAACAGTTCTGATCCAAACTTTCTCTACACCATTAGCTTGAAAACAAAACGTGGTCCTACGAGTATTCGAATCAGTTATGAACATGGGCGGTTTTCTTTGGACTCGGACGAAAGTTCTCGAAGTCAGATGCCGCAATTTTCTTCATTAATGGATTTGATAGATTATTATATCCGACTAACAACAAGAAAATCCTCCGAGAATTGTCGATTTCTTGATAAATCTGGACGTAAAGATCTGCCTATTCTCTTAAAAACACCAAAATTAAACAGTGTACCAAGTTTGAAGCATTTAGCGAGGACAACTATAAACAAATGTTTTCCAGTAGAGAAGGGATCAGATATACCGTTGGCTATTGAACGTTTGACATTCCTTCCTAGACCTCTTCGGAGTTTTTTAAAGGAATACCCATACATTCATTGATGTGCTTTGAAGAATGCATAGGAGCATGAGGATACCTATCTGCATGGAAACGACACACGTCGAAGAGCGTAAGACGAAAGGAAATGTAGTTAAGTGTTATCCAAGTGCAGGATAAGGAAATAAGGAGAATGGCATAAGTGCAATGAAAACACATCGTGACATATGTATACATTTATACTCACGCGAAGTGTCTAACGAACTGAATGGAATGGATTTGTGAGAAAAGGTGAGTTTGTACACTGCTGGGAGCTTAGACCTTTTCTGAGTATTTGGACTTATATACACTCAGGGATTGTACACCATTTTAGTGACCTTTATGGATGTATCTTTTTATAAAAACACACGAGTCTGGTTACTGCCGTACGTTCATACACTGTACTAAACTAGTAGTGTGCGACACAGATAATGGGTTTTAGCACAAATACCGCACAATCTATAGGACACCTCAAACTTCCATTCGCAAAACAATATGGCTATTATAGAAACTCTTGGAACGAATGATTAAGCAGTGACCTAGTCAGATATTGGACAAGTTGTAAGACGATACAGTAGTGTAGTTTATGCTCGCTGTTCAGCGTCGCTGCTGATTTTTCAGTATTCAGTATTTCTTTTTAGCTTTTAACATCATACATGAGCGAAGATTCTTGTGTGGAGGAGACTTAGACGATGGTATGGTCTTGTTTGTGACCTTACCAGCTACATTTCATATGCTTTTGCCATTTAAAAATAACATATATTAACTGCAGAATACGTAAATTAAGAAAATATGTAACTGACATTTTACCAACACATGACAGGTGTTTATTTGTTATTTATTTATTTGTTACATCATTCGGTCTTGAAATCCACATGGACATGTCATTAAATTCATGATAAATACGTTAGAATTGTTGTTTTTGAAAAGAAAGCAAAGTTTTGATTGGGTTTTATTTGTTTGTTTTACATTTATTTATTTGCTAGTTTGTTAATGTATTTTTGTATGTGATTAAATACTTTTTTAGATGTTACGAGTACAGACGCTCACAGTATGATGATTATATTAAATAAGTTATTCTTTACGTAAAACCAAGTAACGTTATTATAGAGAAAATGTATACATGGTGTAATGTGATGGACTACAGTAAAGTAGTTTGCATAATCACGTGGTGGTAGTTTGTTGTAAATGGTTGAAATGTATTTTTTATAATCTAAAGTATTACTCACTCCATATTTAAAGATAATACCGGATTGGCGGCGTTTTCTAAATTAAACAAACAAAATCTCGTTTTTATAAAAAATTCTGATTTGTTTTCGTATTTTATTCGTAATATTTATTTATTTAGAATAAACTCATTTATGGTTGTCATTTCAAAGTTGTCAACAATTTTATCAGCTTTACTTTGGTTGGACCATTATTAAATTCAGACAAACGGTTGGAAAGTTACAAAAGAAATACTAAAGGTGACACCAAATGTTTAATCTGTGTTTCGTTTCACGACATATCGATTTTAAATAACGCTCACAAAATACTAACATAATACGTACTAAGAGTACCTAAATGTAATGTCTTTACACATACTTTCAGTTCGAAGGGAAACAATCGGGTATTTCATCAATTTCTTCAAAGTGAAAGTAAAACCGGCGTACTTCTACAATATTCGATTTTGGGGAATGCAACTAAATTAATCGTTTAGGGCTGTATGGTTGCCAATGGCGGATGAGTGCTTTTTATCGTATTTTGAAACATGGTTACAATGGTGTGATTCACAGTCGAAAATACATAATATAATGGGAGCGTACGAAGTACAGGTTGACTAACCACACAAATGTCACAAGGGAACGGCAGTCCATTATACCAAAACATCTGTCTGTCTGTCTGTCGGTTGTGACATTTAAAGTCAGTCTTGCGACATGTAATGTTGGTTGCGATATTTAGCGTCGGTTGCGACATTTAACGTCAGTCTTGCGACATATGACGTTGGTTGCAACGTTAAGCGTCGATTGCCACATTTAACGTCCGTCTTGCGACATAACATTGGTTGCGACATTTAGCGTCGGTGCGACATTTAAAGTCAGTACTGTGACATATAACGTTGCCACAATGATAACGTCATAGTATGTTATGTTAATTTAGAATACCGGATCTGATAATTATAGATTTATTTTATAAAAAAAAGTAATTTACACAGAACGTTTTTTTATTATTTGACTTTAGTAGCTGTAAATGGGCAGACGTCAGTTTATAAACTAACTGCCTCAAATCAGCTATTGGCACTAATTATAAAAGGCTATGAAGTCGCGCATGGTAATGGTACCTCTAAGCGTAACACGACGTTAGCGTTAAAATTGTATAAAATGTAATATGACGTTTTTATTCATGTAATAAAAGAATATCGGAATATCAATTACTGCAATGTAATTATGATTTTCTGCGGATATTAAATGGATCAAAATCAATAATGTTATTATACTTACGTTAACTATGACAATGCCATGTACCATAACTAGCGGCATCCATAGGCTTTCGCCGTTTTAAAAAAACGTCAAACTAACGTTGTAAATATTTGATAGAGGACATCGGTAATACTTGATACGAGGTGTTAATGATTTTCCAATTTTTTCAATATTTTGGGACACTAACAGAAACTTAATTAATCGTTAATATATGTTTCAAAAGACAAGATTCTGCGTTAAAAATATGGTTTATATGGTCAAAATGTGAGACAGACGTTATTTTTTGGTAAAACTGCCAAGGGCGGCAAATCATTGAGGACATTTTAAATACGAAATATGTACCATTCAGAGCAAAGTGAATATATTTCATTCCACAGAAGCATGTTTCACTGAAATTTTACTTAAGTGTGATATGATTTTAAAATTTATATGTTCGCGATTTTTTCTAAAATGATTAAATTAATCAAATACGTTTCAGTTATTTCTTTCAAATAACGTAGGCGGACAACACCTTAAAATGTAATATCTCATAATCGCAATATGGAAAAAGTCATCAAGTACCATAAAACAAAACAAAGAACATATACATACATATTTTGAATGCAATACTAACCATTATTTTTCATCTTGACTGTTCATTATGACTTTTTGACGAGTCGTTTGTATTTCGGAACATTTAGCATATACGTAATGAACCGCGTGTTCCGTAATGGCCTTTAAGTTTATTGTAATTAAACACACATGTCTGTAACTGGAAATTATGTCACTTTCTCCAGTGAACAGTGAATAGATCTGATGTCTGTCCTTTCGCGCCGTTTTTAAGCATAACATTCTGGACCGGGACCCGTGATAAATGTTATGCCGGGACACGGGAAAAATGACGTTAAATGTGACTTATTGTTAAATTAAAATATATAGATCATATCAATAGCATAGTTTAAAATATTGTTCCACGACCTTTATTTTGATATATAGTAAGTATAATTAAAAAATCAATCAACTATTCGGGAACAGTTTTATATATTTGAGGTATTAGTTTTATAATGCAAGTACCATTACCTTGCGCGGCGTCTATGCTAACGGTTGTGTATAATGTCGATATTCGACACATGCTTTGTCTTATTAATGCGATAATTAGACTTTTGTAATAATTATTGGATCTGGTTTATGGGGCCCCATTTTACGTTTAAATACTAATTTGTGATACCACATATTAAGTTAAACGTGATACCACGTATTCGAATATACCATATCACATATAAGATAAGTGGTATCACTTCAAAATGAAAAGGTTCCGTTGATATCATCTATCCGGATATTTGATAGCATATTCGAATTGGGATCTCGAGCTTATGTTTTCAACCATCTCAAATACAAAGTTTTGAAATATGGACGTCTCATACTGGTATTGCTTTAGTTTTATTAGTGGCATAATATTAAAGTATCTTGTTACGGTAGAAAAACAACAGGTATGTACAGGTACATACCATTGGACTTATTTTTTCAACATATGTTGTGTTTACTTTAAAAAATATTTAAACTTGATACAGATAGATAGAAACGATCAGTAATTACATGAATATGTGACATTCGGACCACCTCGCCAATTAACTTGTACCGAAGGTGGCCGAGTATATATGATTGGAAGGTGGGCGACTTCTAGCTCATTTGTTCGAGCTTCAGCCATCCAAGTTGGAAACCGGCTTGCTGTAAAAAAACATTTACTATTCTTGAAAATATAACCTGGCGCAAACATGCCCTACTTTGAACGGTGTGCAGTCAGGGCCATTACTCTAACAGTATCAAACCCTCTAATAGCCTGCTGACCTCTAAAATTAGCCAGCTTATGTCACGTAAAATATTGATAAGATCGACACAGAGGTCAGATCAAGCACCTTTGGGGTAGTAGCGGATCAAGTGTAACAATCGCTGTCTGTCTGTATATCCGCCTGCCCCCCCCCCCCCCTCTCTCTCTCTCTCTCTCTCTCCCTCCCTCCCTCCCTCTCTCTCTCTCTCTCTCTCTCTCTCTCTCTCTCTCTCTTTCTCTCTCTCTCTCTCTTTTAAAACTGAACGGTGACAAGTGAGAATATGCTCCAGTTTGATAATAATTTGCCTCTCCAGCCTTGGTTATTTCAATTTACACTTTTTAATCAATGTGGCAGTATCATGTTATCATCGCAATGTAAACACGTTACCACTAGGCCGCTTGAAACTGTTGGTCTAAGAAGTTATGTTCGTATATATAATTAGTTGCTAGTTTAATTTATATAATAAAGCGTTATGTAAATGTGTCACCGTACCGAGAATTTACACACTGAAGCGAAATTGTGTGTACAGACAAAGTATAGATTAAGAATTCACTACAATATGATTGCGGTAACAAACCGCACTTACCGCTGTGCATGTCAGCACTAGGATGTGGATAGCGTTTATTTTTGTTTTCGTAGAAAAAACTATGACAAGACAATAAAGTATCACCGCTGTATATTGATATTCATTTCATCCCCTTTTAAGGCCCGACTTTTTATTTCCTATAACACATTACCATAGTTTTTTATATAGATCTATGTTCCAAATAGTAAAGAGTAAAACTTTTGTGAAGTAAAATAAAAAAAGAAACAAATGTAATATAGAAACTAGGAAAGTGGGGAGGCAAAAAATAAAAAAATAGGAATAAGATGCGTATTATTACGAGTCAATGAATTTAGTGACACATATAAATAATAGACGAATCCTTTTCAAAAGCATCGAAACAATCGTATACTATCAACTTACTCATATATTAGTGTGACACACTGTTATAGTTAATATTTTGTTTAAGTTGATCTTCTGTTAAAGTTGATATCTACGCATGCCTCAAATATTTACTCAGGGCGGTCGTGACTGATGTAGTGAGCACTTCTGCCCCAACCCCTCTTGCCTTTATTTGTTTTCAATGTTCCTTGAATGCTTATTGTGTGTGTATGTGTATATATTTGGCAATACAATATTTTAAAACTAAATAATAACACATGTGAACGTACATACAGTTGTATACGGTATGAGTATAATCATACGGAGATTTTAATCTCCAAGTACTACTTGAAACGTATTTGCATGTATAAAACCATAAATAGTTTTGTTTTATAAACTACTAGTATGTACTAGTTTTGAAAATATGAATAAAGTTTCTTAAAAAGTTACCAATTGATTTAATCTGTCGTGTCGGAAATTAAGTATTTGTTGCACGTTTTGTCATAAATAACCATACCGTATGTGAAATACGATGTCTCCGAACCATTTACAAGAGTTATGCCCCCGATGTAGAGTTAGTGTGGCCATGAATCAAAATTAACATATGTCTCTTTAAACCAAATTAAACAAAAGAACAGTGGTGTTCTCTATCAGATGACCAGAAAAACACGCTTCTATCGCCGTCCGTCGGTCCGTCAAAAATAGCTAAGACGGTCAGTCAATTTTATTCATATATGCTATACATTAAATAATTCATGGTCAGTAACATTTTGACCAAGGTTGCATATGGTGATCACGATCTAAGGCTACGACGTTTACCAGGCAAAAATAGACGTGCGGAAGACGGACACAATACCATGACATAAGCAGTTTTGAAATTTTGCCGGTATAGGGAAAAGTAAGGTATATGCCAAAAAGTGCAGATATGGCAGGAACGCGGAACTATGGGCGTATTGCAGCGTTTATCTCCCTCGTCTGCAGTAATTGACATCATATCAGCTTGATACTAGTAAGTATTGTTGCTGTTTTCTTGTAGGTCTGATATTACCCACATCTTTGCTACTATTTTATTGTGACTTTGTATCTCTGATATTACATTGCGTACTTGCTTTCACCGAACCTTTCATCGAGATATAAATGTTTGGACATCTGTTACTTGTATTCTCCCCCCACCCACAACCCTTCATCGAGATACAAATGTTTGGACATCTGTTACTTGTATTCTCCCCCCACCCACAACCCTTTATCGAGATACAAATGTTTGGACATCTGTTACTTGTATTCTCCCCCCACCCACAACCCTTCATCGAGATACAAATGTTTGGACATCTGTTACTTGTATTCTCCCCCCACCCACAACCCTTCATCGAGATACAAATGTTTGGACATCTGTTACTTGTATTCTCCCCCCACCCACAACCCTTCATCGAGATACAAATGTTTGGACATCTGTTACTTGTATTCTCCCCCCACCCACAACCCTTCATCGAGATACAAATGTTTGGACATCTGTTACTTGTATTCTCCCCCCACCCACAACCCTTCATCGAGATACAAATGTTTGGACATCTGTTACTTGTATTCTCTTCCGTACCATAACTCTTCATCGAGGTATAAATGCTTGGATATGTTCCTTGTACATGCATTCTTCTTTCCACCCAAATCCTTTACCGAGATGTAAAACACTTTAACATTCGTTACTTGTTTTAATCACTGCCCCTCACTTTCTTTCATTCCCAACCATTTGTTGAGATATAAACGCTTGGACATTCATAACTTGTTTTCCCCGATCCTGCAAACCCTTCACTGAGATATAAATACTTGGACATTCATTACTTACTTTCCTAAACCCTTCATCGAGATGTAAATACATGGACATTCATAACTTGTTTTCCCCGACCCTGCAAACCCTACATTGAGATATAAATACTTAGACATTCATTACTAGCTTTCATCTTTCCAAACCCTTCATCGAGATGATATAATTACATATACGCTCTTTACCTGTTATTTGTTTAAAATTAAATACTCATTTCGACTTTGTAACCGAACCCAAGGCCAATCCCCACCCAACCAATAACCCCCTCTCCGCCCATATATTATTTTAAATTTGTTTAATTTTATATTAAATACCCTCACCTCAACTTCTTACCAACCCTAAAGGACAAACCCAACCAACCCTGCAAGAACCACCACCCCTTTTTTTTAAATTTTCTTTTGTTTTAAAATAGAACTCATTTCCCATTTCAACTTTGTTACAATCCACCATCCCCAATCCGCCCATTTTTGTAAAAAATGTTTATCAAATTTGTTTTGTTTTAAATTCAATACTACTCTGTCCCTTTATAACCAACCCCAAGGACATAAAATTGCAACATACTTTGTGACGTAATAAATGAGTCACGTGATGACATTTTGATTTCAGTATGATCCGTTATACAGGTTTGCGCGTAGTGAAACATGTTTCATCTTAGAAAGAGACCGAATGACGATGTGAAGGTATTTAAGAGCTGTCCATTTTTAGAATGGAGATTTCGTTTCAAGTTTTGCACTCCAATTTGAATATCGATTATGTCCCGTTTTGGTGGGTTTGACTTACCAAATCATTTTGATTCTATTTCTTAATGATAAATAGATGCTTTTTATCTATTTTAAGAATAATTTTATTTTGAAGACATGTTTGGTGTTTTTCCTGATATACTCATTTTAACGTCACAAGATATGTTGCCTAGGTTAGACTAAAATAGATTTCGAAAGTTAGAAGAGCTCTTTTCAATATATAATTTTGGTATGTTTAAATTGACATCCTTGTGGCATCCTTGTGGCAATACGGGACAGTGAGTATATTATAGGCATGATATAGGTGTGATCCCACCATTGACTTTTGTTCTTTATTCTACGGTCGTGGGTTCAACCCCCCGGCCGGGTCATACTAAAGAATGGTACTAGAAGCTTCCTCGCTTGGCGATCAGCATTTAGAAGAGAGTTCTAGGTCTAGTCGGCCCGGTGTCAGTATAATGTGATTGGGTGGGGTATCATACCATATGTCTGCGGCATGATACTCCAGTGTGACAGCGCTTAGAATACTGTCTCAAGTAGACTACAATAGTTCTTTATTCTATAGTAATTTTTGTTTTGTTTTTAGAAGGCTTGTCATTCATAGAGAGACCCAAAAGAAAGAAGTAAAACTTGCATTTGTTTGTTTGTCGACCTCTGCACTACCAAAATATGATGAAAAGGCGGGGTTCATGTGTCATATAAGAGATTTTTTTTTCCAGTTTGAACACTGTTGACAAATTGAAACTAGAATTGCGAAATTATGTATTCATACCCCCAATTTCCCCAAGCATCATTTTTTTTTTCTAAACTTACAATTCAAGCATGACAATGTATTTAAAATGCATTTTTAAAGAAGAAGAAACAAGGATTATTGATAACCCCACGGAAGCATTTTCGGTTTCCAATGGTGTACCATGTCTCTACTGAGGGTGGGAATGCTTTTAGCCAATTTTAAAATTTTGAAAAATCCTGATTTATTCCATAAGAACTGTACTAATATTTTCATAGCGTTAATAATTTCTTAAATATGCCGTTTCAGTAAAACTTGTATATTAATATATGGCTGTGGTATACGTCCACAGATGTAAACGTGCAATCCGTGAACACAGTGACATTGTCCCGTGTCGCTTTAAGTGATCTGTTTACAGATGTACTTTTGCTATTGTTTACCGGTTTCTCAAGTGATAATAAACTAATCTCTATTTAAACAGAACTGATACAATCAATCAAAATTGTTCTGAATGACGTCATTGTAATTGGTATTTATCAAGTGTTGCACTTTATCCTAATGAATAAAGCAAGTTCTTTGATTGCACAACAATTGTTTCCTTCGTTTAGATAATTTGGGGCATTGTCTTTATCGTAGAAAGAATCACAATCTAATAGACATGAAGAAAACAAACAAACGCGTATATGGCATTTTAAACAAAATTAGCGGTAATATGTAGGTACTGTATTGTTGAATGTGAAATGTTAGTCCCATTAATCGCCGTAATAGGAGTGTGACTAGAGGACGATCAAATAAAAAAAAATCTAATCGTTCGACAACGTGCTTTGTGAAATGTAAGTTATATATATTTTTAATAATGATATGTTTATAGTAGAAATATGATCGGATTTTTACACAAAAACGATATAGAAAATATCACTGAGAAACATTCCAAATTAAAAAATGTTCGTGTATTTCTTGAAACATCCGTCAATGTACTTTTAATCACGCCAACAAACATTCTCATTGTGCTGACGTCAACACCGCGTGAGTGTGTCTTCCGGTGCTGCAGAAGAGAAAGCAAAACTAAAAAAAACAAAGTAGATCGTCAACGATGTTCGAATATATATATCAGTAAATGTCAGATACTACTAGTTCACACCAACTATCCGCTCCAAAATCATACCTACTTGATTTTTTAAAAAATATTTGTCTAGAGTGGTGTGGTAGGAGAGATCATTTTGGCTTTTTACATATATTTACACACCGTGTCTCATTATACATATATATTACATAACATGTACAGTCAAATCTGTGTAAGTGGTTCCCTCTATTAAGCAGCCATTGTCTTAAACAGCCACATTTTTTATTTTCCATTTCTATGCTTTTAGAGCAAATTAACCTGTATTAAACAATAACCTGTCTTAAACTGCCACGTTTGCTCCTTCCCTTGACTGGCTGCTTAAGCCAGGTTTGACTGTATTTATATAATGGTGACAAAGGCTCTGAACTTGCTGGAACAACTTCATATTAATACATTAATTATCATTAATAAATCAAATCAGGGGTATAGCGTCATACATTAAATTTTGGAAGTTACTCAGGGGAGGTATACGAGTTACGCTGATGAGGGTGCCGAGCCTCAACATGCGATTATTTTTATACATAGAAGTTAAAAAATCAACGTTGGCTTCTGGTGACTTTTCACATGTTGATGCTTCTTTGGGTTAGAACTTAGAACACATTTGTGGTGGTATTGCCCCAACATACAGTCCCTCTCCTGTTAATTTTGTATTGCTTCTATCTTTATTTCTTTAGACTTTGACTTATACAAAGTACACGAACTGCCATTAATATTAGAATTTACACCATAAGCTGGAGAAGAACATCATAAGCATTATGCTTCCGTTCTAATCCTTTTTCTATTATTGTATACACTTGTATTACCGTATAAAATGTACTTATATTGAGAAATAAAATATGTTTAAACTAAATGTTACTGAGACTCAGTAGAGTAACTTAGTATGCCACGTTACGCGCCTGTAAATACAACTGTTATACTTGTTCCGTAGTGTGGAATAAACCAGAAAAACGTACACTACATTTTTATGCAAAAAAGGAAGTACATTTAATGTAAAACTTTATAGATTGAATACGTCTGTAATCCAATTCGCAGTATGTGTAACCCTGCAAGATAAAGCTGTCTCATTATCAAAGCGACCTTTAACATTTTAACACCACATGCACAGATATTATATCTTTGATCAATGACCCTGCGCTGTACTGTTAAGTCGGATTCTCGTTAACGGTTATTACGGTCAGGGAACTCTGTCACAACGTAATATTACTTACGTGTGCATTTATTTATCCGTTACCGACCACACGTAGGCTTCAATCGTACATGTATGCTCGACCACACGGCCATTCCCTGGCATAGTGCGATATATGGAACCTAATTGTACGGAGAGTAAAATGCCGTAAAACAAACGTTCAGTATATATCGACACATGGAGAATTACTTAGGCAAGAAATCTGGTTCGAAACTGTTCCTGTCACCCAGAAGATTGAAATTGTCAAACGGTTGTATTTAAACTTTTATTTAAAACTCTCTGCATGAAACGATAGTCACGTACTAGTTCAGAACCAAAACTTTCTTCATCTTTCAATAAGAATGTCCCCTGAAGTACACCTTACGTGTTACTTTTCGGTGTACTTCGCTTCTATGTCGGCTATCAGCCCCGATGTTAACACTCCTAGTATAACTACCAATCTCTCCCAGGGTTCCTTGCGTTATGCTCCAATCACCTCTACCAATGCCTCAAAGTTTGTAAGATTCTTAAACCGGTCAATGCACGACATCTCATGCATCGGACAAAGTTTGTAAGATTCCCAAACCGGCCAATGCACCGCACCTCATACATCGGACAAAATGTGTTAGATTCTTAAAACAGCCAATGCACGGCACCTCATACATCGGACAAAGTTTGTAAGATTCTTAGAACGGCCAATACACGGCACCTCATACATCGGACAAAGTTTATAAGATTTTTAAACCGGCCAATACACGGCACCTCATACATCGGACAAAATGTGTTAGATTCTTAAAACGGCCAATGCAAGGCACCTCAAACATTGGACAAAAATTGTTAGATTTTTAAAACGGTCAATGCACGGCACCTCACACATTGGACAAAATTTGTAAGATTCTTAAACCGGCCAATGCACGACACCTCATACATTCGACAAAATATGTAAGATTCTTAAACCGGCCAATGTACGGCACCTCATACATTGGACAAAATATGTTAGATTCTTAAACCGGCCAATACACGACACCTCATACATTGGACAAAATTTGTAAGATTCTTAAACCGGCCAATGCACGGCACCTCATACATCGGACAAAATGTGTTACATTCTTAAACCGGCCAATGCACGGCACCTCATACATTGGACAAAATTTGTAAGATTCTTAAACCGGCCAATACACGGCACCTCATACATTGGAAAAAATTTGTTAGATTCTTAAAACGGCCAATACACGGCACCTCATACATCGGACAAAGTTTGTAAGATTCTGAAACAGGCCAATACACGGCACCTCATACATCGGACAAAATTGGTTAGATTCTCAAACCGGCCAATGCAAGACACCTCATACATCGGACAAAGTTTGTAAGATTCTTAAAACGGCCAATGCACGGCACCTCATACAGCGGACAAAATGTGTAATTTTTAAAACGGCTAATGCACGGCACCTCATACATCGAACAAAGTTTGTAAGATTCTTAAAACGGCCAATGCACGGCACCTCATACATCGGACAAAGTTTGTAAGATTCTTAAACCGCCAATGCACGAAACCTCATACATCGGACACATTTAATACGTGGCAATTTCAATGTATTCCATTCAAATTAAATCTGCGCGCACAATAATCCAACGTATAAACTTAGTTTAAAAATGTATATTTAATATAAATGCCAATTTTGGTATGAACAAAAAAAATCCAAACGATCTTTGTGTGATAAGATTTAATATTGCACAAATTTTACACAAAGAGACGTTGACAGAGAGTTAAGTTGATGATACAGCTAGGAACAGTTCGAGAGATTGGTATAACTATCTGGCACTTCATATTTAAGTTGATGATACGGCTATGAACAGTTCGAGAGATTGGTATAACTATCTGGCACTTCATATTTAAGTTGATGATACAGCTTGGAACAGTTCGAGAGATCGGTTTAACTATCTGGCACTTCATATTTAAGTTGATGATGCAGCTGGGAACAGTTCGAGAGATTGGTATAACTATCTGACACTTCATATTTAAGTTGATGATACAGCTGGGTACAGTTCGAGAGATCGGTATAACTATCTGGCACTTCATATTTAAGTTGATGATACAGCTGGGAACAGTTAGAGAGATTGGTATAACTATCTGGCACTTCATATTTAAGTTGATGATACAGCTGGGAACAGTTCGAGAGATTGGTATAACTATCTGGCACTTCATATTGAAGTTGATGATACAGCTGGGAACAGTTCGAGAGATTGGTATAATTGTCTGGCACTTCATATTTAAGTTGATGATACAGCTGGGAACAGTTCGAGAGATTGGTATAACTATCTGGCACTTCATATTTAAGTTGATGATACAGCTGGGAACATTTCGAGAGATTGGTATTACTATCTAGCACTTCATATTTAAGTTGATGGTACAGCTGGGAATAGTTCGAGAGATTGGTATAACTATCTGACACTTCATATTTAAGTTGATGATACAGCTAGGAACAGTTCGAAAGATTGGTATAACTATCTGGCACTATATATTTAAGTTGATGATACAGCTGGGTACAGATCGAGAGATTAGTATAACTATCTGGCACTTCATATTTAAGTTGATGATACAGCTGGGTACAGCTCGAGAGATTGGTATAACTATCTGGCACTTCATATTTAAGTCGATGATACAGCTGGGAACAGTTCGAGAGATCGGTATAACTATCTGGCACTTCATATTTTAGTCGATGATACAGCAGGGTACAGTTAGAGAGATTGGTATAACTATCTGGCACTTCATATTTAAGTTGATGATACAGCTAGGAACAATTCGAGAGATTGGTATAACTATCTGGCACTTCATATTTAAGTTGATGGTACAGCTAGTTACAGTTCGAGAGATTGGTATAACTATCTGGCACTTCATATTTAAGTTGATGATACAGCTGGGAACAGTTCGAGAGATTGGTATAACTATCTGGCACTTCATATTTAAGTTGATGATACAGCTGGGAACAGTTCGAGAGATTGGTATAACTATCTGGCACTTCATATTTAAATTGATGATACAGCTGGGAACAGTTCGAGAGATTGGTATAACTATCTGGCACTTCATATTGAAGAAATAAGTGATATCTGTTATAAAAAATAGTAGTGTCACTCTAGTTTTGACGTAACGGATAGACTATCTCTAAACGCTTACCAAAAGGTGACGTCATTAAACTTCCGTCGAGGTAACTGCCATGGCCGATCAACGTGTTCTGTACCACTGCCATGAGACGGAACCAAATTAAGAGAGCTAAAGCCAAGTAGAACCACAAAATTTTCAACCTTACCCAGTATCCGATATCTCCGAAATCAGGAATAGTAATCTCCGCATTGTAATGGGTTTTTGCTCGAAATGACACATTGAAATATTTTGTAATTTTTAATAATGATCTGTGTGTAAGTTGAAAAATGTACTAAAGGTAACAAAGAACGATCGCTACAAAGATATAAATGCTCGTATGGACAAAGTGTCTGTTTATGGAGTTCTGATGCCTACAAAAAGAACGATAGAAAAATCGCCTGACGCGGCCACGATCAGCAACTCTAACCACTGCGATACGAAAGAATATTACATTAGTGATTGTATAATTATGTTTATAAACTTATCTTTAAACTTTACAATAAAACAATAATAAGTGCCGAAAACATGTACCATTTTCCTAAGATAAGTGAACGATTTCTAAGTAAACACTACATTGTATTACACTGTATTTTCTTTACAAACAACACCACGTGGTCAGTGGGCGGAGCGATAGTTGCTATTGCATCAGGTCAATTGGCGGGGTGTTCCGAATGTGTATACATCTCTCCGAACTGAATATGATAATCGGCGAGGTGTTCCGAATGGTACAGCTATGGCACTTTCACAAGTAATTTGCAAACTTTCTCACAAAAAGATTTTTTATAAAATATTTTGAAAAATACAAAATTATATTTTCTCGATCTGAAACATTAGCTTTATTATTATCATATAAAAGGAATATGATGCATTTTAACAATTAACAAGAGTTATGCCCCTTTTTAAAAAAACGAAATAAAGAATCTGTACAAATACTATGGTAGCACAATCTCATATTTGCTCCATGTAGATATGATGTAATTTTCGGAAGTAGTTTTATGTGGAGGGTTATCAAAACTGCCACGTGTCCCTCAAAGAAAGACAATTTAGCAACACTCCGTGCACCTAAGCCTGAAAGTAACACATTTTAATAACCAAAAATAAAAATCGGTTGTTAGTGTATGGAATGCTGTTTGGCTTGACTGAAATTGTCAACAATGACTCCCACATGAGGAAAATAAGTTTTCTTAGAAGATTATAAACCTTTTTTATTGATGGAAAAGTTTGGGTTTAGGATTTCATCTTTTGCAGGTCTCTCAAATTTACATATTAATTATACGTCTATTTTGGGTTCGATGCTCTACCATTGACTGGACCACGCGCACCACATCTCTGAAATTGAGCCGCTTATCATAGAGCATATAGGGACAATGGCTGGTAGGATATAGGGATCGGTTCCCAAGTGTGCAGTAGCTCGCGTTCGTTATATAGGAGAATGGAGGGTAGAGAACTGATGTGTACATGTAGAGAGGTGCTGATTAAATCGATAATTGTCAGTTCTAGAAAGAAAACAATTGTTGTGCTCCATTATAATATCTATCGATTTAACTGCACAATTCTTGGAAATAGTGTTCATTCCGCGTAAAAGTGTTATACTGTCATAACCTTGCATTTCCTGGAATCGTATTTAGTTCTTAAATTTCAAGAAATAAAATGTTTGTCAATTCATCAGTTACGTCGGTTCTGCTTTAGCTAATGTATAACCACCCGGTTTTGCTTGAAGAATATACCGACATATTGAAAACGAACTGACCATGATCACGTTTCACGCGCCCTTTTCGTTAACTGCGAGGCTAACCAACTAAATACTAACAGACGTTTGGATGTGACTTTAAACCGAAGACCCGTGTGATGGTGCTATACACCAAGCACGCTAAAGAATCAGAAGCAATTTATGATGGGTTTCTATCTATATCTTGTACTATCCCCAACAAATCTAAAAAGACTAAAAAGACTCTTCTGGGGGCATCACCCATATGGGAAACCGGTGGCGATGTAAAATAATCTTCTATACAACAACGCTGTTTTCGTCATCTTTATTTGACATTACAAAGAATTCTACATGATGACGGCACAACAATATGTATGTATACTGATCCTTAATTCGTTTCCAATTTTGAATATGACGTTGCTCGGGTAAATCAGTAAAACCGCGGCACCCTCTCTCAATGATTTGGCTAATTTATGACAAAAAATGCAAACTGTATTTTAAATTCACCAGTTTTTTGTCGAAATGATGATTAAAAATCCAAGAAAATATGATTTTTACTAATATTGAAAAAACACTAAAAACTAGCGTGAAACATAAGTTTACAAGTTAACAGCAGTCAATAATTTCTTTAATATAACGCCTCATCTAGCAATACTTGGAAATAAAATTAATATTCGTAAATGTAAATATTGATAGAATACATCTATAAATAACAACAGTACACGAGCATACACTGTACTTTAGTATGGCCGTGTGTTCCTTTAATATAAATGACGTTTTGCAAAGTTCCTAGTACCTGAACAATTTTACGTAATCTATGTAAATCCTGTTATGTTATCGGGAACAGATAATAGAAGAAATAATTTAAGTGTATGTTTGGGCGGATTTGAACGTCGTTGGCAACATATACATTTTACATTAGTATATCCCTATGTTTGGGGAATTTAATTTTTCGCATTTTTCAACATTAACTCCCCCCCCCCCCTCCCACCCCCCAACCTAGATATGCGTCAATATGTTTTCACTCCATAAACCATGTTAAAAGTTGCTTTTATTATACATGTATGTATTTATATAGGTATGAAATAAGTCACTGCCCACCGTTCAATGAACACTTTACAAGCAGTCATTTTTTTAATATTTTTTCCCCGTAAAAATGATATTTTTCAACTTTGATTATTATTTATAACTACTAAGAAAACATTTTAACTTCCTTTTAGCCGTGTTTTTGTTCTTCTTCTATATAAAGAAGAACTGTCGGAGCATAAATCGCCTATTTCTGCCTTGTCACAGATCTGTAATAACGTACTGGGAGAAAAACACGCATATCTCCACCAATAATAACGTGAAATAATCGATAAAGTACGTGCAAGTAAGACTATGATTTGTACGACATATTGCACGTCTCTAAAATGCCCTTTAAAGAGTTTTATTCTGTGTCTCCCGAGAGAGCAGACCGGTAATCCAGATGATAAAAAGCTGTCCATTCACGCCTATTTAATTAGGCTAGACTATGGACTGTGCACTATTTGTTTATTTATATTAAAGGGAGTATATCAGGGGGAAAAAACGCTATAAATAAATGTCTTAAAAATAAAATAATCATTATAATGGGTCAAAAACATCTCAATATCATAAATAAATAAAATCCGAATGGTTTAAATTGGAGTGGTAAATATGAAATGAAATCCCAATTCTAAAAAAGACAACACATAGATACATCTTGACGACCGCCGCATCGTCATTCGGACTCTTCCTAAGATTAAACAATTTTACTACGTGTAAACCTGAATAACGGATCAAATAAAACCGAAATAAAACCAGGAGCTAGATTCATACAAGCTAATTAGCTTTTTTCTAAATCCCAGTTCTTAGAATTGCTTGTCATTTATGAATTGCAAATGTTATGTAATATACTATGTACAGTTCTTGAATAAAATATTGTTTAAACCAAATAAAACCACGCGATTCATTTGAAACGTCACAAAATATGTTGCAATTTTAAGCGAGAAATATATTTCAAGTTAGGAAGTCCGTTTTCAATAAATTATGTTGTCATATTTCAATTGATATCCTTTTTGGCAATACGGGATCAGTGAGTATATATAGGGATGATATATTTTTGCTAAGTCTAAATGTTGTTTGTTATTCAGGTACAAATTTCAAGGAAATGTTGAGAAAATACATTAACTCTTTACTCCATAGATACGCGTTTTCCCGCACCAATCACAGAAGGTCTTTGAAAACAGTGCAGGAAGAGTTCAGATTGCTCGTAACGAGCAATCTGAACACTTCCTGCACTGTTTTCCACTATGTCAGTAAATATAAACATAATTCAACCAATAATTCAAAAGCCTTCTATATTAGGTGTCCAGAGGCGTCTATATTAGAGCTGTATAAAGGCGTCTATATTAGAGGTGTCCAGAGGCGTCTATATTAGAGCTGTATAAAGGCGTCTATATTAGAGGTGTTCAGAGGCGTCTATATTAGAGCTGTATAAAGGCGTCTATATTAGAGGTGTCCAGAGGCGTCTATATTAGAGCTGTATAAAGGCGTCTATATTAAAGGTGTCCAAAGGAGTCTATATAAGAGGTGTCCAAAGCCGTCTATATTAGAGGTGTCCAAAGGCGTCTTTATTAGAGGTGTCCAAAGGCGTCTATATTAGAGGTGTCCAAAGGCGTCTATATTAAAGGTGTCCAAAGGCGTCTATATTAGAGGTGTATAAAGGAGTCTATATAAGAGGTGTCCAAAGGCGTCTATATTAGAGCTGTCCAAAGCTGTCTATATTAGAGGTGTCCAAAGGCGTCTATAGTACAGTTATAAATAGCCGTTTTAAGGTACATAATGACTCACAATAAACGCATACACCATTGTATCAAAGTCGAAACAACGATAGTGAAAAGTTGAAATTATTATCGTTGTTTCGACTTTGATACAATGGTGTAATACTATGAGTATATTTTGCAGCATTTTGAAACAGTTTCGTTGTTTCGACTTGACTTAATTAAAAAAATATGCCGCGATGGCCCCATATGGGACACCGTACCTGTCTGACATAAACTGTGGTTACTGCTAGTATCAGCTTTGTTTGGTTAATTCGCGTAAATAGGAACATTCGTAGCACCACTGCGTTGTACACACATGGTGTCTCGAAAGCATAAATTCAGTCATAAGTTTTTATTTTGAAGTGTGTGTATTTTACATGTCCCTACTGTCCCTTATGCCACTGACTTCTCCTAGTATTTAATAAATAGCATGTTGATTTCGTATTGCAATAACAATAATATTGCACTTTCCATGAATTATAGTATGTGTATATTTTTAAAACATTTTGAATTTTAATCTTTTTATAAAATTTTATACCGATGTGACCTAGCATTAAGAATGAAACATTCAGCAGAAAAGTTTCATTGCTAATCTAATATCAATGTCAGCCAAACAACAGACAACCTTGAATTGGCTAATTTTCACAGAAAATGAGAATAAGCCTACTGCTTTTTCTCAGAATCTTCAAATTATCGACCGTACAAAAACATGAATTTCACATAAAAAATCGATAAAAGAACGCGCGCCAACTAGTGATATTTTGGTAAAATTGAAGCCGTTGCTCGTTGTCTTTTTAGACCGCAACGGTGGTCTAGGCGTAGAGCGTACGCCTGGCATGCGGAAGGTCGTGGGTTAGATTCTAAGCCGGGTCATACCAAATACCAAAATGGCACAAAAAGCTTCCTCGCTTGATGCTCAACATTAAGAGGATAGTTCTAGGTCTTGTAGGCTGGTGTAAGAAAGACAATGTAAACTTTGACTGGTTGGGGTATTATACCATGTGCCTGCGGTACAATACTCCAGTATTTCAGCAATTAGAATACTTTCTCAAGCTGACACCGTCAAGGTTACCCGAAAGAGTGTTGACACCATACAACAACAACAGCAACAACTGTTGTCTTTATTCATTAATGCATCCGGTTTATGGTTGGAGCATGCCGTAATATATGCGAGAAACAGGATAAGCTGCAGAGACTTGTTTTTCAGTACCAACATACGCAAGTTTATGAGTGGATAAAACTTCATATAACCATGACATCATCCAAACAAATAAAAGCGGACGTGCGTTATAACGTGAACGCTTCAAGAAACCACCATCAATACACCAGCAATGATACGGGCTAAGTGCCACCATTGAAAACAGGAAATGCTTCATAATGGCGGTTATAAATAATCCTTGTTTCTTTTACTTCTTGCATTTTCCTTATTTTAATTTTTTTTTTGTATTTGAATGATAGTATTCATGTATTTTGAACATTTTGAAAGCATTGTGAATTTAGAAAAAAAAATTGATGCTTGGGAATTGGGAAACAAATCGGGGGTATGAATACATGACTCCGGAAGTCTACTTTCACTTTGTCAATAGTGTACGCACTGAACAGAAAACAATCTCTTATATGCTATATTACCCCTACGTTTCTCATCCATTTTTGGTATCGCAGAGGTTGACAAAAACTAAAATGTCAGTTTAATTTCTTTAATTGCGGTCTCTCGATGAATGGCAATCATGCAAACTTATTTACTATAGAATAAAGAACAAAAACCAATGGTGGGCTTACACCTACAAGACACAAGTTTGTTATATGATCAGACAACACTACTGGCACAAGTTTGTTATATGATAAGACAACACTACTGACACACGTTTGTTTTATGATCAGACAACACTACTGACACAAGATGGTTTATGATCAGACAACACTACTGACATCAGTTTGTTATAGGATCAGACAACACTACTGACACAAGATGGTTTATGATCAGACAACACTACTGACACAAGATGGTTTATGATCAGACAACACTACTGACATCAGTTTGTTATAGGATCAGACAACACTACTGACATCAGTTGGTTTATGATCAGACAACACTACTGACACAAATTCGTTATATGATCAGACAACACTACTGACACAAGTTTGTTATAGGATCAGACAACACTACTGACACAAGATGGTTTATGATCAGACAACACTACTGACATCAGTTGGTTTATGATCAGACAACACTACTGACACAAATTCGTTATTTGATCAGACAACACTACTGACACAAGATGGTTTATGATCAGACAACACTACTGACACAAGATGGTTTATGATCAGATAACACTATTGACACAAGATGGTTTATGATCAGACAACACTACTGACATCAGTTTGTTATAGGATCAGACAACACTTCTGACATCAGTTGGTTTATGATCAGACAACACTACTGACACAAATTCGTTATATGATCAGACAACACTACTGACACAAGTTTGTTATAGGATCAGACAACACTACTGACACAAGATGGTTTATGATCAGACAACACTACTGACATCAGTTGGTTTATGATCAGACAACACTACTGACACAAATTCGTTATATGATCAGACAACACTACTGACACAAGATGGTTTATGATCAGACAACACTACTGACACAAGATGGTTTATGATCAGACAACACTACTGACACAAATTCGTTATATGATCAGACAACACTACAGACACAAGATGGTTTATGATCAGACAACACTACTGACACAAGATGGTTTATGATCATACAACACTACAGACACAAGATGGTTTATGATCAGACAACACTACTGACACAAGATGGTTTATGATCAGACAACACTACAGACACAAGATGGTTTATGATCAGACAACACTACTGACACAAATTCGTTATATGATCAGACAACACTACTGACACAAGATGGTTTATGATCAGACAACACTACTGACACAAATTCGTTATATGATCAGACAACACTACTGACACAAGTTTGTTATAGGATCAGACAACACTACTGACATCAGTTGGTTTATGGTCAGACAACACTACTGACACAAATTCGTTTTATGATCAGACAACACTACTGACACAAGTTTGTTATATGATAAGACAACACTACTGACATCAGTTTGTTATAGGATCAGACATTACAACTGACACACGTTTGTTATAGGATCAGACAACACTACTGACACAGGTTTGTTATAGGATCAGACAACACTACTGACACAAGTTTGTTATAGGATCAGACAACACTACTGACACAAGTTTGTTATAGGATCAGACATCACTACTGACATCAGTTGGTTTATGATCAGACAACGCTACTGACATCAGTTGGTTTATGATCAGACACCATAAATGACACAAGTTTGTTATAGGATCAGACATCACAACTGACACAAGTTTATTATAGGATCAGACCACACTACTGACACAAGTTTGTAATATGATCAGACAACACTACTGACACAGGTTTGTTATAGGATCAGACAACACTACTGACACAAGTTTGTTATAGGATCAGACATCTCTACTGACACGAGTTTGTTATAAGATCAGACAACACTACTGACACAAGATGGTTTATGATCAGACAACACAAATGACACAAGATGGTTTATGATCAGAAAACACTATAGACACAAGATGGTTTATGTTCAGACAACACTACTGACACAAATTCGTTATATGATCATACAACACTACTGACACAAGATGGTTTATGATCAGACAACACTACTGACACAAATTCGTTATATGATCAGACAACACTACTGACATCAGTTGGTTTATGATCAGACAACACTACTGACACAAATTCGTTATATGATCAGACAACACTACTGACACAAGATGGTTTATGATCGGACAACACTACTGACATCAGTTGGTTTATGATCAGACAACACTACTGACACAAATTCGTTATATGATCAGACAACACTACTGACACAAGTTTGTTATAGGATCAGACAACACTACTGACATCAGTTGGTTTATGGTCAGACAACACTACTGACACAAATTCGTTATATGATCAGACAACACTACTGACACAAGATGATTTATGGTCAGAGATCACAAATGACACAAGATGGTTTATGGCCAGACAACACTAATGACACATGATTGTTTTATGATTAGATAACACTACTGACACAAGTTGGTTTATGGTCAGACAACACTTCTGACATAAGTTTGTTTTATGATCAGACAACACTACAGACACAAGTTTGTTTTATGATCAGACAACACTACTGACACACGATAGTTTATGGTCAGACAACACTACTGACACAAGTCTGTTATATGATCAGACAACACTACTGACACAAGTTTATTATATGACCAGACATCTCAACTGGCAAAAGATGGTTTATGGTCAGACAACACTACTGACACAAGTTTATTATATGATCAGACATCTCAACTGGCAAAAGATGGTTTATGGTCAGACAACACTACTGACACAAGATGGTTTATGGTCAGAGATCACAACTGACACAAGATGGTTTATGGTCAGACAACACTACTGACACATGTTTGATATATGATTAGACAACACTACTGACACAAGTTTGTTTTATGATCAGACAACACTACTGACACAAGTTGGTTTATGACCAGACAACACTACTGACAAAAGATGGTTTATGGTCACAACAAAAAAGTTTGACAGTGAGAAAATCCTTCAATATCAAGTGACATTCAAAAAATCTATGTGACATTTTGAAAGTTCTATGTGATAATATACTTATATATAAGCCGGGCCCCAATAAGCTCAGTTACCTATCTGACTATCAATCCAGGGGTTGTGAGTTTGAATCCCCACCTTGCAACAGTCTCTGTGATGATTGATATATGACATTGTATCTCATTGTCATTCGTCTTTCACCACTGATTCAAGTAGGAAAGTTATAAGTTAATTGTGGATCCCAGGAAACAGTGGTTAGGTTAACTGATCGTCTGTTAGCCCTCCATTGCATAAAAATGACGTTAAATATTCAGTCAGTCATCTTATATATAAACATGAAAATGAAATAAACATTGGCCTGTAAATACTCAAAAACATAAGTACCGGTAATCATATCATTAATGAAGTTTTTGGAAACTGACCACATGATTATTTTGTTCATGTTTATGGCTATTTTTGAATAGGTTAATTAATACATATTTTGGGCAGAGGGAATTGGCAGTGAATGGGTGGGTGTGGGGGGACTCATTACACAGTTGATAACTGTGAACAGAAATGGAGTTGTCTCACAGTGACTGTCACTTATATATGACACAACATACTTGGTTTTATTACAATTATCATTAAGATTTTAAATTTTGTTGACCAGTTTAATGAATTTCAAGCTTTTTTTACGGCTTTGCAACCTTATTTTAATTGTGTTATGATCGTCTTCACCTCTTAGGACTAATACTCTGATCGTCTGTGAATATTAATCACAAAACAAGAGGGCCAATATGGCCCTATATTGCTCACCTGACTGACCTTGAGTCATCCAACTTAAGTAAATTATTTAATACATGTACACTCAAAACTCCAGAAAAACGAGATGGGCGAGTAGTTAGAATTTGATTTGTTTTGAAGATGTAACAGATGCGTAGAAGAGTTCAAACTTGGTAGAGGTTCACCCATGGTAAATGTCTGTGAAATTACATCGAAATCAGGTCAGTAGAATCTGACAAGAAGGCTTTTGAAGTTTTACTTTGGCTGCCTATATAGTAAACTAGCACCTCACTGTGGCGGTCATGTTTTTAAACAAATCACAACGGCTTGCACAAACTTGGTAAAGGGTCACCCAAGGAACATTTCTTTGAAGTTATATCAAAATTGGCCAAGTGGTTTCAGAGGAGAAGTTGTTAGAAGCTAAAAGTTAACGATGGATGATGGACGCCAGACGACGGACGACAGACAACGGACACCAGGCGATCACAAAAAAAACAACGGCCATGTTATTTCTCAAAGCTTCTGTCAATACAGACACTTGCATTTACTGTATATCAAAACTCAAGACTTTTCACTTTGTTCATAATGAAAACATATTGTACATAAACAGTTGTAAAAAGATGCCAATACACAGGGCCCAGAGGTAGAAAACTCTGTGACATTTTGGTTCGCTGAAATCATGACAAAAATAACATCTAAATTTGAGGGGTAAACTTGAAACGAAAATCTCCATTCTGAAAAGACAGCATTAAACACTGCTTGACGACCCTCACATCATCATTCTGATTCTCTCCATGATGAAACAAAATCTACAATGTATAAATCAGTATCATGGATCAAATCGAAATCAAAATGAAATCATGAGACTAATTGATACGTCACAAATTATGATTTTAAGTGAGAAATCTATTTTAGTCGCCTGGACTTGAAGGCCAAGTTAGGAAATCCCTTTTCAAAATATAATTTTGGCATATCGATTATTAGATAT
Organism: Panopea generosa; assembly: GCA_029582155.1. Taxonomy (NCBI): domain Eukaryota; kingdom Metazoa; phylum Mollusca; class Bivalvia; order Adapedonta; family Hiatellidae; genus Panopea; species Panopea generosa. The sequence goes on along the minus strand of CM055895.1, from coordinate 70,139,393 downwards.
CCTTATGGCAATATGGGCTCAGTGAGTATATATAAGCAAGATACTGTAGAATCTGGTACATAAGCGTAGGCGCTTATATTAATTTTAGTGACTTTTATGTGCTTATTATTGGTGAGCGCTTATACTGAACCGCTAAACAATGCGCCTATATTTGACACTTTGATAAATACTTACCGCGGTCAAGAAAACAAGAGTAAAATACTAGTACTATTACCGACATGTGTGGTGAGCTACCCCGTTTATTTTAAAGCTGATTTCACGAATATGAATGAATGAATAGGGTTTTACGGTGTACCAACACATTATAGGTCATTCAACGCCAACAGGAAGGAAGATTCCAGGTTCACTCTAAATGTACAAAAACAACAAATTAACATACAGATTAAAAAAAATAAATCAACAAATGAATATGCAGAATGAACCTAGAACCTTGATACCTGCAGAACTGCAGAGTTTCAGCAAATTCTATCATATTACTCAATTTGTCGCTTCTTACGACATGCATAAGCTACAGTGATCCTATTCTTGCCATCACTCATAGCTCCCTGGAACCACACAGGGGTTGATAATTTAACCACAAAAGTAAACATGACAAAAAATGATTAAATGAACATGACATCCATTCGGAGGTTTCCTACCCCTCTGCAGAGATCGACTGATTCTATTCTTAGCCGGAACCACACGGGCTTCACGAATATGAAGTTTATGAAATGTTAACAATATAAACATGAATAAGGTTAATAACAGTTCAACATATAAGGACACAATAAATGGCACAGTTAATGTACACTATGGCTATTTCGCATTGTCTCTATGTTGCTCTATTTTGATCAATGTAAGATTTCCTTTTTAAAGAGTTTTATCAGTGTTTGATGCACACAAACTGTTATGTAATATGTATAACAACTCCAGCAATGTACCAGCATCTTGTTTGTGTTTACTGTTGCTTTAAACTATTCAAACATGATTATCGGAAACTGATTACACTTCAATTGAAGTGAAATACTAGTATAACAATATATATTTGACGATGACAACCGTTACTCAACTTGTCATCTTTATACACAATACTAGTAACTAATCATCTTGGTACTGATAAAGACCGTTAGCAAGTAAAGTCGCTAATTTGTAGGGATATGCACCTATTTTTAACATAAAATTACGGTAAGATTTTAGCATGCACTTATTATCACATACAGAATGACGCTAAGATTGTATGCGCTTAATTTTGGTATATGCTTATTTACCAGATTTTACAGAATATTGGAAAAAATGTTTTTAGCCAATTTTAAACATTTTAAACACCTCTAATATAGACGCCTTTGGACACCTCTAATATAGATGCCTTTGGACACCTCTAATATAGATGCTTTTGGACACCTCTAATATAGATGCCTTTGGACACCTCTAATACAGAAGGCTTTGGACACCTCTAAAATAGATGCCTTTGGACACCTCTAATATAGACGCCTTTGGACACCTCTTATATAGACTCCTTTGGACACCTCTTATATAGACGCCTTTGGACAACTCTAGTATAGACGTCTTTGGACACCTCTAATATAGAAGGCTTTTGAATTATTGGGTGAATTATGTTTATATTAACTGACAGAGTGGAAAACAGTGCAATTGTTCAGATTGCTCGTTATGAGCAATCTGAACTCTTCCTGCACTGTTTTCAAAGGCCTTCTGTGATTGGTATCTATAGAGTAAAGGGTTAAACACAACCCAAAGCAAATTTGATGAATTTTCATTTTCGGAAAAGTTTGTATCGCTGCATAATGAACTTACAAAATAAAGATAGGTCAGTGTGTATTCATGTCAGAATTTTCACTTTCAGTTTAAATTTCTGATAAATTGGTTGAAAGGCCACATGATTTTACACACTTGGGTAATAAAAAAGTGTATTTTAATTATATCTATATAGTAAGGAAATAGTCTATGGAAATTTCAATGGATTTAATATATAGATTATTTACTTGTGTCAAAATTACCCTGACACTATTAGTTTTACGAATGAACAAATTAATGATGTTTTACAGCATACCAACACCTTATATGTTATATGAAACTAACAGAAAGGAAGATTTAATGTTTACATATACATAAAAAAACAACAAATTAACATACAGATTAAATAAACATCAATAACTGAATATGTAGAAAGAGTCTACAACCTCGTTACCTGCAGAAGTGCAGAATTTTCCACAAATTCTATAGTATTACCAGACCAGTATTGCCTCTTATGACACGTATAAGCTACAGTGATCTTATTCTTGCTATCACTCGTTTGGCACCCTGGAATTACACAGGGGTTGGTAATTTAACCACAATAATGAACATGACATAACAAGAGGGTCTGAGTACGCTCTGCTGGTTCATAGTGGCTAGAGCACTTTTTGAGATTTCACAATATCAACCCTCTTTGGGGTCGTCTTAACCCCATAATGGATAAATACCTCCACCACACCCTCACTGAACTAAAAGTTAATTACTGGTATTACCCCTTCAGGACCCCTAATTACATCCCAGCCCCTTGATTTATCATAACATCAATCCCCCACTCATAGCAATTTGCTATGAGCAGACAATGCTTTACATTTTAAACAGAAGTTTTTTTTTCTGAACTTCCTTGACCAAGCAATGCTTCTGTGAAAATGTAGGCAAAATCAGTTCCGTTTTAAAAAAAAATAGATTAATGTTTATTATAATGACATGTGCCCCCTAAATGAACCCTTGGGGCAAGGTCATTTCTAATACAAGGGACACCATTTGTACAAAACTAAAGTTTGCTATCATTACTACATAAATATATTTTAAAATCTGTTGGGTGGTTCATGAGAAAAAGATTTTATAAGTTTTTAACTATTTTTAATAATGGTGGCCATTTTGAATCAGATTGAAAAAATATATCTTGTATAGAAACATCAATGTCTATAATAAAGACATTTATTTACATTCCAGGGAAATCCCGGTCGTTGTATTTACATCACTAACAATTACCCAACCAGAGAACTCTACTGCAGCCTTTAAATTATTTGCACTACCGGTATACAAGGACACTTAACTTTCACTGCACAGTAATTATGTGCATCAATTAATGATGAACCGGACCTGACCAACTAAGAACCTGGTGTACCTTATAAACAAAGTTAGGAAATACTGAACCCGACCTTGAACTGTTCAAGTCAAGTGATACATAGCTATGTAGCATCTTTATTTACCATTAAAAATACTGTTCAAGTCATTAGTGAAACATAATTATGCTTTTCCTCCAAACATTGTTGTTGAACATTTAGATGAATTCAAGTTACTTACCGAAATAGTATCCTCTTAGTTGAAAGACAGGGGCAGATGTTGATATACAGGGACAGATGTTGAAATACAGGGGCAGATGTTGAAACACAGGGGTGGATGTTGAAATACAGGGGCAGATGTTGAGATACAGGAGCAGATGTTGATGTACAGAAGATGTTGAAATACAGGGGCAGATGTTGATAAACAGAGGCAGATGTTGATATACAGGGGCAGATGTTGATAAACAGGGGCAGATGTTGATATACAGTGGCAGATGTTGATGTAGAGGGGCAGATGTTGATAAACAGGGCCAGATGTTGAGGGGCAGATGTTGATATACCGGGGCAGATGTTGATGTACAAAAGATGTTGATATACAGGGACAGATGTTGATATACAGGAGCAGATATTGATGTACAGAAACTGTTGATATACAGGGGCTGATGTTGATATACAGGGGCAGATGTTTATATACTGGGGCAGATTTGATATACAGGGGCAGATGTTGAGATACAGGAGCAGATATTGATGTACAGAAACTGTTGATATACAGGGGCTGATGTTGATATACAGGGGCTGATGTTGATATACAGGGGCAGATGTTTATATACTGGGGCAGATGTTGATGTACAGGGGTGGATGTTGATATACAGGACCAGATGTTGATATACAGGGACAGATGTTGATATACAGGGGCAGAAGTTGATAAACTGTGACAGATGTTGATATTCAGGGGCAGATGTTTATATACTAGGGCAGATGTTGATATACAGGGATGGATGTTGATATACAGGGCCAGATGTTGATATACAGGGACAGATGTTGATATACAGGGGCAGATGTTGATATACAGGGGCAGATGTTGATATCACAGGGGCAGATGTTGATATACAGGGGCAGATTCATATTTTATGTTTGGATGGTGTTGTAGTATCCTCTATGTTGATAAAAAGGGGCAGATGTTGATATACAGGGACAGATGTTGATATACAGGTGCAGATGTTGAAACACAGTGACAGATGTTGATAAACAGGGGCAGATGTTGATATTACATGGGTAGATGTTGATATACAGGGGCAGATGTTGATATTACATGGGTAGATGTTGATATACAGGGACAGATGTTGATATACAAGGACAGATGTTGATATACAGGGGCAGATGTTAATATACAGGGGCAGATGTTGATAAACAGGGGCAGATAATGATGTCCAGGGGCAGATGTTGATATACAGGGGCAGATAATGATGTATTGGGGCAGATGTTGATATAAAGGGACAGATTCAGATTTCATGGTTGCATGGTGTTGGTAGTGGATGTTCAGCAGGACACTATGTATTGAGTTTTGGCTATAGTCAATTTAACTACTGGTTTACTTGTTGGGTATTCATGCACACCATACAACACCTGTATCCACAGCTGGGGGGTGGTTGGGTGGGTGGGGATGCCTGCAGATAGCATCAATGATGTTAACAGCAATCAGCCTCAAAATTCGTAATGATCCAGGCCTGGTTACATGTAGAACAGTAGGTAGGGAGACCGCCTATCAATCCAGGGTGGGGGGGGGGGGGGGGGGGGGTGGGGATGCCTGCAGATAGCATCAATGATGTTAACAGCAATCAACCTCAAAATTCGTAATGATCCAGGCCTGGTTACATGATGTAGAACAGTAGGTAGGGAGACCGCCTATCAATCCAGGGGGGGGGGGGGGGGGGGGGGGGGGGGTTGGGGAGAGGATTTTTGTATCCCTGCATAACCATAGTTTTCATGATGATTGATAAATGACATTGCAGCCCAATGTCATTTTTCTCTCACTGCTAATTCAAGTGGCAAAATGAGCAGTTACTTGCGGAGATAGGTATGCTTGAGTACTGGTTAACTTTCCAGGATCCCGGGAAACAGTGGTTAGGTTAACTGATCATCTGTTAGCTATCTCAATGTCATAAAATGATGCTACATATCCAAACAATCAATTCATAATGATTAATTTATTGATCAGTGAATAATTTACAATAAAACAATGAATTTTATAGTGGAATCATTTATTCGTTGTACACATACTTGAGTTGTAATGAATACAGTTTATACAATAGTGACAAACAATTCCCGTACCCTTAAATGCATAATACAAGACAGTCAGGATGGCACCAAATCATCTTAAAATAACTAAGAAAATATGGTCAGAAGAAATAATTTCCATACGTTTTTTTATCAAGGTACCTTTGTTTCTTTTATTTTGTAAAATTCATGTTGCTGTGAGTAGATTCTCCAGACATGTATCCTAGATTTGAAATTGTGACTTTCTTTATATTATCTTGAAATTTCTCGCTTGTCGCCCAGCATTTACAGGATAATTTTTCCTAATGTGGGCTGTCAATCAAACAAGTCAATAATCAATTCAGCAACTGAAATATATTGCTTCTTTGTCATTTTCCTTGGACAAGCAAACTATGTCAAAGTAAACATTACATTGTATTGACTTGGACAAACAATGCCTTGTCTGTCTTCACATTTATAAGGAAATAAAACAATGTGATCCGTTTATGCCATGAAGTGATGTATAATTTATAAATATATGTACTTTAATACCCTGTCTGATGCATTCGAGGCTGTTTGCATGCTCTGTGCTGTAGACCAAGCATTGTAAGGATTTCCAATAATTCCAGGGGTGTGACAAGAATTTAATAGAATTTAATATTGGTGCAGCTAAATATTTTACGAAATTTGTAATTTTGTAAACTTTAAAATGAGCAGCACCAGTGGTGGCAGTCCATAAATGCCTTCATCGTTAAAAATGGTAAATTATTGGTGCGGCATACAAAATTGGAAATGAGCTTTAAAAATGTAGAAAAGTTTTGAAATGATTGGTGCGCGATGCTGTAAAATCCAGAATTCAAGCAAAACCCAACAGAATTCATCCATCAGTACTAATATTATAGTAATTATCACATCTCACATGAAGTTTATAATAATAATCATAACATTATAAAATAATTAATGACAATATTACATGATAAGACATACTAATATACTGGTAATTCATAGGTCACACAGTTCATTTATACATAAGTGGTTAAGCTTATTACATAATTTCTTACATATTTATATAAATTAAGCTTATTACATAATTTCTTACATATTTATATAAATTAAGATTATTACATAATTTCTTACATATTTATATGATATCAAAATATATTAAATACAATGCTAAATCAATAACCTTACATACATGAAAGCACCAACACAATGTTCTGTCAATCATACATTGACAATTTCTTTTTTAAAAGGCAGTATGTCGGTTTTTTCCCTTCAAATTTTAGAAATTGGCAGAAAGCATTTCCCCACAACTTATCCTGCTTACTCACTGTGTCCTTACTGCCATACAGATAACTAGATGCTTCATTTTAATTTTAATGATTTATATTTTAGACATTTACAGCAATTATTTCTGACACAGTCTTTTAACGCAAGCTACTGTCAACAGAAACATATCCAGTGTTTAGTTAAAATGTGTAATATCATCAATCAATCTAACAAACTTCCGGCAATGTCAATGACCACCCAAGCTTAAGTTGTCCAGCAATGATTTGAAAAAACAGCAGTACTCGTAATTTAAATTAAGTGATAGTACAGGTGAAAATTGGAGATTTTTTTGCATTTATTCCAGCAAGAACTTATACAGAAGGATAGGAAACTTGCATCTCCAGACTAAATGTTGATAAAATAGCACACAAAGAATTCATTATTTGTTACATAATCATTCATAATTTACAGGCATCTGATTCCTTGTACATAAAATGCGTATGTAATCTAAGATGATTTAAAATGTTTCGATCAAAAAATGCTCTTAAATTAAAGGTATTGAGGTTTGAAATACAATTTCTTGTAATTTGTTGTTATTTTAGCTGCAGTGCTGGTGTACAAATTCTGGAATCAGAAGTACCTCACCAATCTTAAATACAAATTGAAGGGAATAGTATTGTTTTAATGAGAATTTCATTCTACAATGTAAGAAATTTGATTTGTGTTCCTGAGATGAATGGGACTTGAGTTTTGCATGAATATGTGGGAGCTCAGTTGCCTTTCCTTCTCTATAGAATTCCTTGATTCCAGCAACTAACATGAAAAAAGTCTAAAACTTTGAAAAATCTAATGCAATTTCATACTTAATGTGATTAATTCATGGCAAAATGGTAGAAATGATTGCCTACAAACTACATATTTAATTCAAATCCAGCTACATATTTTATGGTCTAGTAGGCGGCTTACCCTACTCTTCATTCTAATAGTATAATTGTATTTCCTTGGTATCTGGAATGTAAATCAAGCTCAATTACCAGGTAATATTAGGTGTGTATAGAAATAATACATTTATAAAATATGATTAAATACATGTAACAGTTTATGTGAATGAAACAGTCAGTAGGGAAAGTACATGTAACAGCATGGGTGAGTGAGACAGTCAGTAGGGAAAGTGCATGTAACAGTCAGTAGGGAAAGCTCTGGTGAATGAAACAATCAATGGGGAAAGTACATGAAACAGCTCGGGTGAATGAAACAGTCAGTAGGGGAAATGCATGTAACTTCTTGGGTGAATGAAGCAGTCAGTACATGTAACAGCATGGGTGAGTGAGACAGTCAGTAGGGAAAGCTATGGTGAATGAAACAATCAGTGGGGAAAGTACATGTAACAGCTCGGGTGAATTAAACAGTCAGTAGGGGAAGTGCATGTAACATCTTAAGTGAATGAAACAGTCAGTAGGGAAAGTGCATTTAACAGCTTGGGTGAATGAAACATTCAGTAGAGAAAGTGCATGTAACATCTCTGATGAATGAAACAGTCAGTGGGGAAAGTACATGTAACAGCTCTGGTTAATGGAATAGTTAGTGAGGAAAGTACATGCAACATCTCTGATGAATGAAAGTCAGCGGAGAAAGTACATGTAACGGCTTAGGCAAATAAAATAGTCAGTGGAAAAAGTACATGTAACAGCTCTGATGCATGAAACAGTCAGTAGGGAAAGTGCATGTAACAGCTCGGGTGAATTAAACAGTCAATAGGGGAAGTGCATGTAACAGCTCTGGTGAATGAAACAGTCAGTGGGGAAAGTACATGTAACAGCTCAGGTGAATTAAAGTCAGTAGGGGAAGTGCATGTAACATCTTGAGTGAATGAGACAGTCAGTAGGGAAAGCTCTGGTGAATGAAACAATCAGTGGGGAAAGTACATGTAACAGCTCTGGTGAATTAAACAGTCAGTAGGGGAAGTGCATTTAACAGCTTGGGTGAATGAAACATTCAGTAGAGAAAGTGCATGTAACATCTCTGGTGAATGAAATAGTCAGTGGGGAAAGTACATGTAACAGCTCTGGTGAATGAAACAGTCAGTGGGGAAAGTACATGTAACAGCTCAGGTGAATTAAACAGTCAGAAGGGGAAGTGCATGTAACATCTTGAGTGAATGAGACAGTCAGTAGGGAAAGCTCTGGTGAATGAAACAGTCAGTGGGGAAAGTACATGTAACAGCTTGGGTGAATGAAACAGTCAGTAGGGAAAGTACATTTAACAGCTTGGGTGAATAAAACATTCAGTAGAGAAAGTGCATGTAACATCTCTGGTGAATGAAACAGTCAGTGGGGAAAGTACATGTAACAGCTCTGGTGAATGGAATAGTTAGTGGGGAAAGTACATGCAACATCTCTGGTGAATGAAAGTCAGCGGAGAAAGTACATGTAACGGCTTAGGCAAATAAAATAGTCAGTGGAAAAAGTACATGTAACAGCTCTGATGAATGAAACAGTCAGTAGGGAAAGTGCATGTAACAGCTCTGGTGAATGTGGAAAGTACATGTTACAGCTCTGGTAAATGAAACAGTTAGTGGGAAAAGTTCATGCAACAGCTCTGATGAATAAAACAATCAGTGGAAAAAGTGCATGGAACAGCTCTAGTCAATGAAACAGTCAGTTGGGAAAGTGTATGTAACAGCTTGGGTGAATGAAACAGTCAGTAGGGAAAGTACATGTAACAGCTCTGGTGAATGAAACAATCAGAAGAAAAAGGGCATGTAACAGCTCTGGTGAATAAAACAGTCAATAGGGAAAGTGCATGTAATAGCTCTAGTGAATGAAACAGTCAGTGGGGAAAGTACATGTATGGCTATGGCGAATGAAATAGTTAGTGGAGAAAGTATATATTACAGCTCTTGCAAATGAAACATTGTGTGAGGAAAGTATATATAACAGCTCTGGTGAATGAAACAATAAGTTGGGAAACTACATGTAACAGCCCTGTCAATGAAATAGAAGGGAAAGTACATGTAACAGATCTGGTGAATAAAACAGTCAGTGAGGAAAATACATGTAACAGGTCTGGTGAATGAAACGGTCAGTGGGGAAAGTACCTGTAACAGCTCTGGTGAATGAAACAGTCAGTGGGGAAAGTACATGTAACAGCTCCGGTGAATATCAAAAATTATATTTCTATCACATAATAAATATTTCCATTGTAGCAGTTTTTCAATGTGGACATTTATAAAATTAATGTTATTTACCTGTTGAAATGTATGTGTTGTACTTGTTTGGGTAAAATTAAAACTAAAAATGTGCTCATAGAACACAGAATAATGGCACCATATACATGTATAAGTAAATTTTACCAATAATTAAGTTATCCATAAATCCTGTAAAATTTAACTGAAATTGACAAAAATCGATCATGACTTGTATTCCATAATTATACACATCAAATATCAATTAAATACAGAGACCCTCTTGCAGTAGTAATTCAATGAAAACCGACTCACAGTCGACTCATGAACAGATTGACACTAACTGTTTCGTCATCTTTCTTGATTGTCGGAGGTATAAAAAAATTTGTCTCAATAATCCCCCCCCCCCCCCCCCCCCAAAAAAAAAATTCAGTAAGCAGCTTTTTCATAGCTAGATAGGGAGAAAGCAAAGAAATTTTTTTTTCATAATTTTGACCTCGAAGTCACAATTCTATGGAGATGCATGAACATATTATACTGCAACACTTAACGTAACTAAACCAGTCACGTTTCACCAACAGTTACATAATTCAAGCACTCAAGGACTTGTATAGAAGGATAGGAAACGTGCATCTCCTGACTAAATGTTGATAAAACAGCACATGGAGGATTCTTTATTTGGCAAATTTATCATCCATAACTCACAGGCAACTGATTTCTTTACATAAACTGTAAGTTGTATGTTTTCTTAGATGTTTAAACATGTTTCGATCATGCAAAATGATCTTGAATTAAAGATATTGAGGTTTGAAGGAACATTTCTTGTAATTTGTCTTTATTTTAGCTGCAGTATACAAATTTTGTAATGAGATTCACTTCAACAATTTTAAACACAAATGGTTGGGAATGGTATTGTTTTGATGAGAATTTCATTCTGCCATGTAAGAATTTTGATTCATGTTCCGGAGGTGAATGGAAGTTAAGATAATTGAAAACGAGAACTTGCGAGATTTTGCGTGATATGCAAGCGTTCACAAACCCTTAATCAGTTGCATTTCTTTCTCTATATAATCCTTAAAGTAATGTTTCACATAATATAACTAAACCAGTCACGGTTCATAACATAACTAAACCAGAGTCAAGTTTCACAAACATTTACATAACTAAGCAAAAACAGGTACTTTATCACATAACATAACTAAACCACTGAAGTTTCACCAATATTTACATAAATAACCATATACAAGAACTGTATCAAATAACATACCTAAACCAGAGTCAAGTTTCACTAACACTTACATAACTTAGCATATACAGGTATAAATCCAATGTGCTATTGTGAAACTACGTCATTCTATTTATAGTTAGACTCGACCAATACAGGTAACACATTAATATTGAAGCTAATGTATTATGTAATTTATATAACAGATAAATGGACTGCCATCCCAAATACGGTAGGTTCCATCTAAAAATAGAATGATGTAGTTTCAAAATAGTGTATAAGGTTTATACTGTATCACATAACAACATAACTAAACCACTCAAGTTTCACCAATATTCACATAATTAAGCATATACAAGAACTGTATCACATAACAAACCTAAAACACTCCAGTTTCACCAATATTCACATAACTAAGCATATACAAGAACTGTATCACATAACAAACATAAAAAACTCCAGTTTCACCAATATTCACATAACTAAGCTCACTAGGTACTGTATCACATAACTAAACCAGCTTCAAATTTCACCAATATATTTACCTTAATTAAACAGGGACAGATTCATAATATTCAAAACAAAGATTTATATTTCTATAATGTCATACCTTTCAAAGGGTTATGATAATGCCAATGGATACAGTCATAAAACATTTTTAAAAAAATACTAGGATGTAGGTTTCTACCAACTTTAATACATCCATATATGAAGTAAATCAGGATTTTAACAAAACAGAAGCAGATCAGGAGGCAACCATTTTTTTATTTTCTCCACAATTTGCTCTTCCGTTGAAGGTCATGAATAAACCAACATCACATAACTATTGCTACTAATGTGCTCCTGTATTTATTATCAGTTAAGGTGAAGCTTAGTATAACATGTTCATTTCGTCCCAGGCCCCTTCAATCCACAATAGATTTACTTTATCCAAATAAATATACTTTTATATTAAATTTTGATATTTTGATATGGTTATTTGCTGCACTCTAGCATCAAAATTTCTGGCAAAGGTTTCAAGAGTTATAAACAATACTCAAGTTCTCATATACCGTTATAGCACTGCACATTTCTGGCAGATTAAGCAGTCATTCCTTGAATATGAAATAAAGGTATATATATATATATATATATATATATATATATATATGCCAGCTTAAACTGGTCCAAATTATACACTTGGAACCATTGCATTTTGGACAGCCTTAATGAAAGTTACAAAGTCAGCACTGGTTCCCCAATTTGTATTCTAGGGACCCATCATAAGAGCAAAAAAATTAGCAGTGGTTTCCCACCTTGCAATCTAGGGAACAATCCCGAGTTACAAAACCGGCAAAAATATTATGGTTCCCCACCTTGCTATTTGGGGACCCATCCTGAGTTACAAAACTAGAAATGGTTTCCCACTTTGCAATTTGGGGACCTTTTTTGAGTTACAAAACTAGAAATGGTTCACCATCTTGCAATTCTGGGATCCATCATGAGTTGCAAAACTAGAAATGGTTCACCACCTTGCAATTCGGGGACCCATCCTGAGTTACAAAACTAGAAATAGTTCTCCACCTTGCAATTCTGGGACCCATTCCGAGTTACAAAACTAGAAATGGTTCTCCATCTTGCAACTCTGGAACCCATTCCGAGTTGCAAACTAGAAAAGGTTCACCACCTTGCAATTCCGGGACCCATCCTGAGTTGCAAAACTAGAAATGGTTCACCACCTTGCAATTCCGGGACCCATCCTGAGTTGCAAAACTAGAAATGGTTCACCACCTTGCAATTCAGGGACCAATCCTGAGAGTTAAAAAAACAGCAATGTTGTCCACTTTGCAATTTGGGACCCATCCTGAGAGTTACAAAAATTAACTTTGGTTCCCCAACTTGCAATTTAGGGACCCATCCCCAGTTACAACATCAGCATTGGTTCCCACCTTGCAATTTGGGGACCAATCATAAGAGTCATAAAATCAGCATTGGTCCCCAACCTTGCAATTCCTGAACCAATCCCGAGTTACAAAACTAGCAATGGTTCCCCCACCTTGCAATTTGGGACCCATCCTGAGAGTTACAAAATTAACTTTGGTTCCCCACCTTGCAATTTAGGGACCCATCCTGAGTTGCAAATTCAGCATTGGTTCCTTCCTTGCAATTCGGGGACACATCGTACGAGTCATTAAATCAGCATTGGTACCCCACCTTGCAATTCCCGAATCCATCCTGAGTTACAAAACTAGCAATGGTTCCCCCACCTTGCAATTTGGGACCCATCCTGAGTTACAAAATCAGCATTGGTTTTCTACCTTGCAATTTGGGGACCCACCGTAAAAGTTATAAAATCAGCATTGGTCCCCCACCTTCCAATTCGGGAACCCACACCCACAAACAATCCTGGATCTGCCTGTTAAATTGTTTTGTCTCTATATTTTACAAATCTCTGTCTGAACTACCTGGCTACATATAAAGCTATTATTATGTTTCTATTATTGCACCAACCCACAATTATCACAGCCCAAAATCCATCAATACAATAACAGCTTCTATTTTATTTTTCCAAATAATAAATATGTAAAGTAGCTCCATTTATTGTCCATAAGCTAAAGTGCATTAACAAAATAAAACAGAAAATTCATATGTATATCATAATGTATTTTCAGTAACTTAACAACTTGCCATTTTTTAAATAAAATTCATAAACAGAAAGCACTCTACATTGACACAAAAAGTTAAAAAAAAACAACAATATTTTTATTAAATGTTATGTCAAGAGTCAAACTTGGTCATACCAGTTTATGATTATAAAAGTAACTTTTTATGATAATTTCATACTTTTAAAATACAATTGAAATTTTAGTCCAAATTTTACTGCTGACATCTTGAAAATATGACTAAAAAGTTATTGAAACTTCTAAACATCAAAGTTAGCTTAAAACCTTTGTTTGTTTTCTGGTTAAAACCAGAACTGAGTGTTGTTTTCGAGAGGCCATCAGGTCAAGCCTGGGGTCAAACCCCTGTGCAGCCAACACACAAAATTCCTGGAAATGTTTATTGGCTTATTTCACTGCTTCCCCAACACTGCTAATATACCGGTAATGAATATAGATCAAATTTTGTGATCTTGAAATGCCAACTTTAAACTCTAAACATTTCTTTGAATATTGCACAAGCTCCGAAGCACATAAGCTAAGGTACATTACCTGTCAGTTGAAGAACAGTGTACAGACCATGACTAGTTGACAGTACAAACTTAAACATCCTACAAAATTGACTTGAGAATTTTTATAACAAATTCAACAATCAGATAATTAACGCATCCAGATAATTGGCAAAATTCAGATAATTAATTTCATTCCTTGTCTACATTTGTCGTCTGCTCTTCTTCAGCATTTTCTTCAAACTTGTAGTGTTGCACAATCTGTGCCAGTCTTGTTAATTGGTCTGAGGCTGTTTGTCCGTCTGCTGTTACTGGCATACCCACTTTCTCCACGGCAACACTGACTGGAGACAATACTGCCTCGGCTACTGTAGGCACCCCAAGTCCAAAGTTTGGCCTATCAAGACTATCACTACTTTTGTTGCTACTTAGAGATGAAGTATCATATTCACTGCTTGTTTGAGATATATCACTCGAGCTACGCATACGTTCTACTTCTGAAGGTGGCGTCAACTTAGGAGAGTTTGTAATCTGAGAGGAAACGAGAGTTTCTGTCTCTTTAACTGGTGACTCAGAGGTACAGAGTGTTTTTGGTGGATTAGCGACAGATGTGCTGGAGTCAGATTGAGTGCTACTACCAGAATTGGCTCGTTTCTTACTCAATTTTAGGTTGAGTGTGAGATTGGTCTGAATTTCAGTGGATTTAGTATGCTTGCTGGAATGTTTAATGGTTGATTTTGCCACAGGCAGAGGGCTACTGACACTGTGTGCTCGTCGTTCAGGAGTTCCGCTTCGGCTTCTGTCATGTTGCTGTGCCTCACTTGTCAGTGATACTGACCTGCCTCGTAGCGAAGGTTTTGATAAACTACTTGTACTTGTTTTTCGCTTTGGACTCTGAGAGTTGCTTCTTGAGTGGTCCTGTTTCAGCTCTGCAGTTAGTCTGGACTTAGTGAGTCGTGCTCGTGTCAGCTGCTCTTTCTTTTTCGATTTATTTTTTCTGGACATGTCTTCTAAGGGGATTTCCTGAGGTACTGGACTGCTCTCGTGGGAACTGGCTTCATACCTGCTGGACATTTCACTGGCAGATTGGTGAAGAGTTTGGAATGCCATTTCTGATGTAGCCTCCTCCGCAACCTCAACCTCCTCTGTGGTCTCTGATGGATTTGTATTATCAAAGTTAGATTGCTGTGCAGTAACACTGGATTCTGTCCCCTGTTCAACATGGATGGTTTCCCTTCTTTGCTCTCTGGCTGGGGTAGCTTGCTGCCCCGCTCTGCCAGTTATTGATTGGCTGGCTGGTTGTTCATGTGACTGTGAAATGGTAGAAGACTGGCTTCTCCGCTCAGTATTACTTGAGCTGATTCTGACTGGATGACTTCGACCTGAAGTGGCATATTTTAGATATTTATTTAGATAAGGTCTTTCTATGTTGAGAGTAGTAAACTAATGGTGGAATTCTATTTGGTTTCATTATTTATTTTAAAATGGAACAGCAGGAATAACATGGTGTTATTAAAGAGGAATGTGTGTTAAATTTTTTCACCATTCTGACTATAATTGAGATAACTGACTACAATGTGAGGTTGACTGTGCATGGGTTATTGATTGAAAAAGCACATGGTAATAATTATTTTCATATTAAATTCTACAGCAGTTTTCTTTAAAAATCTTCAATTAAAAAAAAAAAGAGAGAGACACAAGAGGGCCTGAATCGCTCTACTTACGAGAACATAATTTAAGTTTCACTTAATTGTGCCTTGTGACAGGTTTTTTTTGTGGTTGAATCTTAACTTGTCTGAGGTCATATGTTTATATAAATGCTGTACAAGTTTGGTTAAGATCCAATGAATATGTGGTTGCTATTGTGTCTACACGAAATCTTTAATCTTTCTCTATATATGTACAACATTTTGAAAAACAGCCACCACTCTGGAGGTCCCAAATTTGACCCCAGGGACCAGATTTCAAAAAACCTTTTATGAGACTTCCATACAATGTTTCATATGAAAATATTTAAGCTCTAGACCTTGAACTTTCAAAATATAAGTTTTGCTTAAAATGTGTTTATAAGCCCTGTGGTTGGAGCAATTGTGGTCACATCATACTGCTTCAAGAACACAACTGCTGCACAAGTTTGGTTAAGATTCAATTATAAATACAAGAAAAAAGTTGACGGATGGATGACAGAAAGTCAGATAAAATAAAAATAACTCACCTGGAATAGGTCCCGATCTGGAAAAGTGGCCAACACTGGTGGCCTCTACAGGAATGTCTAACAACCTCTCTATCATTTGCATTTTCTGTTGTCTCGCTTTCATGCGACCCTTCGTCAGTCTCTGCTTGGCAGCCATGCACCTTATGTGATCATCAAATATGAACCTTGCCGCCAAAAGGGGCACAGGGCGTACATGATGCGAGGTGGCAGGCTTGTGGACTGTAATATGGAGAGATCTGCTATCATCCTTGTCCCCAGTTACCTCAATGTTCTGTAAAGTAACAAGTGAATTACACATTACGGCATTATCACATACATTCACATGGAGTTGTCATGGAGAAAAAGCTGTCTTGCAGACTTGTAGTGTCTATTCAAGACTATGTAACTGTAAGATATCCTTATTTCTAGTTGTCTAGCAATCCCTAGCCGAGCATACACTGGAGTTATGGATGTCCATCACATTGGATGGTTGGTTAAGAGATTGTGAGGCAAATATCAGGGTAAGTTGAACATACCGCTATCTTACATTTATACAGACTTGTACAAGCTGGTTGGCACTATACAAGACTGTATAACTCAATTATCACTCTCTGACCTAGCCTGGAAAGAACCGGTTGACCGTACTCAGACCAGTTCAAACCGGGTTGATCCCTTATCAAACATGCAGTTAAGTCAAACATAACTCATGGACCCTGATATTGAATTGGTTATGCTGTGGTTATGGAATTATTCAGTTAGGGAACTCAAATTTTAGGAATGCAAAGAGACTTTAGGAATGCATAGAGACTTGAGGATTGTATATAGACATTAGGAATGCATAGAGACTTTAGGTATTCATAGAGACTTTAGGAATGCAGAGATACATTAGGAATGCATAGAGACATTAAGAATGCAGAAAGACATTAGGAATGCATAGAGACATCAGGAATACATAGAGACTTTAGGAATGCAGAGAGACTTAAGGAATGCATAGAGACATTAGGAATGCATAGAGACATTGTCTTACTCTTCATGTTAATTAAGATTATGATTATATTTGAATCACACAGTTTTTCAATTATCCTCTACATATTCATCTACAAGCAATAAAAGGTTTTACTAAAGTGTTTGAAAACACTTTGCCAGTGGTCCCATGTTAATGTATGCCCACAGTGGGCTCTATACCACTAAGAAACAGCTTATTTTCATGGAACATGTTTTCATATCATTTGTGTAAAAACATTGGTGCACTCCGAGAAATATTGGCCCATTTATACAGTTATGTTACTTGACAGCGACATGAACATTTCGACATCACCCCACTTCTCAGTAATGGTTTAGAGTTTAAAAGTAGATTTCTGTGAGTTCATGTATCATTGCATGGAGATTTCATACAATATCAAAAAAGGGTTCTGTTGTGATGAAGACAACATTTTGACAATTAAGCAGTGATAATAACAGTAAAATATCTGATCAAGCCAGCTGTATAGCGAACCCACACAATATTCTTTCAGTGAGCTTTTACTTTTAAACATCTGAGGTAAAATTCTTCCACACGCATTTTCATTCATGCAAACCACACTAAAATGTTTAATTGAGAATAAAAACCTCTGACTGTTTATATTGTGGTTTTATTTATCAGTCGGATACTTGGATAAGCAACAAATATCTAATGTGTGAAAATTCCTTATAAAAAAAAACCCCATTTAGATAATATCAGCAGTTACTGGAGGATTGGTAAGTGGAGAACTTCAAGGTATCAGATATATCATTCATCACTACTTACAAGATTAACATTAACTGGTGTGATGAAACATTATATTACAAAGATGGACTCTAAGTAAGTGTTACTTGTCACTGCACTTAATTTCAATTGGACATCCTTGAAAATATATCCTATTAGGAATTGTGTAGACTGGTTTTAATCATAAACGAGATAAAGACATTAACAGCAAATCAAACAGCTATTAATGAATTCTGACAGTCCAATATTAACAAATAAGTAGAAATAATTACCTGTAGGAAGCCGACAAAGGTGACAATACCCCAGCCCAGTCGTCGTATATCCGGTTCCACTAGGATCATCTGCAGCGCATCTATAACTAGGAACCGTTTTTGTTTCCTGAAACCGATAGAAAAATATTGAATTGAAATATCAAGATGATTAACATTATAATTGTAGATGCTAAAAAAATGAAAACAAGCACCCAGTGGATATGTATCCTTGAGCAAGACACTTTTCCGCATATGCTTAGTACTAGTTCTACTCAGAAAGACATAGAGCATATATGTAAAATATCAAAGAAAATAAATAACTAATGAGAGATCTGTGTACTTTCTGCTCATGGCAAATAATGAGAGTTACTCAATACTTTAACCTGATCTTATACACGATTGTCTGATTCAGACAATCTGATTTAATTGTAATGTACAGTCAAACCTGTATAAGCGGTCACCTCTATTAAGCAGTCACTTGTCTTAAACAGCGACATTTGTTATTTCCTGTTTATTTGCTTTCAGTGCAAATTAACCTGCATTAAACAAGAACCTGTCTTCAAAGGTCACTTTTGCTTCTTCCCTTGACTGGCTGCTGAAGACAGGTTTGACTGTACACATACAATGGTCACTGATCTGCAGAGTAGTTTGCTTTTACCTTGGCCTGGCATTCTCACACACAAATGGCATTTTAACATCAAGTAGAATATATTTACTGTACAATCAAACCTGTATTATGTGGTCACCTTTATTAAGCAGCCACTTGTCTTAAGCAGCAACAGTTCTTATTTTCCATTTATATGGTTTCATAGCAAACTAACCTGCATTAAACTACCTGTCTTAAAAAGTCACTTTTACTCCTTCCCTTGACTGGCTGCTTAAGACAGGTTTTACTGTATATGTAATATGTGTGGTGGTCATTTAAACAGCTCTAGTCGATTGACTAAGAGTTGAAACTTTTAAAAGCTTTCATATGATGTTTTGTGACTGACTATGAGAGTCTAAGGCCCAGGTCATAGGTCATAGGTATGAGTCCTGTTCGCTCCACACAACAAGAAAGTTTGCCAGTACCATGCAGAAGGTTCTGTTCAGATAACCCTAAATGGTTGAAAATGGCGCTAAAGGGAGCAAAGAAGTTAGCAGGGAAAAAAAGTTACATTTGTCTTAAAAAATAAAACTGTTTTTAAAATAGACAAACAACTCATTATCATTAATAAATAAAATCTGAATGTTTGGTATGTCAAATCTACCAAAATTGTGACAAAATTGATATTTAAATTGGTGTGGTAAACTTAAAACAAAGTTCCAATTTTATAAAAAGATAGCATATAAAAATGCTTGACAACATTCACATGGTCATATGTCACAACATATGTTGCAGTTTTAAGCAGGTAATCTATTAAGTATAACCTGGGCACTTAGCCCAAGTTAGGAAATCCCTTTCCAATATATTAATGGGGGGAGGGGGGTGCTTTTTTATATATTTTTTTTGCAATTTTTGAAGATGTGTGGGGAGGAGGTGGGTAGGAATGATTATTTTATAGAAGGTTTGTACACCTGTGGTGGTGGTGGTGGTGTGTGTGTGTGTGTGTGTGTGTGTGTGTATGGGGGGGGGGGGGGGGGGTCATTTCCAGTTTTAATGCTTGCTTTTCAGTCAATTTAATTATACTTGCCCACTGGACCCACTAGAGTGATCAGAATATCATTAATACATTGAAATGTCAGTATTATATTAATGACCGATGGACCCATTACCATGGCTTTTTAATGCAGCTGGCTGACAGCTGCTGTTGTAGTTATGTTTTGTTGAATATTTCAGCTTGAATGTCAGTTGAATTGAAATTATTTGTGATAATCAGATAAATTCACTTTTTAGCTTGACTTTTCCTGGAATAGATGAGCTATTGTAACTTGCCCTGCATGGCGTCAGCGTTGGTTTTTAAGGTTAAAGATTTTCATCAGGTAAGATAGCAACCACACATTGGATATGAATGAAACTTCGCATATGTGTTCAGCATCATCAATGCAACACACAGAGACAATAACCATAACACTTGGTTGCATTTCGGCAGAACTATGGCCCTTTTGAATTTGAAAAATTTGGTTAAAGTTTTTGAGCAGGTTAATTTAAGTTTTGAGCAGGTACATATTTGATCAATCTATTCTTGGATATGAATGTGTGTTCCGCATCACCAACGGCAGAATTGCATTTTGGAATTTGAAACTTTGGTTACAGTTTTTAAGCGGGTTCAAGTTTTTGAGCAGGTACATATTTCAACAACCTATTGTTGGATATGAATGAAACTTCACATGAGTGTCAAGCATCATCTAGGTAACTCATAAAGTCAAGAACTTTAACTCTTGACTGCATTTTGGCTGATTTGATTGTCTCTTTAGTACTAAGAAATTGTGTTAAGAGTTTTTAGCAGGTTAAAGTTTGTAGTACAAGTACAAGGCCTTGAGTGTAGATGCTTAACAAATAAGGTCAGTTTGTGATTCTCTCTAAAATTTTCTCAAAACCAAGATGTTCAAAGTCCGAAAGGATCATTATTCTGCCAAAATGCAACCCAGAGTTATGGTTCTTGTCTCTGGGCATCCCGCTGATGATGCTGAACACACATGTGAAGTTTCATTCATATCAAACAGTAGAATGATCAAACATCTACCTGTTAAAAAACTTTAACCAAAAAGTCCAAAAGGGCCATAATTCTGCCAAAATGCAACCCAGAGTTATGGTTCTTGTTTCTGGGCATCCCACTGATGATGCTGAACACAATGTGAAGTTTCATTCATATCCAACAGTAGAATGATCAAATATCTACCGGTACCTGTTCAAAAGCTTTAACCAAAAGGGCCATAATTCTGCCAAAATTCTGCCAATCCGGCCAGAGAAGATTTTTTACTATAGCCATATTGGGAAAACCAGTCCTGCACTCTTGCAGTCATTTTTTTTTGACAAACTGCAACAGAATGAACAATTTTGGTAGAAGGTCACCCAAGAAATTATTTCAAAATCTAGCTAGTAGTTTCTGACAATAAGATTTTTAAAAGTTTTTCCTTTCTGTTATGATGGCAACCTGAGTTGGGTACAGAATTAAATTCTTTGACCAATTTTTAAAGGAGGTGGGGGGCGAGGGAGGGTAACAACAACAGCTAATCATGAGCACTTTGTGTCCATTAGTGACCTAAAAACTTAGGTTACTTGGGAAACATGAAAATGGATGCATTGATGAAGTTCAGTCATGAAAGAAGAAGCAAATTGTTGAGAAACAGACAAAAAGCTGAGCAAACATAAAAGATTCATCTGAAAACACTAATGCAGGCACCAGAGGTGAGACATAAGCTCTTCGTTTTGTTTCACAAACACTACCCTGACTCACGAAATTAATTTGTGAGATAGTGTATTATCAAAACTACATTTGAATAGACTTTATATAATATATTTAGATGATTTACAATTCCAATAATTACACAAAATATTTTTTTTCAAAAATTGATGACCTGAAAATGATAGTTACGTTAACCAAGGGCTACAGTGACAGAAAATCATTAACCTGTGGCATACCGAGACAATACCCATTAAAGCAATTTTTTAATAATTCGAGACTCATATTTGAGACCTTTATTATCAAACTGGTTGTTTTCAAAATGTTAATCAGAATCTTATATCTACAGTAATTGTTCTTCTACTGCAATCAGTCTAAATAATATAAAATATAAAATACATCCAGTATTTGAATAGATTTAATGCATTTCATTTCCCAATGAAAAACATTTGCAACTGGGTGGAGCTAAAGTGACCAAAGTTTGCATTTCATTGGTTACGTGATCTTGTTTAAATGGAATGAAGTCATGAGTTTGATGTGACATATGCCATCAGTTGCCATAAAAATGTTTGTACTCATTCAGTGTGTTGACTATGAAAATCACTGTTCAAATCATGCCATTGGCTTTGCAATTTTATGTGTATAATCTACCTTTTTTATATCAAACTGGCAAAATAACACAATAGTTTAACCAATAACGTCAATATAAGTGTTAAAAGCAAAACTTTGAGTTTTCACCAGATGATAAATACATCAGTCATCACTAAATGAAAACTCAAAGGTGTGCTTTAAAAGTCTTTGAAACAAAGCACACCTTCATCAGATGCATTAATCAATTGTTTGTAAATGCCTTTATGGTATGTTAACTAAAAATGAATGCACCTTTTATACTTCTCTTTTATTCCATTGCGAAATACCATTTGTCCATTGACAAATGATAATTCTGGTGTACATATAAGGCAATGCAATGTTGAGTATTTGTTTACCCTCATGCGCTGGACCAGATTAGCTCAGCTTATTACATGTCTGACTATTAATCCAGGGATCGTGACTTTGAATCCACACCCGGCAACAGTCTCCGTGATGACTGATATATGACATTGTGTCTCATTATCATTTGTCTCTCGCCACTGATTCAAATGGGAAAAGTTATCAGTTATTTGTGGAGATGTGGTGTGCTAGAGTACTGGTTAACTTTTCAGGATCCCAGGAAACATCAGTTAGGTTAACTGATCGTCTGTTAACCCTCGATGGCATACAAATGATGCTAAATATTCAATCAATCAATCAATCAATTACCCTGATGCTTTTGCAGAATGGCACATCAACACATATATCTACAATAATTTTGCAAATATTAAAGAGGCATCACCTATATTGCCAATATTTTTTCTATCTTGGCAGTAAAATTGCACATTTATATAAAACTTAATACATTATAGGTAATCTGTTTGATAACTTATCTTGTATTTTGTCTCCATAGAATAAAATTATTTAATTTTGTTGACCAAATAATAAATCGTGGCCCACGATAAAGTCACTCATAGTCCAGTATTGGGTTATGCTAAAACATTGACAAATAAAACAGAAAATACTGACCTGTGTATTAACGAATACATTAAGTAAACAGATCGACCGTTATCTTCAAATGGGAACTTCCTCTTTGGGATTCAATAAACTTTCCATCATTTACTGAACAGAAAATTATAGGAGATGCATCTTTAAGGTTATGACTGTTAAGGTGACAATACGATGTTTTAATATATCTAAAATACTTTATAAAAAGCATACTGGCCATGGGCCAGATAACAGCCTTTCCACGAACCAGAACTAAATATAGTACACAGCCATATAAGGCTAAATACATGAAAATTGAGAAAAAAACAATAATGGTGAGTAATACAGATAGTACTGGCTCCTCTCGTCCAAAGGTTGAGGGTTGACATTTAATTTTACTGCTCCAAAGGTTTTATTTGTATTAAATCTGAGGCTTTACCAATATGTGATAGTGTATAAACACAGAAAATGTGAATTTATTTACGCTTTAGAATGTATGAACTCACTAGCCCCTTATTAGAATTTCAAAATTTTTGGCAGTTTGTGGTAATTATTTATCTAAAGTTTTTAAGTAGAAACAATTTCTCACCATCAGTCCGGGCAGATAAAAAGGCAGTATCACCCATGCAAACAAATGGAGTATTACACAATGACAAATAGAGTATACCAAAATCTCGTATTCGTAATAACGTTGTGCGTAAGTTCCTAAGTATGTTTTTCATATCACATGATCCAGATATTTGCAGACAGAATGATGGCCAGGTATGTCCTGTGAGGCCATGAATTGGTAAAAAACTGTGAGGTTTTGTATGTCAGCTCTTATATTTTCATATTCAATGACGTATAACGCATGCTAAGAGCACAATGATTGGCTAGTACCATATTTACTTTACTATGAAGCACTACGATTGACTAGTATTTACTTTACTATGAAGCACTACGAATTGACTAAGTATTTACTTTACTATGAAGCACAACGATTGGTTAATATTTACTTTACTATGAAGCACTACGATTGTCTAGTATTTACTTTACTATGAAGCACTACGATTGACTAATATTTACTTTACTATGAAGCACTACGCTTGACTAGTATTTACTTTACTATGAAGCACAATGATTGGTTAATATTTACTTTACTATGAAGCAAAACGATTGGCTAATATTTACTTTACTATGAAGCACTACGATTGACTAGTATTTACTTTACTATGAAGCACTACGATTGACTAATATTTACTTTACTAAGAAGCACTACGATTGACTAGTATTTACTTTACTATGAAGCACAATGATTGGTTAATATTTACTTTACTATGAAGCAAAACGATTGACTAGTATTTACTTTACTATGAAGCACAATGATTGGCTAGTATTTACTTTACTATGAAGCACAATGATTGGCTAGTATTTACTTTACTATGAAGCACTATGATTGGCTAGTATTTACTTACTAAGAAGCACAATGATTGGCTAGTATTTACTTTACTATGAAGCACTAAGATTGGCTAGTATTTACTTTACTAAGAGGCACAATGATTGGCTAGTATTTACTTTACTATGAAGCTGTATGCTTGGCTAGTATTTACTTTACTATGAAGCTGTAGTATTTACTTTACTATGAAGCTGTACGATTGGCTAGTATTTACTTTACTAAGAAGCACAATGATTGGCTAGTATTTACTTTACTATGAAGCACTACGATTGACTAATATTTACTTTACTAAGAAGCATTACGATTGACTAGTATTTACTTTACTATGAAGCACAATGATTGGTTAATATTTACTTTACTATGAAGCAAAACGATTGACTAGTATTTACTTTACTATGAAGCACAACGATTGGTTCATATTTACTTTACTATGAAGCTGCGCGATTGGTTAATATTTACTTTACTATGAAGCTGTACGATTGGCTAATATTTACTTTACTATGAAGCACTACGATTGACTAGTATTTACTTTACTATGAAGCGCAATGATTGGCTGGTATTTACTTTACTATGAAGCACAATGATTGGCTAGTATTTACTTTACTATGAAGCACTAAGATTGACTAGTATTTATTTTACTATGAAGCACAATGATTGGCTAGTATTTACTTTACTAAGAAGAACAATGATTGGCTAGTATTTACTTTACTATGAAGCTGTAGTATTTACTTTACTATGAAGCTGTACGATTGGCTAGTATTTACTTTACTAAGAAGCACAATGATTGGCTAGTATTTACTTTACTAAGAAGCACAATGATTGGCTAGTATTTACTTTACTAAGAAGCACAAAGATTGGCTAGTATTTACTTTACTATGATGCACTACGATTGGCTAGTATTTACTTTACTAAGAAGTACTATGCTTGGCTAGTATTTATTTTACTAAGAAGCACAATGATTGGCTAGTATTTACTTTACTAAGAAGCACAATGATTGGCTAGTATTTACTTTACTATGAAGCTGTACGCTTGGCTAGTATTTACTTTACAATGAAGCTGTACGATTGGCTAGTATTTACTTTACTATGAAGCACAATGATTGGCTAGTATTTACTTTACTAAGAAGCACAATGATTGGCTATTATTTACTTTACTAAGAAGCACAAAGATTGGCTAGTATTTACTTTACTAAGAAGCACAATGATTGGCTAGTATTTACTTTACTAAGAAGCACAAAGATTGGCTAGTATTTACTTTACTATAAAGCACTACGATTGGCTAGTATTTACTTTACTAAGAAGTACTATGCTTGGCTAGTATTTACTTTACTAAGAAGCACAACGATTGGCTAGTATTTACTTTACTATGAAGTACAATGATTGGCTAGTATCTACTTTACTATGAAGCTGTACGATTGGCTAGTATTTACTTTACTATGAAACACTACAATTGACTAGTATTTACTTTACTATGAAGCACTAAGATTGGCTAGTATTTACTTAACTAAGAAGTACTACTGCTTGGCTAGTATTTACTTTACTATGAAGCACTATGCTTGGCTAGTATTTACTTTACTATGAAGCACAACGATTGGCTAGTATTTACTTTACTATGAAGCACTATTTTTGGCTAGTTTTTACTTTACTATGAAGCACTATGATTGGCTAGTACTTAGTTTACTATGAAGCACAATGATTGGCTAGTATCTACTTTACTATGAAGCTGTATGATTGGCAAGTATTTACTTTACTATGAAGCACTACGATTGGCAAGTATTTACTTTACTATGAAGCACTATGATTGGCTAGTATTTACTTTTCTATGAAGCACTACGAATGGCTAGTATTTATTTTACTATGAAGCACAAAGATGGGCTAGTATCTACTTTACTATGAAGCACTACGATTGGCAAGTATTTACTTTACTATGAAGCACAATGATTGGCTAGTATTTACTTTACTATGAAGCACAATGATTGGCTAGTATCTACTTTACTATGAAGCTGTACGATTGGCTAGTATTAACTTTACTATCAAACACTACGATTGACTAGTATTTACTTTACTATGAAGCACTAAGATTGGCTAGTATTTACTTAACTAAGAAGTACTATGCTTGGCTAGTATTTACTTTACTATGAAGCACAACGCTTGGCTAGTATTTACTTTACTATGAAGCACAACGATTGGCTAGTATCTACTTTACTATGAAGCTGTACGATTGGCTAGTATTTACTTTACTATGAAGCACAACGCTTGGCTAGTATTTACTTTACTATGAAGCACAACGATTGGCTAGTATCTACTTTACTATGAAGCACTATGATTGGCTAGTATTTACTTTACTATGAAGCACAACGATTGGCTAGTATTTACTTACTATGAAGCACTATGATTGGCTAGTATTTACTTTACTATGAAGCACTACGATTGGCTAGTATTTATTTTACTATGAAGCACAAAGATGGGCTAGTATTTACTTTACTATGAAGCACAATGATTGGCAAGTATTTACTTAACTATGAAGCACAAAGATGGGCTAGTATTTACTTTAGTATGAAGCACTACGATTTGCTAGTATTTACTTTACTATGAAGCACAAAGCTGGGTTAGTATTTACTTTACTATGAAGCAAGTGCTTACGCCAAGTTAGATTACAAGAAAACAAACTTACAGTTTTTATTATTTCCAATGCTTTTTCTTTATCCAATGAGTGAGACACTGAGCAGAGAAAAATTAACCCTTTCCCCCACAATTTTTCAGTTTTTTTCTTTCTTTCTGTAAACATCTTTTTTTTTTGGGAGGATGGTTTGAAAAACGAATAAATAAGAAGTAATAGCCTGAAAAGCAACAGCTGCGTGGTTTTGAGTAGAACAACACATTTACAGATCAAATTTGGTAACTCTTAAGCCAAAGGATTTTTGATAAACACAGATAATGCTGCTGGCACTGGAAAAGTGACACCTGAATCGTTTTCTTCTTTTTTTTTTTAATCGAAAAGGCAAAACAAAAATGGATGAATA
The DNA here is from genome assembly GCA_029582155.1 of Panopea generosa. Classification (NCBI taxonomy): domain Eukaryota; kingdom Metazoa; phylum Mollusca; class Bivalvia; order Adapedonta; family Hiatellidae; genus Panopea; species Panopea generosa. Next base: position 70,111,705 of record CM055895.1, on the reverse strand, counting down.
TTTAAAACCATTTTTAATGAAATTGGTAACTACATGTACTTCATACATGGCTTACACAGTGCAGACAAGATGTTTGATGGATAAAGGCTTTATTTTGGTCTTGACACGGGGGAAAACCTGAGAACCTGTAAGTACCACCCCACATCTCATCTACTCAACCAAGATAAGATTTAAATAAATTGTATTTTAGGCAATTCCTATGCTATTATTTACAAAAATATCAGGCTGATTGGTCTAAGATGCTGTCTTAAGACCACATACCTCTCACTGTCACAGTCCTTGGTTCAAGCCTAACTCAGTTAAGAAAATTTGCAAGTTACTTGCAAAAGGACAGAGGTTCTACTCAGAATTATTCCTAAGTCTTCTCCCAAAACTTAAAAAATCTTACCATAATTATATAAAAAAAATTATTTTTTTTTAAAACAGGAAAAATTAACCCCCCAAAAAACATTGCAAGTTTTAATGACCATCAAGTATGAATATCTTTCAGAAAAAAATATTTTAAACAAGAGGGCCACAGTGGCCCTAAACTGTCACCTGTGGCAGAGGAGATAATGTCAAAAACGGCATTTTTTTGCAGGTACTTGAGTACACAGAAGGTCAAATATTGCATTTTTTAATGTTTCAAGGGCCACAACTCTGACATTATTAATCTGAATTGGCCAGTTCAAAAACTTGTCCAAGATTTTATGGTTAATTTTATAACTACTGTGCAAAAATGTGAGTGTTAGAGTGCACACAACAAAAAAAATCACGGACAGGCAATGGACAACAGGCGATCGGAATAGCTTACCTTGAGCTTTGCTCAGGTGAGCTAATAAGATTGAATACAATAACCAAATAGTTTGTTCAACAAGTGGAGAATAAAGGACATTGGTACAAACAACTTAAGTCTTAAGTGAATTTTTTTTTAAAAGATTATTTTTATCCAGATATTTCAACACAAGATAAACACAAGATAAACTATCTTGGTTGTGCTTAGTTACTTATCAATTTTATCTGCTAGGGTAAACTTAATTCTATCTTATCAAGGTATATATATAAGTATCCATGTCACAAGGTGATGTATTGTGACAATCAGTTCAAGGTTTTATAGCTCAGTTTGACAGGTTTGATTTCCTTGGAGCGCTTACGCACAAATAAATCAATGTCCCTTTAAATTGTGTAAGATACCTAATCCACACATGGGTCACATACTCTTGACTTTTGGTAGCCTGACCTTGACCTTTAAGGTATTGGTGAGGTTTTTGTATTGGGCATGTTTGCAGAACTTAATGTTTAAAAGTACTCCAATTATAGAATAAAGCTGCTGGTAGCTTTGTAGATATAACTATATCTATTTACCAGTAACTGCCTTTCACAGAATGAAGCTGCTGATAGCGTTGTAGATATAATCATATCTATTTACCAATACTGCCTTTCACAGAATGAAGCTGCTGGTAGCCTTGTAGATATAATTATATCTATTTACCAGTAACTGCCTTTCACAGAATGAAGCTGCTGATAGCGTTGTAAATATAACTATATCTATTTACCAATACTGACTTTCAAAGAATGAAGCTGCTGGTAGCCTTGTAGATATAATTTTATCTATTTACCAGTAACTGCCTTTCACAGAATGAAGCTGCTGATAGCGTTGTAGATATAATTATATCTATTTACCAATACTGCCTTTCACAGAATGAAGCTGCTGGTAGCCTTGTAGATATAATTTTATCTATTTACCAGTAACTGCCTTTCACAGAATGAAGCTGCTGATAGCGTTGTAGATATAATTATATCTATTTACCAATACTGCCTTTCACAGAATGAAGCTGCTGGTAGCCTTGTAGATATAATTATATCTTTTTACCAGTACTGCCTTTCACAGAATGAAGCGGCTGGTAGCTTTGTAGATATAATTATATCAATTTACCAGTACTGCCTTTCACAAAATTAAGCTACTGGTAGCTTTGTAGATATAATTATTTTGTGAATATAATTATATCTATTTACCAATACTACCTTACATAGAATGAAGCTGCTGGTAGCTTTGTAGATATAATTTTATCTATTTACCAGTACTGCCTTTCATAAAATGAAGCTACTGGTATCTTTGTTGATATAATTATATCTATTTACCAGTACTGCCTTTCATAGAATGAAGCTGCTGGCAGCTTTGTAGATATATTTATATCTATTAACCAGTACTGCCTTTCACAGAATGAAGCTGCTGGTAGCCTTGTAGATATAATCATATCTATTTACCAATACTGCCTTTCACAGAATGAAGCTGCTGGTAGCCTTGTAGATATAATTATATCTTTTTACCAGTACTGCCTTTCACAGAATGAAGCGGCTGGTAGCCTTGTAGATATAATTATATCTATTTACCAGTACTGCCTTTCACAGAATGAAGCTGCTGGTTGCCTTGTAGATATAATTATATCTTTTTACCAATACTGCCTTTCACAGAATGAAGCTGCTGGTAGCCTTGTAGATATAATTATATCTATTTACCAATACTGCCTTTCACAGAATGAAGCTGCTGGTAGCCTTGTAGATATAATTATATCTTTTTACCAGTACTGCCTTTCACAGAATGAAGCGGCTGGTAGGTTTGTAGATATAATTATATCAATTTACCAGTACTGCCTTTCACAGAATGAAGCTACTGGTAGCTTTGTAGATATAATTATTTTGTAAATATAATTATATCTATTTACCAATACTACCTTACATAGAATGAAGCTGCTGGTAGCTTTGTAGATATAATTTTATCTATTTACCAGTACTGCCTTTCATAGAATGAAGCTACTGGTATCTTTGTTGATATAATTATATCTATTTACCAGTACTGCCTTTCATAGAATGAAGCTGCTGGCAGCTTTGTAGATATATTTATATCTATTAACCAGTACTGCCTTTCACAGAATGAAGCTGCTGGTAGCTTTGTAAATATAATTTTATCTATTTACCAGTACTGCCTTTCATAGAATGAAGCTACTGGTATCTTTGTTGATATTATTATATCTATTTACCAGTACTGCCTTTCATAGAATGAAGCTGCTGGCAGCTTTGTAGATATATTTATATCTATTAACCAGTACTGCCTTTCACAGAATGAAGCTGCTGGTAGCTTTGTAAATATACTTATATCTATTTACCATACTGCCTTACATAGAATAAAGCTGCTGGTAGCTTTGTAGATATAACTATAGCTGCTGGTAGCTTTGTAGATATAATTTTATCTATTTACCAGTACTGCCTTTCACAGAATGAAGCTGCTGGTAGCTTTGTAGATATAATTATTTTGTAGATATAATTATATCTATTTACCAATACAACCTTACATTTAATGAAACTGCTGGTAACTTTGTAGATATAATTTTATCTATTTACCAGTACTGTCTTTCATAGAATGAAGCTACTGGCAGCTTTGTTGATATAATTATATCTATTTGCCAGTACTGTCTTTCATAGAATGAAGCTACTGGCAGCTTTGTTGATATAATCATATCTATTTGCCAGTACTGTCTTTCATAGAATGAAGCTGCTGGCAGCTTTGTAGATATAATTATATCTATCTTCCAGTACTGCCTTTCATAGAATGAAGCCGCTGGCAGTTTTGTAGATATAATTATATCTATTTACCAGTAATGCCTTGAAGCTGCTGGTAGCTTTGCAGATATAATTTTATTTATTTACCAGTACTGCCTTTTACAAAATAAAGCTGCTGGTAGCATCGTAAATATAATTTTATCTATTTACCAATACTACCTTCCATAGAATGAAGCTGATGGTAGCTTTGTATATAAAATTTCATCTATTTACCAATACTGCCTTTTGACATTACTAGTTGTGATACAGTTGTGACCTCAATTTTAGCTGTAAATTGTCACATAAATCTTTTTCTGCAAATCAGATATCTACATGCATGGTCCTAATCATAATGAAACTAATATACACAGAAATGTGTGTAGATTCTGTTTCTACCTTAATAAAGGATATTTTATTGTATTTTGGTTTCTTTCAGTATGATAGACAAAAATTTCGAAGAAATCTGTCAGTCTGTATTTTTAAAAAATTTGTATTCATATACTTGGGTCCTGTTATAACACAGTTGCGGAGATCCTTGGGATGAAATTGTGATAAATGCGGACCCATTTTATAAATATCCCAAGGTGCACTGCACTGCATTATATTGCAATTCTTTATCCAGTGGAAGTGCCATTAACAAACACAAGCCAATGTGTGATAAATATGACAGATCATTGTTTGCAGGCGTAAATCAATTAAAAGCGATTTATAACAATAAGAAGTTGTTATCATGTCAGTCTGAATTATCAGGGTGTTATTGATGCACAAATACATGGTCACAGTTTGGAAAAATGTAACGAGCGTACAAACACTAAGCGATTTTCAATCAATTATTACACCGCGAGTTTATAATAAATTTGCATGAACATATCAATTTTAAATTTAGGGAGCCCTACAAGTAACGTGTTATAATGAGTTTCGGAATACGTTGTATTGGGACCCGAGTGTAATTAAAAGAAATTAGTGTACTACACTTCAATTGTTGTATGAAAATAATATCTAAAGATTACTACAGTCAAACCTGTTTTAAGAGTTCACTAAAGGGAAATCTGAAAAGTGGTCTCTTAAGGCAGGTGGTCTCTTATTGGGGTAAAAAAAAATTTGTTGGTCTTTTTTTTTGTCTTATATAATGCATGTACCGGTATGTTTCCATCATTTTTAGGGCTTTCAACCGCTGTTCTAATGTTAGACATTTTCTCTGCTGAAGACATGGCAACGTTGATAGAATATCACAGTATGAAACCACAATATTGTTACCCAGTCAACTAAACCCTGATATTCATTGTCTTACGTTTACTCACTTTTGTCGTGACAAACTTTCAAATTGTCCATGAAAACAACGACAAACTGTCTTGTCTTGAGTTTCCAATTTAATCTAATCACAAAGCTGATCAAGTAATCAAACATAATAATAACTTTTAACCATAATAAAAAAATATAAAAACAAACAACACACAGTCCAATCTCAATTTTCTAATTTAACCTGATCAAAAAGTCGGATCAAACCTATTTAATATTTTTTGTCGTAATAAAAACAAACAACAAACAAACCTCAAACTGTCCAATCTTTAATTCCAATTTCATTTAAGTTATTGTCGATCCTTTAATCGTAATAAAACAAATAGCAAACATTTCAATTTATTCCACCCAAACAATGATCAAACGTTGATATATAATTGGGGTAAAAGTGTTTTAACTCTGTAACTTGTTATCAAACAATTATCGGCTTTTACCACAAGACACTGAAGTATTTGGCATCGGGTTATTTTTAGCATGTTACCTTGGAGATTGACAATTTTACACTTACACATTTGTCACGTTCACAAAGCATGATGCTGAAATGACACACCTCATGTATTCATGGTTGTATGGTAAAGGATATTTGTTGAAATTTGATGGATTTTAAGTGGTCGCTGGTCGCCGAGAGCAAGTGGTGGCTTATTGCGTGTATAATTATGAATGAAATTCGGGGGGGGGGGGGGGAAATTTAATGTGGTCGCTTACATCAGGGGGTCGCTTATAACAAGTGGTCGCTATTGCAAGTTTGACTGTACATTCTTCCTACAGTTATGTGTTCATGTGCGTATGTGACATGATGTGTCAACAAGAGTAACATACCATTTCAACATAACTACAGCCTTCCCTAAGTTTTCTAATTCTTTTCCATTTCTTAATACATGTACGTATTATTTGTACTGTAATTTCAGATACGTTATCTATTTATATAAATTTCCTATGTATGTCTCATTGTTATCTAATTCATCATTCTATTTTTAGAACTCTTACCACCTTTCTAGATAAAATCATGCAGTTATACATACGAGTCATGTGATACACCTTTGGTAGCTAAGTATCATACGACATTTTGATCCTACCATTCTACGCACATATCACATATATTATTCTTCATATGAGATTTATTTGACGTTTATAATTGCTTATAAACTCCTAACATATTTACTAATTCAATAAAGTAAATGAAAAACAACTAAATGAAATGCTAATAATGTATTTGAGAAACCAAATTTTTAAAAAAATTAATTAATGACATATATTTCTCTGCTGTTTTTTTTTATGATTTGGCAATTTCTTTTCTCTTCTCAAGACACACCAACACCAATTTTCTACAATAATTATGAATGAATACAGTATTTCTGATCATACAATCACATTCTAAATCCATATGTGTCAATAAATTCTGTTTACTCACCTTTCCTTAGTAACAACAGTGCACGCAATGAGATCACTGTTATCTGAAATAACAACAATATTTTTCCTATAATTACAGATATCCAGGGAAAACGGTTAAATTACAATAATAATTGTAAGACAATAAAAAAACAACTATCTAAGTAAGTTAAATGACAGCCACCTGGAATACCATCTGGAATATGCATTAATTAAATGACAGCCACCTGGAATACTATCTGGAATATGCATTAACTAAATGACAGTTACCTGGGATACAAGTTAAATGACAGTCACATGGAATACAATCTTAAATACACATTAATTTAATGACAGCCACCTAGAATACAAGATAAATGACAGCTGCATGGAAAACAATCAGAAAAACATATCAATTAAATAGTCATCTAAAAATCAGGTTAAACGACTGCCATATGGAATACAAGATAAATGACAGCTGCATGGAAAACAATCAGAAAAACATATCAATTAAATAGTCATCTAAAAAACAGGTTAAACGACTGCCATATGGAATACAAGATAAATGACAGTCGCATGGAAAACAATCTGAAAAACATATTAATTAAATACCAGCCATCTAAAAACAGGTTAAATGATTGCCATATGGAATACAAGATAAACTAGAGCTATCACTGAAGATGATGAATACCCCCGAACGCCGCCATGACAGAAAATGGTGTACCATTGTATGAAGTTTTATTAAATTATATCCAATAGTTTTAAAGTTATGCTCCAGACAAGGGAAATAACTCTGTAATTAGCAAGAATAGAGTTATGTTTCTTGTACACTGCACTTCCTCTCATTATATTCTACCATTGTATGAAGCTTGATGAAATTCCATCCGGTACTTTTCAAGTTATGCTCCGGACAAGGGAAATATATCAAAGGGCATTAACTCTGTAATTAGCAAGAATAGAGTTATGTTTCCTGTACACTGCACTTCCTGTCATTATATTCTACCATTGTATGAAGTTTGATGAAATTCCATCCAGTACTTTAAAAGTAATGCTCTGGACAAGGGAAATATATCAAAGGGCAATAACTCTGTAATTAGCAAGAATAGAGTTATGTTTCTTGTACACTGCACTTCCTCTCATTATATTCTAACATTGTATGAAGCTTGATGAAATTCCATCCGGTAGTTTTCAAGTTATGCTCCGAACAAGAAAAATTATCAAAGGGCAATAACTCTGTAATTAGCAAGAATAGAGTTATGTTTCTTGTACACTGCACTTCCTCTCATTATATTCTACCATTGTATGACGTTTGATGAAATTCCATCTAGTACTTTTCGAGTGATGCTCTGGACAAGGAAAATTGCAACGGACAGACCGACCGACCGACAGACCGACCACAGGGTGACTCCAATATACCCCCTCAAACTTTGTTTGTCGGGGGTATAATGACAGCCGCATGGAAAACAATAAGAAAAACATATTAATTAAATACCAGCCATCTAAAAAAACAGGTAAAATGACATCCATATGGAATACAAGACAATGACAGCTGCATGGAAAACAATAAGAAAAACATATTAATTAAATAGTCATCTAAAAAACAGGTTAAACGACTGCCATATGGAATACAAGATAAATGACAGTCACATGGAAAACAGTCTGAAAAACATATTAATTAAATACCAGCCATCTAAAAAACAGGTAAAATGACAGCCATATGGAATACAAGTTAAATGACAGCCATATGGAATACAAGTTAAATGACAGTCATCTTGAATATAAGTTAAATGACAGCCATCTGATTTTTTCCGTTGTGAAATGTTTAAACATAGTACAGTCTTTAACAGGGTCTGGCACTAAAGTTAGCTCTTGGAGAATGTATTGTATTGGGACTGCAATGTATCTGTGAACATAATTGATGCTTGGGAGCTCAGTGGTACATGATGTGATTTTAACATTCATTTTCCCATGAACAGGATTCGGGTGTTAAAAAAATTCCAAACTGCAGTCTTACAGACCACAAAACTGCCATTTTTCAGTCAAATCTATCCAATCAGAGGCTTTGTGATATTGCATCTCCAGTTAATAAAATGCTTTACAGACGTTGTGGGATATGACATTGTAATATTGTCAAATGTTAACGACTGTAAATACTAGACTTAGATGCCCTGATGGCCCTGAACAAGGCCAAAATTTAATGCTTTAGAAGGCAACACATCATATCTTCACAAAGACAACTAAGATTGTATCAAATGCTCTCTGAGAATCACATGAACACATAAAATATCAACAAATGACTTCACAAAAACATTGCATTTCAACTATAAAGTAACAAAGTGTTATCATACAGCTCATGAGAAAAAGGTTGCTGCACACGCAAAATTTTACATGTTATGTAGCTAAATCTGCAGAAACAAATATCAAGGTCACCCTAACGCCACTGTTAAACCAAATTTGGTAAATCCAGGTCGAACAGTTTCTGAGAAACAGAGCTCAACACAAAAACTTAATGTTGAATTATTTAACCGGCTGACAGGAAAAAAACACTTAATGGTGTCTCTTTTTTCCATAAAAACAGGCAGGACAATACAGTTATCCGTCCTGTAGATACAGTAGATCCTTGACCTAATTATTCATATACAAATACATACTCATGTATTATTCTATTTTTAAATATGTGTCACTCTTAGATTCCATTTAATCCACCCAATACAAAATCTGAACCTAAAATAAATCACTTCCTTTTACTAAGATTTGATGAGATATTTACAAGTACTTCACAGTAGATTTAAATCATGAACCCGGCTGTAAAATACTACCCGGTACGTGTTACGTATAGTCAGGCTAAGTTTATAAACCATACACTTTTAATGAAGAAATTAAGCTTCCTTAAGGATCATTTACAAATGAATTACAGTTCAACCTGTATAAGAGGTCACTTCTATTAAGCAACCATATTAGTCATATATATGCTTTCAGAGCAAATAACCTGCATTTAACAACAACCTGCCTTAAAAGTACACTTTTGCTATTTCCTTTGACTGGCTGCTTAAGACAGGTTTTACTGTATTTAGAGTTAAGCATTATGCTCAGAGATATTCCCTTAATAAACAAGGACATTTTATAGGAAGTATATCACAAAAAATCACCATAAATGTATTAAATGATAATCAAATATTTATTAAAATGGATAAAAAGCATCTCATAATCATTAATAAATAAAATCCGACCAGTCTGGTATGTGAAATCCACCAAAACATGACAAAAGCGATATTTCAATTGGAGCGGCAAACTTCCAACGAAATCCCCATTCTAAAGATATACTTCACTTAAATACTGCTTGATGACCTTCACATTGTCATTTACTATGTTTAAACCTTTATAACGGGCTAATTTGAAATCAAAATGAAATCACATGACCCATTCAATATGTTACAACAAACGTTGCATTTTTAAGTGGGATATCAATTTTAGTCTAACCTAGGAGCATATTCAAATAGATATCCTTTTTGCAATATGGGGTCAGTGCATATATATTATAGGTATAATATGTTGGGAAAAAAAGGTTTTAGCCAATTTAAAATTTTTAAAAATCCTGATAATATTCTCTTTAAACAACATGTGATCACTTTTGTGAAATACCAGGGTTTTTTTTCAAACTTGCTTGCATATGCTTTCTGCCAGTTATAAATTATTTTGTTTTGGTTTTCATATTTGTTAAATGAATCCTCAGCATTATTACCAATTACCGTGACTGGTAAACTAAGAAGTTGTAAACAGAATAATCTCCATTTTGGTAAATCATCCGCTTGGTGTAAATGTCATATAACTAATTATAAACAGTAACCACTATACAGTCAGCACTGGCAGGGTGTAAAAACAGCACTTTGTCATGTTACTGCCATAATGGTAGGGTGACTCTGTGCTCAATTATAGGTAGGTGGGACAGTCATTGCAAGAAGCAATGCTATATACCAAAATGTTTATCAGGGTCTGTAGTTTATGAAACCATCGGCATAAATTGACATAAGTGATGGCCATCCAAGAAATCCAAGATGGCCATCAAGATGGTCGTCAAAATGACCCCATTGTCACTCTACCATAAGCTGTAGCTTTTCTGTTTGCCATCCATTAATTAGGCACTAAAGTCATTTTAGTTGATTTAAATTTTCATACTACAAATAAGACATTGTATCTGGTATTGGGGGATGTTATTAAACGAAAACCCATTGAATTTTATCAGTTGATATTGATTACCCGATAAATGTAATCTCTATATCATACAGTATCTGCCATTTATCAAAACTACAGATTGTAAACTACATGTACTGTACATGATCTATTAAATTATAACAAATTTCTATTGAACTTCAGGTTTTTTATGATAATGATATCCTTCTTTCAGTGACTGCCAGGGCGGATATTATTTTTTGCCCGAAGCAGATGAATTGTTGTATATATATCAAACAAGTTAGATCTCTGTGGTGAGCAACAAACTGCTGTGCTAATGTACAAGCTATTATCTGTTTTTAACTCATATTTATGTAGAAATTCTGAGAATGCAGGATGAGGGCAAAACTTATATAATGATACAAAGTGTGATAAATGACAGAGCTACATAACTGTATAGGCCTTTACTTCATAGATACGCGTTTTACGGCACCAATCACAGAAGGCCATTAAAAACAGTGCAGGAAGAGTTCAGATTGCTCGTTACGAGCACTTCCTGCACTGTTTTCCATTCATTAACATAATTCACCCATTGCTGATATGTGATAAATTAATGCTTTCAATATTAGAGGTGTCCGAAAGCATCTATATGAAGTAAAGGGATAGGCTAGAAGTTATATTTTCTGCTCTAGTTAGTTTCCATTTAACTTCTAACTGATATAGATGTTGATCTATTGTCTCATTCCTGGAGTGATTTTACTGGTTGAGGAAATAGGTCAACATCTACTGATGGTCATGACATTCTGTGTAAAAAAGAATGTTCCATTTCAAACAATCTAAGACTTTATTGGCTGTGAAAAGAAAGTAGGACAACATCTAAGTATCCATAAGGTTTCATTACTTATAGGGATAATTCATATAAAATATTAACAAATTTGACTGACAAGTTGTTGAGAATAAGATTTTTCAGAATTTTCAATTTTAACCCTTTTGTGTCCCCCATTTGACCCCTTATAGATATTCAATCCTGCTTACTAAGTCTTATTTGCTACGACTAGTAGATGCTTCAGATCTCAAATTGAATAACAATTCTGCACTGGATGAAAATGTTTGAATTTTCTGTTTTCCAATAAAATTCCTATGTAAAACTTTAAGTTACCTTTCAGGGACCCTATATAAACTAGCCACTTGTTTTGTACAAATCTGTCTGGCTGGTTGTTGAGAAGAAGATTTTTAAAAATATTCAATTCAATAACCAATTTGGGACTCCACTTGGCCTGTTATGGAAAAGTCAATTCTGCTTATTGAACCAAATCTTATTTGTTACGACTAGAAAATGCTTCAGAACTCAATCTGAATAAAAAAAATTCGTAAATGTATGAAACAATTATCTGTTTTCCCATAGTATTCCTATGTAAAACTCAGAAGTCCCCTTACAGGGGGCCCCTATAAACACAAGTCCCTTGATTTGTACAAACTTTAAACTCAAACTCATAGGAATAATCTATATCATATTATGAACACATTTGACTGACTGGTTATTAAAAAGAAGATTTTTGACCCTGGCCCCTTATGAAAAGTCCATTCTCCTTACTGAACCAAATATATTTCCTATGACTAGATGATGTTTCATAACTCAGATTGAATAATAATTTTTCCCAAATGGATGACAATATGAGAATATTCTTTTTTCCAAAAGTATCTCTATGTAAAAGTCCCCTTACAGGGTCCCTATAAATGTGAGCCCCTTATTTAAACCCATACACATTGGGATAATTTAATTGTCAAATATGAACAAATTTGACATACTGGTTCTTAAGAAAATGATTTTTGTTATTCCCAATTATTATCCTTTTGGTGCCTCTCCTGAATCCCTGAAGACAGTGGAAGCCAAATTTGAACTTCCTTGACCAAGCAATGCTTCTGTGAAAATATAGGCAAAATCTGTTGTTTTTTTTTGAAAACAAGAAATGTTACTGTTAAGTGTCACATGCCCCCCAAATGGTCTGTGAAAAATAACAAAATATGATATAATAGGTAGCGATGTATATATGAATATCAAAGGTAATGGACTAATGTTTCAGAATAGACATGCAATTCCATGTTTTTTTTTTACATTAAAGCATGACCTTGACCTTTGTGTAACCTTGATTTTGACATTTGATGGAATGGTCTGGGTATTTCAACAGTTAAATGCAGGTGAAACATTATCATGACATGCTGATCACTTGTGTCAAGCTATTTTAAAGTCCCTAAATGTAAGTTACAGATCAATTGTTGATCAATTGATAAATTGAACCAAGTGTTTTTGAAATCCATCTATACATGATAAAGTTATAAGACAGACGTGAAATTTCAAACAGATTCTAAGTGTTGTAATACATACTCAAAGTGTGATTCTAAGTGTTGTAATACATACTCAAAGTGTGACATAGTCTAGGTTTTTCTTATGACACATCGTCATGTCATCTTGATAAATTGAGCCAAGTTAAAGACAAAGTCACAGACCAGACACGCAATATCAAACAAATTGAGAGTGTGACCTTGACCTTTGACGAAAGGTCATGGGTCTTACATGCGACACTTAATTATGTCATGTTTATCAACTGAGCCTGGTGTTTTGAAAATATATCCATAGATGACAAAGTTATAGATCGGACAAGAAATCTCACACAGATTGAAAGTGTTGTCAAACAAACTGAAAGTGTGACCTTGACCTTTGAGGTAGCCATGTGGGTCTTACACGTGACACTTTGTAATGTCATGCTGATGAATTGTGCCAAGTATTTTTGAAATTTATCCATAGGTGACAAAGTTTCAAAACCGAACACGAAATCTCAATCAGACTGAAAGTGTCATCAACCAAAGTTAAATTGTGACCTTGACCTTTTAAGTAGGATTGTGGGTGTAATGCATGACACATTGTCATGTTATGTTGGTCATTTGTAGCTAGTATTAACAAAATCCATCTATGCATGACAAAGTTACAGGCCAGACACGAAATCTCAAACAGACTGAAAGTGTTGTCAAACAAAGTCAAAGTGTGACCTTGACCTTTGAGGTACGGGTGTGGGTCTTACTCGCGACATCATGTTATGTTGATCATTTGTAGCAAGTATCAACAAAATCAATCTATGCATGACAAAGTTACAGGCTGGAAACGAAATCTCACACAAACTCAAAAGTGTTGTCAAACAAAGTCAAATTGTGACCTTGACCTTTGAGGTAAGGGTGTGGGTCTTACTCGCGACACGTTGTCATGTTATGTTGATCATTTGTAGCAAGTATCAACAAAATCCATCTATGCATGACAAAATTACAGGCCGAAAACAAAATCTCACACAAATACAGTGTTGTCAAACAAAGTCAAATTGTGACCTTGACCTTTTGAGGTAGGGGTGTGGGTCTTACTCGCGACACGTCGTCATGTTATGTTGATCATTTGTAGCAAGTATCAATAAAATCCATCTATGCATGACAAAATTACAGGCCGGAAACAAAATCTCACACAAACTCAAGTGTTGTCAAACAAAGTCAAATTGTGACCTTTACCTTCGAGGTACGGGTGTGGGTCTTACTCGCAACACGTCATCATGTTATGTTGATCATTTGTAGCAAGTTTCAACAAAATCCATCTATGCATGACAAAGTTACAGGCCGGAAACGAAATCCTGGACGGAAGGAGGGAAGTTCCTACGAATGGGTATTTAAGTGGCTTCTTTGCGTCAAGCTTATTACTTGTGTGGCTAAAATTGGCTAAATTTGGCTAAAATTGGCTAAATTTTAGTCACATAAAAGAAAAAAAGCCACATAAAAGCTGTTTTTAAGTGTCTAGAAACAGCCACGTAATTATTTTTCAACTGCTTTTCAACTGTCCATAAAAATTACTAACCCTAAACCCTAGACACTTAACTACCCATTTGTGTGCCCGGACGGACGGACAGACGGATGGACGAATGCTGCGATTACTATATGCCACCCAAAAAATTTTTTTATGGGGGCATAAAAAAAGAGAAAAGTTTATTATAATGACATGTGTCCCTAATTGAACCCTCGAGGCGGGGGTCATTTTTAACCTCAGGGACACCATTTGAACAAATCTAATTTAGCATTACTACATATTATATATTTTCAAAATCTGTTGGCAGTTCAGGAGAAGTTTTGGACTATATTTAGCAATGGTGGGCATCTTGAATTTCAGATAAAAAAAAATTCTGTAAAGTCTCCTATGCAATAGAGACATCCATGTGAAGGTTTGAGTTCAGTTGGCCTATTGGTATCAGAGAAAGTGCTGCTAACAGACGACAGACAATGTACGACAACATATGACAGACAACAGACACTATCGCATAAACCCTTCTGGTCTTTGGCCAGCTACAAAATTTATGAGATAAAAAATTAAATAATGTGCATTATGTTTTTATCAATCCACAAGTACAGTTTCACCAATCTTGGTTAGATAATTTTTGTGTTCTAAGGATCCAGGTTGCATCTGTAATTTTACCAATTTTGTTGCCATAGCAACCATAACTTTTTGTCACTGAAAAAATAACTATTAATGTTGATAAACAGATGCACTGGCAGTTGCGTGTTGATGAGATAGATTTCAATTTTGTTTAAAAAACACCAAATTGGGCAAAAGGAGCAGTTTTTATTATGGAGAAGACCTTTAATACACCACAGTAAAACTCCACCTAACGACCACCCCGATATTAAGACCACCCCTCTATTACAGGCATTTATTTTAGGGATGGATTTTTTCCTTCTTTATTCAATGGTCGTTAACTCCGATAATACGGGCATCCCACTAATCCGGTATTATAACCATCAAATCTGTCCCAAACACGGTCTTTGTTTATTTTCAAACCCTTAATTACGACTACTTGTGTGACCAAAGACGCATGAAGGAAAAATTTATGACATAATCAACGAGCCAATTTGTGGTTGTTGTTAAAGGTGTGACGTTTTCAGATAAACAAAGCCATAAAGGACACCGGAGAGAGTGTTGTAAAAACAAACTTTGTGGTCATTAGAATATGCAACCTGTCAAAAAACAGGTGGCTACGAAGAATGAAACCAGTAAGTTTGCATCTTTTAAAAGTGATATCGATGGTCTTTTATGATGTGGTGAATTGCATTTCTAAATTTTACTGTAAAAATAAAACACGACTGTAAAAACGGAAAAACAAAAATACAATGAATTTACTTTTAAAGAAAATGATACTCTTATTACCGGTCAATAGCAATTTTATATGATGATTAAGAATGAAACTGTTGTTACAATTGTTATATTTTCGCAACATCTTACTGTTTTCTTTTTTATTTTCAGGGTCCTGACAATGATGAAATGAAGTTCATTGATAATGAATGAATGAATGAATGAATAGGGTTTTACGGCGTACCAATACATTATAGGTTAAGGATAGAATGCCATAAGAGAAAGAAAACGACACTACTAAGGACCTCACGAGAAGGACTATATCTACTCAAGCATAATGTTAAAATATTTTTTGTGTTGTCTTTACTTGTTATTATATTATATATGTAAATAAAAGATAAACCATACAACATATTTATTTTAATTATATCCTAAAAACATTAACAAATCCATAATTAGAAAGAAAGGATTTATTTTTTTATTATTATTATCATTGGTATAACAGTAAATCCACATATATGCACAATATAGTATACATGTACATCCATTTATCATTACGGCTACAAAGGCCTGCAACTTTTGTCAATGACCCTGGTCCTCAATAATAAAAGGGGTTTTACTGTAATTATGAAATATTAATGAGCTGTGAGACACAATTCATCTTCGGATACCCACTCATAATCCATTCTGATTCTCTCCATTCATCACCCGTGGGATATTACACTAGCTTTGCGTCGTTTCTACCAAGCCACAATGCAACCATATGATTGATTCCTTCACGATTTCATGAAGGCCTGATAGTAATACAATCATAATGCAATGATTCGATTGATGCAGAAACGCAAGTAAAATGGATTTTAACATTGGTGCTAGTCTCTTAAAGAGCACATTACATTTTAAGAAGAGTGTTAGCGCAGTTGATAGAGTGTTGACCCCTTACTCCAAAGATCGGGAGTTTGATTGTCTTAATGGCTATACAGATAACCAGTTCTCATCTGTTCATTTATCATCAAAAGAGTCAATGAGCCTTACAACATAACTACTTATAAGTCTCTGAAATTTGTGTACTGTTTTAATTGCTGTTTCTAAAACAATTAATCTACATTTCCATCATATTTCTTTTAAATATTGAATTTAACTTTAATACAACTTAATGTTTTAGAAAGTGGAATTAGTCTACGAAAAGGTGATTTGACCAAAACCGCTTGGGAGTGTAATTAACCGGAAGTAGTAATAGCGCACTTGTGTGTTTCTGCAAATGAAACAATTTTCACAAATAAAAGTAATATTATTCAAAGAGACTGGGTGGAGGGGTGCTCCACCATATGCCAGTGCAATGACGATATACCTGGATCGTGGCTTTTCACTGCTTACCACAGTGGGTATTATATCAAGCTCATTTTATGAATGTGTAACAGTTTGTGCTCAGAACTTCAGAAAAGCCAGACCTGTTGTTCTAATAATTGACAACCATAAGGTTCAAAGTTCACTAGCTGTTGTAGAGGTAGTCAGAAATGAGAACATTGTTTTGGAATTCAGCTCGGTGTGAATGGAAAACAAGAGGGCCAAGATGGCCCTATAGCGCTCGACTGACTGACCTTGAGTCACCCAACTTAAGTAGATTATATAATACAAGTACACTCAAATTCCAGAAAAGTGAGATGGGCGAGTAGTTAGAATTTTGATTTGTTTTGAAGATGTAACAGATGCGTAGAAGAGTTCAAACTTAGTAGAGGTTCACCCATGGTAAATGTCAGTGAAATTACATTGAAATCAGGTCAGTAGATCCTGACAAGAAGGCTTTTGAAGTTTTTAATATTGCTGCCTATATAGTAAACTAGTACCTCACTGTGGCAGTCATGTTTATTAACAAATCACTACGGCTTGAACAAACTTGGTAAAGGGTCACCCAAGGAATATTTCTGCGAAATTGTTTTAAAATTGATCCAGTGGTTTCTGACAAGAAGATTTTTAAAGATTTTACTATAGCTTATATAGTAAACTAACCCTATCCCCTGGCCGTCATGTTTTTTAACAATTTGACAATTTGAACAAACTTGGTGAAGGGTCTCCAAGGAACATTTCTGTGAAAATATTTTAAAATCGAGCCCGTAGTTTCTGACAAGAAGATTTCTTAAGTTTTTACTAATTAAACTTGTCCCGCCCCCTGGCAGCCATGTTTTTTGACAAATCAAGATGGCTTGAACAAACTTGGTAGAGGGTCATCCAAGGAACATTTCTGTGAAGTTATATCAAAATTGGCCCAGCGGTTTAAGAGGAAAAGTTGTTAGAAGCTAAAAGTTAATGACGAACGACAGAGCTAAAAAGAGGGTTGTATTCATATAACACATATATGTTATTATAAATGTTATAGACAAATAAGTTGCCACTAAACAGCAGTAGTATATATAATTAGAATGCACACTAATATAATGGTAAAAACTAGTCTAATTATCACAAACCATATACTTAATGCGCTATACCGACATTAACGTTTGCTTTAAAGCATTTTTTGACATAGGGTAGGGTTAAATAATTGAAAATTCTAAAAATTCTATTTGTCAATGTTTCTAAAAATCTCACAATAAATGTACAATATATGGTATAAAATCATATAAAAATTATGCAGAAATTGCTTGGTTTGTTTTTTGGTAATTTTGATTAGAGACCGTTTTTTCGAAAAAAATTGAGAAAAAATATTTCCCGTTTTTTGCAAGAATTTTCAGAATTAAGCATACGTCATAATTTTCGCATTTGTTAATCCATACATCCATAAAATGTGTACGTGGTGATATCTGTTTCGATTCTGTACATAAGGTAAAACTCAACTGAGGTCGAAAAATACGCGATTTTACTGCTATAAATTGGGACTTAAAAAAGGCTGAACATGACAATGTTTACGACGTCACATATAAATAAATATTATATTTACCGCTGAAAAAAATACATATTCACATTGGAAATTACTTCTAGTTTCATGATATACCAAATATACTACTGATTTCGAAAATAATTTGAAAGATATATTCCTCCTTAACATTAGCTGTATTTTGTTCAGTTCTGTTAAAATAAAATGACGCAGAGCTAGCATAATTTCCCATGGGTGCTGGATGAAGAGCATTGGAATTGACACCTGTGGCTATCTGGCAATGGACACAATTACGACACCTAGTATATTTTAATCTCATTAAATATACATTGTACTACTTACTTAAGTCCAGTATGTTGTCTATTTTAACACATTCCTTGTCCTTTGTGAGTGGGAGCTGGGATTCCTTCTCCTTCATCAAGGTCAAGGACAACTCTCTTACCAGAAAAAATACTCGAATAGCCTGAAAATATAAAAGATTTGTTTGTTTGAATATTTAGCGTCATTTTGACCTAACCACTCTTTCCTGTTCCTGGAAGGTTGATCAGTACTCGAGCACACCTATCCCCACAAGTTGTTGTTGTTGTATGGTTTTTAGCGTCACTTTCAACAATTTTTCAGTCATATTGCGATGGTGTCTACTTGAGACAGTATTCTGAGCGCTGTCACACTGGAGTATCATGCCGCAGACACATGGTATGATACCCCACTCAGTCACATTATACTGACACTGGGCCGACCAGACCTAGAACTCTCCTCTAAATGCTGAGCTTCAAGCGAGGAAGCTTCTAGTACCAGTTTTAAAGTCTTTGGTATGACACGGCCGGGGATCGAACCCACGACCTTCCGCATGCGAGGTGGATGCTTTACCACTAGACCACACCGCAGTCTCCATATCCCCACAAGTAACTGATAAGTTTTCTTCTCAGTGGTAAGAAACAAATGACAACAATTTTTATGAAGCAATTTCATATGTCAATCGTCACAGACTGTGGTGGGGTGGGAATTTTAACTCACAACCCTTGGACTGATAGTCATACGTGCTACAGGCTGAACTAGTACTGGGCCAAGCGAAAATTTAGACAAATTATAAGAAGAGTCAAAACAACACTTACTTATATTTGACATTATCATAACGGTAAGAACTCAATTGTTCATAGAAGTAATGATAATCAAAGCAACTAAAAGTACTGATAAATGCCTAATTTACTTGATATTTTATTAAACAATTTTGAAAAGGATATAATACAATGTCTGCAGATCTTTTTATCATTCGATTTGATTCTGCTTACTTATGTCAGATACATGAAAAAATGAAATTCGAGAAATAAAAAGTAGTCCCTGTCGCGTATGATCATTTTGGCGGTGATCAACACTGTAAAGAGAAGTTGACCATGATGATATGCATTTGACATAAAGCGTGGATAAAAAGAGAATTTATCGGAATCAAATGACTCACTTATATCTCAATATAAGTCTATGAATAAGTCTAGCTATCAATGTAAGGCAAAGACTAGACAAATAACTTCAACAAGAAGTCAAGCTATCAATATAAGGCAAAGACTAGAAAAAAAACTTCAGCAAGAAGTCTAGCTATCAATATAAAGCAAAGACTAGACAAAAAACTTCAGCAAGAAGTCTAGCTATCAATGTAAGGCAAAGACTAGACAACAATCTTCAGCAAGAGGTCTAGCTATCAATGTAAGGCAAAGACTAGATAAATAACTTCAGCAAGAAGTCTAGCTATCAATGTAAGGCAAAGACTAGACAAATAACTTCAGCAAGAGGTCTAGCTAATTGTCAGGCAAAGACTAGACAAATAACTTCAGCAAGAGGTCTAGCTATCAATGTACGGCAAAGACTAGACAAATAACTTCAGCAAGAGGTCTAGCTATCAATGTAAGGCAAAGACTAGACAAATAACTTCAGCAAGAAGTCTAGCTATCAATGTAAGGCAAAGACTAGACAAACAACTTCAGCAAGAGGTCTAGCTATCAATGTAAGGCAAGAGTAGACAAATATCTTCAGCAAGAGGTCTAGCTATCAATATAAGGCAAAGACTAGACAAAAAACTTCAGCAAGAAGTCTAGCTATTAAATAAGGCAAAGACTAGACAAAAAACTTCAGCAAGAGGTCTAGCTATCAATGTAAGGCAAAGACTAGACAAATAACTTCAGCAAGAAGTCTAGCTATCAATATAAGGCAAAGACTAGACAAAAAACTTCAGCAAGAAGTCTAGCTATCAATATAAAGCAATGTAAGGCAAGACTAGACAAATAACTTCAGCAAGAGGTCTAGCTATCAATGTAAGGCAAAGACTAGACAAATAACTTCAGCAAGAGGTCTAGCTATCAATATAAGACAAAGACTAGACAAAAAACTTCAGCAAGAAGTCTAGCTATCAATTTAAGGCAAAGACTAGACAAAAAACTTCAGCAAGAAGTCTAGCTATCAATGTAAGGCAAGACTAGACAAATAACTTCAGCAAGAATTCTAGCTATCAATATAAGGCAAAGACTAGACAAAAAACTTCAGCAAGAGGTTTAGCTATCAATGTTAGGCAAGACTAGACAAATAACTTCAGCAAGAGGTCTAGCTATCAATGTAAGGCAAAGACTAGACAAATAACTTCAGCAAGAAGTCTAGCTATCAATATAAGGCAAAGACTAGACAAAAAACTTCAGCAAGAAGTCTAGCTATCAATGTAAGGCAAGACTAGAGAAATAACTTCAGCAAAAGGTCTAGCTATCAATATAAGGCAAAGACTAGACAAAAAACTTCAGCAAGAAGTCTAGCTATCAATATAAAGCAAAGACTAGACAAAAAACTTAAGCAAGAAGTCTAGCTATCAATGTAAGGCAAAGACTAGACAAATAACTTCAGCAAGAGGTCTAGCTATCAATGTAAGGCAAAGACTAGACAAATAACTTCAGCAAGAGGTCTAGCTATCAATATACGGCAAAGACTAGACAAATAACTTCAGCAAAAGGTCTAGCTATCAATATAAGGCAAAGACTAGACAAAAAACTTCAGCAAAAGGTCTAGCTATCAATATAAGGCAAAGACTAGACAAAAAACTTCAGCAAGAAGTCTAGCTATCAATATAAAGCAAAGACTAGACAAAAAACTTAAGCAAGAAGTCCAGCTATCAATGTAAGGCAAAGACTAGACAAATAACTTCAGCAAGAGGTTAAGCTATCAATGTAAGGCAAAGACTAGACAAATAACTTCAGCAAGAGGTCTAGCTATCAATGTAAGGCAAAGACTAGACAAATAACTTCAGCAAGAGATGGAATTATCATATCATAATGTTTATCAGTTAATTTTTAATGAAGAGGAATTCTGCAATAATTAAGCGAAGGATGCTGGGTAATGGGTAAGTTTGGTTATATATGGCGATAAGCTATATCGCGACAATGTTACTTGAAGTAGTATTCTGAGTACTGCCACACTAGAGTATCATGCCGAAAAAAACATGGTATGGTACCAAACCACATTATACAGACACTGGATCGACCAGCTTTGTCCATAAACTATCACTGACAAATTCTAGCCCAGCTAGCTCTGTCCATAAACTATCAGTGTGAAATTCTAGCCCAGCTAGCTCTGTCCATAAACCATCAGTGTGAAATTCTAGCCCAGCTAGCTCTGTCCATAAACTATCAGTGTCAAATTCTAGCCAAGCTAGCTCTGTCCATAAACTATCAGCAAGAAATTCTAGCCCAGCTAGCTCTGTCCATAAACTATCAGTGTGAAATTCTAGCCCAGCTAGCTCTGTCCATAAACTATCAGTGTGAAATTCTAGCCCAGCTAGCTCTGTCCGTAAACCATCAGTGTGAAATTCTAGCCCAGCTAGCTCTGTCCATAAACTATCAGTGTGAAATTCTAACCCAGGTAGCTCTGTCCATAAACTATCAGTGTGAAATTCTAGCCCAGCTAGCTCTGTCCATAAACTATCAGTGTGAAATTCTAGCCAAGCTAGCTCTGTCAATAAACTATCAGCAAGAAATTCTAGCCCAGCTAGCTCTGTCCATAAACCATCAGTGTGAAATTCTAGCCCAGCTAGCTCTGTCCATAAACTATCAGTGTCAAATTCTAACCCAGCTAGCTCTGTCCATAAACTATCAGTGTGAAATTCTAGCCCAGCTAGCTCTGTCCATAAACTATCAGTGTGAAATTCTAGCCCAGCTAGCTCTGTCCATAAACTATCACTGAGAAATTCTAGCACAGCTAGCTCTGTCCATAAACCATCAGTGTGAAATTCTAGCCCAGCTAGCTCTGTCCATAAACTATCAGTGTGAAATTCTAGCCCAGCTAGCTCTGTCCATAAACTATCAGTGTGAAATTGTAGCCCAGCTAGCTCTGTCCATAAACTATCAGTGTGAAATTCTAGCCCAGCTAGCTCTGTCCATAAACTATCAGTGTGAAATTCTAGCCCAGCTAGCTCTGTCCATAAGCTATCACTGAGAAATTCTAGCCCAGCTAGCTCTGTCCATAAACTATCACTGAGAAATTCTAGCCCAGCTAGCTCTGTCCATAAACTATCAGTGTGAAATTCTAGCCCAGCTAGCTCTGTCCATGTAATATCAGCAAGAAATTCTAGCCCAGCTTACTCTGTCCATAAACTGTCAGTCAGATATTCAAGTAAAGCTAGCCCTTTTCATAAACTATCAGGTTTAATTATCTAAAACAAGTTTACTATGTGCATATTAACACTGTTAGCCATATACATTACCTAGTTTGAAATATTAATTTAATTTAAAACTGTTGAGATAAATTACATTGAGTTCAAGTATGACCGAAATATTCACACTGCAACAGATCAAATAACCTCAATCTTATATAGATCTCTTCCTGGAAAAAACTAGCTGAAAGTTTCACAGAAATGTATTTATAGACCTTTTGTCAGTGTGTATCATTTTTGGCAGTGACAAGTAAGAAAGTCAGTCGAGTGTTGAGTAACAAATCCTCCTTGCTAGTTGTGGCATATTTATAATTTTTATATTTTGCATGTTTATTAATTTCTATAAAGTTAATGAATGAATATGGTTTTATGGCGTACCAACACATCATATGTTATTCGCCAACAGGAAGGAAGATTCCAGGTTCACTCTACATGTACAAAAACAACAAATTAACATACAGATTAAAAAAATACATCAACAAATGAATATGCAGAATGAACCTAAAAGTTAAAAAGTTGTTGATGTTGAAATTTTCAGTCATATTGTGACAGTGTTTACTTGAGTATTCTAATTCTGAATTATCATGCTGGAAGGTATGTGGTACGAAACCCTACTCAGTCAAATTAAATCGACAATGGGCCGACCGAGAACATTCCTCTAAATGCTGAGTGCAAAGCGAGGCAGCATCTAGTTCCATTTTTCAAGTCTTTGGAATGACACGGCCAGGGATTAAATCCACAACCTTTCACATGCAAGGTGGTTGCTCAACCTCTAGACCATAACTTCAGTTTTCGGTAATGGTCAAAGTTTATCAATTAGTTGTAGACATAAGTCACATTGTTGTCAAGGTCAACCAAAATATAGTTGCATGATTTTGAGTAGTTCTACATAATTTACTATAAAACAACAGTTTTAAGTTGAAATCTGTGACTCTGGGGCAAACAGTTGTAATGAAACAGGAGACCAATGCATTTAAACATAATATTTTGTAGGATTATTCAAAACAATTACGGTCATCCACATTACTCTTTACACAATTACGAACAAAATTTCGTGACTGGGGCAAACTGTTGCAACTATTATAAAAAGCTTCATTAAAACTTAACATTTTGTAGACAAGTAAATATATACAGTCAAGGTCAAAGCCATCCAAAAAATACTTAATTCAAACTTAACATTTTGTCGACAAGTAAATATATACAGTCAAGGTCAAAGCCATCCAAAAAATACTTAATTCAAACTTAATATTTTGTAGACAAGTAAATATATACAGTCAAGGTAAAAGCCATCCAAAAATAAGATTGTGTATGGTTTCAATTATTTCTACCCATTTGGGAAAAAAAAAATATTTGTTTCTCCAGGTTGGTTCTTGAACAAAAAAAAGGATTCTATATATCATAAATTACATAGACAGGATTTTGTTTTTGTTATTCTTTTTCTCCCAAGTTATTAATAAAGCTCAAACATCATAAGTGACAGTTGTAGTTATATTTTAACCAAGTTATATTATTGAGATTGACACATTAAAGAGGCCTCGCCTATATCGCTGATATTTTTTCATTCTTAGCAGTAAAACAGCCTATTTATATCAAACATCGTATATTATGGATATTATGTCTCTATAGAGTAAAATTCTTTCATTTTGTGGACCAGATACTAATTTGCAGCCCATGATAAAGTCACTCATTGACCAGTACATTGACAAATAAACTGGAAAATGCCGACAAGTGTATTAAAATATTCTCACAAATAAGAGGACAATGAAGCAATCAATCATTATCTTCGACTGGGGCCTTTCTCTTTGTGATTCAATAAACTTTCTATCATTTGCTGAACAGAAAGTTCTAGGTGATGCATCTTTAAAGATTCATTGTGCTGTTCTGAATAACAATAAATATAACTTTTCAGTCATTTGAGGGCAGTACTTTTAGTGTCACTCTGTGCAGCCATGTTGGATATGGTGCAGCAAACAAATAAGAGTATTCAAATTATTTTTTCTAAAAAGGTTGAAAACTTGAATCCATTAATATGTGACATACGTCAACTCAGTTGCTCTGAGTCAACATTCTTCCTTTGTTACATTGAAGCCCTTTGTAACACAATAGGGAAAACTATGTGGATCCAGATGGGACACAAGTACGAACAAAGAAGTATCAAGAAGTTTAATTTCCTTTTAAGGCTATTATATCAGAAAATTTCCCCACTTATCTATCATCATGATTTATTTAGTTAACAGTTAACTTCCAAGAAAAGTAATTACCTATTCAACTTGCTGTACTGTTATAATAAACTCTTCCATTCCCACCATTGGATCATTCCATTATTGGGTATACACAACATACTAACACATGAACTGGTTATATGACACAAAAATATAGGCTCATTCACATATGGTGCATGACTGGTTCAGAGGTAGAGCATGGAACCCATGACTGGAGAGTCGATCCTCTGCCACAGCTATGTGTGGTGCCCTTGAAGCAAGACACTTTTTCCGCGTATGCTAAGTTCTACCCAGATTGTAAAAACTTGTGAAATCTTTCATTTTCATTGGAGACTAATTTTCATTTATTTTGAGGGGAACCTCGACAACGAAATTAAGTCCAAAAGTAATATTGTTGGCAAAATTTTGTTTATTATTCTGCAGTGCATAGCATTTACCTGTAGCTAAAATGTAGACCTACCTGTCTTACCTGGAACTGTATGTTATCTGATAGTTTCTATTTAGTGTGCACATTTTGCTGAGATCTAACAAAAGTTAAATTTAAAATCTTGAATTAAGTGCACTGAATAAGTTACAAATTACGGTAAATATAGTAATATTCCATTCATTTCATTACACAAAATATGCCTGTCAATATCACATGTATTTTATTTTTAATCCCACTAAAAATGAACTCATTTCCTAAATACAATAGTAGACGACACATATTAAGTGAGCATGATGTATTTTTCCAGTATTGTTTCAAGCAGCTTTTTTTAAAAGAGAAAATATGTGTGTGAGTAAATGTGATACAGATTTATAGTATATAATTAACAAGAGTTATCAGAAGACAACAAAGCTTGCCTCTGGGTGTCTAAGTCCAAAAAGGGCCATAACTGTGCCAAAATACAATCCAGAGTTAGCGTTCATGTGTGTGTGTGTGTGTGTTCCATTGATGATGGTGAACCCACATGTGAAGTTTCATTCATATCGAATGAGTGGTTGCATAGATAACTTAAACTTAAACGCAAAAATTTAACCTGGATATCTATAGACGATGCCGCCGGGGTCATGACAATAGCTCTCCTTGGACTTCGTCCAGGTGAGCTAAAAAGTAGCCTATTAGGCTATTGTATTTTTATTACTTTTAGTCGACAAGGAATAAATATTTCCAATGAGTGAATTTGCATAGTCTCCACCTGTTTACACCTTCAACTTGTGACATGTCCTCTCCTATTGTTGTTTTCATAACAATTTGATCAAACACAAAAGCGCCAACTAACTCACATCTCTAGCCATTGTTACCCCATGTTGCAAAGAGCATTTATTACTGTGTGTGTCAGTACAGGCAGTGACTTAATACTGGTACATGTCAGTAATTAAAACGTGTTATGTAACAGAAATACTCCTTGTCCTTGTAAGAAAAACAACAAAATTAATACCAACAAATACTACAGGTCATGATTTCACAGTTACTACCTTTTACCACTAAGGTTGTTGGTACGAGTCCCACAGTTACTACCTTTTACCACTAAGGCTGTTGGTACGAGTCCCACAGTTACTACCTTTTACCACTAAAGTTGTTGGTACGAGTCCCACAGTTACTACCTTTTACCACTAAGGTTGTTGGTACGAGTCCCACAGTTACTACCTTTTACCACTAAGGTTGTTGGTACGAGTCCCACAGTAACTACCTTTTACCACTAAGGCTGTTGGTACGAGTCCCACAGTTACTACCTTTTACCACTAAGGTTGTTGGTACGAGTCCCACAGTTACTACCTTTTACCACTAAGGTTGTTGGTACGAGTCCCACAGTTACTACCTTTTACCACTAAGGCTGTTGGTACGAGTCCCACAGTTACTACCTTTTACCACTAAGGCTGTTGGTACGAGTCCCACAGTAACTACCTTTTACCACTAAGGTTGTTGGTACGAGTCCCACAGTTACTACCTTTTACCACTAAGGTTGTTGGTATGAGTCCCACAGTTACTACCTTTTACCACTTAGGTTGTTGGTACGAGTCCCACAGTTACTACCTTTTACCACTAAGGCTGTTGGTACGAGTCCCACAGTTACTACCTTTTACCACTAAGGTTGTTGGTACGAGTCCCACTCATTCAAAAAAACTTAATGCGAGAATTAAGAATTGGAAATTTCACATTTTTATCTCATTTTTGAGCTCCTAGCTACTGGCCCCTTTAACGTATATGAAATATCCTTCTGAGGACCCAGTCTCAACTGTTATAAGTAAACAATACTCCAGACATCAAGATGCTTGAAATAATACATAAAATAGATGAGCAAAACAGAATTTCATGTTTTCCTATAGTATCCCTGAATAAAAATCAAAGTACCCATACTGGGCCCAAATGACCCTAGCCCCTTTATTTAAATAATCTTGAAACTCCTACTCATAGAGATTTTTTATATAAATATGAATCAAATTGACTGAAGTAGTTTTTTTAAATTAAAACTTGCATGATGTTAAACTGCAAGTCATTAGGGTGGGGCCCATTTCGACACTAAGGGTCAGAGGCTTGAACAAATGAGAGTAAAAATAAATAAGTGATAGTACATGCAAAAATATCAAAGCTGCAGACGTTGCACTTTTGAAGAAGACAATTTTTACTGAAGCTTAAAAGAACTTCATGTTATAATGATTCACACAAAATTTGATGAAAATCTGTCAAGTGGTTTTTGAGAAGTTGTTTGAAAAAGTTAATGATGGACAGATGAAGGACACAGAGTGATCACAAAAAACTCACTAGTGTATCCCATCCCCCAACTCACTACATAAAAAAAAATGCATTTTAAGTGTCTATCCTATAACGTTTTTTGTGGTTAACAATAATATCAGTAAATTACTAATTAATACCTTATATTTAAGTCTTAAACTGCATCATATACATTACAATAGTGTATCATATTTCAAACAATGTGACTTCTTATTTAGGTAATTGGTTTATTTTTCACTGAACAATTGCACTGTTCTAAGAACGGAGACATTTCATGCCAAGTACAATTTTAATGTACACAGATCAAACAAAAAGATAAATAAAACCAGGTAGTGATCAAATTACACAACTGATAAATGATTCATGTACACATAGTTGGAAAACATATTCACCTGGGTGACCTATGACCTTTGACAGGTAGAAGGTACAAAGATAGCTATTTAAAAAAAAAAATCAAATATCACTGGTGGACCCAAATGAGGGGGGAGGGGGAGCAAAATGGTTCCAGACCCAAATTGAGATTCCGGAAAATATTGCTAAAAGACAGTAAATGAAACAAAAGTTTCAAAGTTTACTATCTTGGACAACCCTTGAAATCGGTGGACCCCACCCATCTGACCAAAATTCCTGGGTCTACCCAAAGTATATTGCACTTGTTGACCGCTCTTCCAAGTAATTAAACTTGTCGACAGTTCACACATACAGACTGTATAAAATCAGTTTTTATTTTTATGTAAAATTAATGATAAATGAAATTGTATATACATACATGAGTATAAAACTGTTCACCTGATTGTGGAAGGTCACATGACAAAGTCAAATTGATTTTACTGTCTGCATTCTTATTAGACAATTAGACATAATAGTTAACCTTATCCAAAAATTAATCTTCAAGCATGTAAAAGTCTACACATGTAATAACTTTTTGAATTTGTTTATAAAATATAAAACTAGTAGTGTCACGTTACCTTTGAAAATATTAATCTTTATAAATAAAAGATTTTTTTTCTTTATTATACATTAACCTTTTTTTGAGGAGAGGGAGGGGCTTTTAAGCCCTTACAGGTAAAAAAAAGCCACCATAACCTTAGTGGACAAAGAGTTACTTATTATGAAAAGGAAATGATACCATCATTCCCATACCACTCGAAGTTGTTAGTTATTTACAGAAAGACAGGGATAATCTACTCAAATACATTTTGATGTTTTCCTCTACCAGTAAAACTGGATAAGCTTATGTGTTCTAACACCATTAAAAGAAAAAGAAAAAAGAAAGAAATGGTTTAAAAATTATCAGGATTTTCCAAAATTTAGAAATTGGCTAATAACTTTTTTTTTCAAATACATGTATGTCATGCCTATACATACACACTGACCTCATACAAGCTTACGGGTATCTATTAATAACCATGCCAAAATAATAAATTGAAAATGGAATTTCCTTAAACTTGAACTACACACCCAGGTTAGGGTATTGTCTGAGTTACATGATTTCATTTTCATTTCGATTTGATCCATCATACTAGATAACATATTGTAGAATTTGTTTCATCTTAAAGAGAATCCTAATGACGATGTGAAGGTCATAATCAAGTATTAAGTGCTCTCTATGAGATTTCCATTCAATTTATAAAATTTTATATTGTACAACATTTATAGCATTTTTTCCTGATATACTACCTTTAAGTGAAAATTTATCAAAACTACCATGATTTATACCGATATCTATGCTGAATTTATTCATTTAATCCCCAACCTCTTCCCCCATGGCCAGTCTCCATGACGAATGATATAATGACATTGTGTCTCATTGTCATTCTACTCTCAGAGCTGATTCAAGTGAGAAAGTTATCAGTTACTTGAGGAGATGGGGTGTGCTCAAGTATTGGTTAACCTTCCAGGATCCTAGAAAAAACGGTTAACTGATGGCATAAAATTGGTGCTATATATTCAAACAAACGTTCTCCTTTAAATTTTCTACTTTTGAAAATGCGTTTATATAATTTTTTGTAAATCTACTTTTAGTTTCAATTTCTTTTTTATCATAAGGCAACCCACAATGTCATTCAGCAGTGGATATTTATTTTGTGGTTATTAATCTATTAGTACACCAATTTCTGACAAAAAATAAATAATGTTTTGAAGATAACAGATAAATTGGTTTTTGAACAAAGAAATCTCATTTTATTGATCTAAGAAATAATCTTTAAATTTCCTTTATTATATGCTACTGATATATTGCTAAATTAATCTTGAAAATTTGCAAGTATGGCAGTGAACAGTTTTATCAGTGAACATCAGGATAAGGTTTATATATTATCAAGGTTCAACAAAATTGTTATGCTTTGTTTTTTTATGATATTTTATCGTTGTCTTCAACAATTTTTCAGCTACATCCCAACAGTGTCTGCTTGAGACAGTATTCTAAGCGCTGCCACACTGGAGTATCATGCGGTAGACATTTGGTGTACTAACCCATCCAGTCACATTATATTGACATTTGGCCGACCAGACCTAAAACTATCTTGTTTTAGTACCATTTTTTCAATTATTTCATATGACCCGGCCGGGGATGAAATCTGCATGCGAGGCAGACGCTCCACCCCACGACCACTGCTGTGGTATTCAACAAATACAGTACATAAAACTAGTCATTTTTGGATAAATATGTTTTACTCATAGAAAAGTTAAAATCAATTCTACTCATCATGCTCAGTTCAGTTTGTCTGGATAGAGTCAGTAATAAACAAATGCAAATAAAGTGTCTTGCTCAAGGATACTACAAATAAGTGTTGTGGAGGCTCAAACCCGCAATCCAACAATCCACAGTGTTGGGTGAGGCTCTACCAATTTTTTAGTAAGATGTAAATGATCTTTAGAAGACTTGGACTGCATACAACCATAGAGAACCATCATTTACAAGCAGAAACAAATTGATGAAAATAATTTGTCATTGTGCTTTTACATACATCTCAGTGTTGATTTCAGTATGTGCTATGGCTATTATCTCTATGTCTTTGTGTGTCCTTCATGGCTCAGGGGTCTTGGTAAGACATCATCTCTAGAACACTTACCTCTCATTCTGAGGTCACAAGTCCAGCTGGCGCTGTCCATAAACTATCAGTGAGAAATGGGAGACCAGCTAGCTCAGTCCATAAACTGTCAGTGAGAAATTGGAGACCAGTTAGCTCAATCCATAAACTGTCAGTGAGAAAAATTGGAGCTCAGCTAGCTCAGTCCATAGACTGTCAGTGAGAAATTGGAGACTAGCTAGCTCAGTCCATAAACTGTCAGTGAGAAATTGGAGCCAAGCTAGCTCAGTCACTAAACTGTCAGTGAGAAATTGGAGACCAGCTAGCTCTGTCCATAAACTATCAGTGAGAATTTCTTGCCAAGCTAGCTCTGTCCATAAACTGTCAGTGAGAAATTGGAGCCAAACTAGCTAAGTCCATAAACTATCAGTGAGAATTTCTTGCTAAGCTAGCTCTGTCCATAAACTATCAGTGAGAATTTCTTGCCCAGCTAGCTCTGACCATAAACTGTCAGTGAGAAATTGGAGCCCAGCTAGCTCTGTCCATAATCTGTCAGTGAGAAATTAGAGCCCAGCTAGCTTAGGCCATAAACTATCAGTGAGAATTTCTTGCCCAGCTAGCTCTGTCCATAAACTATCAGTAAGAAATTGGGAGCCCAGCTGACTCAGTCCATAAACTGTCACTGAGAAATTGGAACCCAGCTGGCTCAGACCATAAATTGTCAGTGGGAAATTGGAGCCAAGCTAGCTCAGTCCATAAACTGTCAGTGAGAAATTGGAGCCCAGCTTGCTCTGTCCATAAACTGTCAGTGAGAAATTGGAGTCCAGCTAGCTCAGTCCATAAACAATCAGTGAGAATTTCTTGCCCAGCTAGCTCTGATCATAAACTGTCAGTTAGAAATTGGAGCCCAGCTAGCTCTGTCCATAAACTGTCAGTGAGAAATTGGAGCCCAGCTTAGCTCAGTCCATAAACTGGCAGTGAGAAATTGGAGCCCAGCTAGCTCTGTCCATAAACTGTCAGTGAGAAATTGGAGCCCAGCTATCTCTGTCCATAAACTGTCAGTGAGAAATTGGAGTCCAGCTAGCTCTGTCCATAAACTGTCAGTGAGAAATTGGAACCCAGCTAGCCCTGTCCATAAACTGTCAGTGAGAAATTGGAGCCCAGCTAGCTCTGTCCATAAGCTATCAGTGAGAATTTCTTGCCCAGTGAGTCCATAAACTGTCAGAGAGAAATTCAAGCCAAACTCAGCTCTATTCATAAACTATCTAGCCCAGCTAACTGTGTCTATAAAACTATCAGTAATAAAAATTCTAGCGAAGCTAGCTCTGTCCATAAACTATCAGGTTTAGTTATATTTAAAACAATTCGACTATGTACCTATTTACCATGTTAGCTACATTACGTAGTTTGCTATATATGAACATCTTAGATAAGAATTAAAAATAGTTGAGACTGACATGACAACTTAACTTGAATATCACCGAAATATTCTGCACCAGATCTAAACTATAACCTTGTAACGTAAATTGTTTCCATGAAATATTAGCTTACAGTTTCATAGAAATCTATTTTTAGACCTTTTGTCTGTTGTTGCAGGTTAATTATTGTTAAGAAGTTGTTGTATGGTGTCGCTTTCAACAATTTTTCAGTCATATGGCAACAGTGTCTACTTGAGTATTGTAAGCACTACCACACCAAGTATCATGCTGGAAGGTATGTGGTACGATACCCCAGCCATTCAAATTATACCAACAATGGACCAACCAAGAACATTCTTCTAAATGCTAAGTTCCAACCAAGGAACCTTCTAGTACCATCTTTTAAGTCTTTGGTATGACCCTACCAGAGATCCAACTGACAACCTTGCACATGCGAAGAGGACGCTGTACCAAGTTTTATGGAATACTCTATGTCAATAGAAAACTTCTAACCAGCCCAGATGGTGTTGTTCTCTTTCCTGTTCCTTGGTACCAGTCTGTCAAGTGCTTTTCCACAGTTATGATTGGATACATTAAACTTAATGGGCATGTAAATCACTGAAAACAAGGGTGAATATTTCTATAAATGGAAAAATGGACCATTCTACGAGGTATGTCCCAAAAGTAATAGGACGCATTTAGAAATATGCCTTTTAGTCTTTCAATCCAAACAAAACTTGGCATGAATACTTTTCAATATTTAAACTATAAGCATGCAAAATTTCAATATTGTACACCACCATTTAACATTAATTTTGACAAGTCAAATTTATGTAACAAAGTACGGGGGAGTTAGACGTTATTTGTGCGACGCCAAGTTAACATTCAAATGAAAGTCATTCTTTTTTCAAACTATGAACCACTGTGCAAAACACAATTTTTGTGGTTCTGCACCCACTACTGGTACATGCTACGATACTATGATGACTCGTAGATCCTAACCACAGAATGTACACTCAGGCACATGGCCTGGAGGTACTGAAAGCGCTTTTCATCAAGATCTGACTTGAATCCCAGCAAAACCACTAAATATTTCGGTCGTCCAGAGCAAAGTAAAGTTTGAAAGTTGATTTGATGTTTCATGACAATCGAAGAGATGCCGATCTATCCATTGAT
This sequence comes from Panopea generosa, assembly GCA_029582155.1. Taxonomy (NCBI): domain Eukaryota; kingdom Metazoa; phylum Mollusca; class Bivalvia; order Adapedonta; family Hiatellidae; genus Panopea; species Panopea generosa. Next base: position 70,078,014 of record CM055895.1, on the reverse strand, counting down.
ACCAATGGTTTGCATGTAATGCCCTAAATATAAAAACGACAGGGTCGTCCTATTACTTTTGGGACATACCTCGTATTTTGACAAAAACTGAGCAAAAAATAGCAAATAATCTAATTTTGAAAGATCTGTTACTTGTCCGAGATCTTTAAAATATCTGCTGTGCAAGTTAAACAAACAATTCATCTGCAAGAGTCAACGGCAGCATGCATGGTCAAACCGTCACATTATACTGACACAAGGCTGGCCAAACGTAGACCTATCCTCCAAATGCTGAGCGCCATTCAAGGAAGCTTCTATAATACCATTTTATGGTTTGTGGTATGACTCGGTGATTGAACCCATGACTATCGTCATGCCAAGTGAACTCTACTACTACTACTACTATTACTAGACCACCACTATTTCTTCATTTGTACTACATAATTGTACAATCTGTCATGACAGCAGCAATATTGTTAATGGGCAAGTACGAAGGAGGAGCCATTAGATAAAATAAAATATACAAGATCAACAGATCAACATGGATGTTAGCAAGACAATGGATGTGGGAAGTTCCTTAAACATGTAGTTAGTAAATTTTACCAAAAATATAGCCTAAAGGGGCCATAACTCCTGCAAAATTTGACATTGAACTTAACCTGTGTTTTATAACTAAACTGTGGCCACGCACCAAACATAAATCTTCAAGAAGTAATTGACCAGAAGGTCCTTAGATAAATAACATTATCATGCAACAGTTCAATTGGGGCTCCCATAGATAAATTAAGTATGTAACAGGTCAAAACATCAAAATGGGTCTATGGAGTATGTTAGATAATGCAACCAGGCCAAAAGGTCAACATAAAGGTATCAATTACGACATGTTTACTGTATTGGTTAGCTGGGTCCAACTAGCTCAACAATGTGTTTGACTGTCAATCCAGGGGTCGAAAGTTTAAATATTGCCTGCCCACATTCTCTGCAATGATTGGTGATGATGAGTCTCCAACCTCTGAACATGTAGGGAAGAAGTCAGTAACTTGCAGAGATAAGATGTGTCTGGCACCAGTTAACTGTTCAGCAGGATGGTTACATGTGCTGAAGATCACTGTTAAATAATTCAAATAATGTTATGAAAAGATACCCCCCCCCCCCCCTTCTAAAAACTGGCAGTGTGATATTACTGTGAACTTGTTTGTAAATTTTTCTGATTAAGAAAAACTGAGTGCAATGAAATATGGCTAACCGTTGAAGTTCTATATCATTCCAGACTTGCCAAAGAAAATAATGTGCATTATATCATAAAACATATCAAGTAACTCACAACATTGTAGCACTTTGTAGATTGTAAAAAGCTTTCAAGTGTTTCCAAATAAATAAATTTTCAAAAGGAATTCCAGGAATAACAAGAGATGTTGGAGGGAAAGCGCACTTGACTATTTCGAGGGACATAACTCATTGAAACAAGAGCACCGCAAGTAGATGCTGATGCTAGTCTTTTATTGCCATTAATATATTGCAAAGTGTAATGCATATTTTTCCTACAGTGAAATACTTGCATGAGCAAAATAGGATAATTTTTTGTAAAATCAATAAATAGGCAGAACTCATGCCACTCAATTAGGTCACCAACCACCTAAGTTCATTATGTATGTCAAGGTCAGTGATGTTAACTTTTTCAACCTCCTTTGATACTACTTATTTTGGACTGATCATTAAACAGAAAGAAAACAGCACTGAAATGTTTACCCATGGTGGCAAACACATGTAACCTAATGCTATGGAGTGGTGGAAAAATTGGAAGAAAAGTGCCCACTTCAGCTTACATTTTTGCAGACAACTTTTTTAATATTTCATGAAAATTAATAAAACAAAGAGGAATGCCATCTGTATAGAAATGATCCATCGGTGCTATAATAGTGGTCATGTAAATCTTGTAGTTTTTGTATAAAGAGTTAAAAACAGTGTAGTTTTGTAAATTACACCAACCCATACAATAATCTTTGGAACTGAGTAAAATACACTGTTGCATATTTAAAATGTCAACTTGATCAAAGCACTGACGGTTCATCTCTATATAGAGAGATTGTGTTGGTGTTTTTGCCTGTATGTTAATGAAATATTGAGAAATTTATGTGCAAAAATTGTTGGCTAAAACAGGCATTTTTCCTTTGATTTTCTTACGCCACTTCATAGTGTTAGGTCATTTGAGTGTGAACCAACCATGTTACTAGCAAAAGCAAACTAGCTAAAATAAACACTTATAAACATATTAATTTAACACAGTGTATAGCTGTCATTTTTATACTTTTTCCTGCTCTGACATTATATCTATATCCTTGTATTTTACGACATTCACTTTACATCCTATATAATTATAATCATTGCTTGTTGCACTCACTCGCTAAGGTCGTTAATAAGGTTTGAGTTCTGCTCGATCACTTTAAAAACTTTATATGAGACAGTTTTCAGTTACATGCAGAAGGACAGTGGTTCTACTCAATGTTCAGGTTGGAGGGGTCAGCATATACTTTGGCCCCCCCAATATTTTACTCTCTCCTCAGGTTGGCCCCCACCCCACCAATAACTGAAACACACCTATTCCCATGTTATTTAACTCGAAGTCTACAGCCCATCTATATCAGACAACAGAATGGAAAAAAAATCAGCAAGTTTGGGATTTAAGAGTGACCGGTAGAACTACCATTAATTTTAAATTCCTGCTTACTTCTTTCATTTGTAAAGTTATTTATTAACACCATTGAAAGATTAATAAAAGTAATGGCCTCACAGTAAATTTAATGTCTCCTTTAAATTTCTGCTTTTTCAAAAATCATTATCAAGTAAACCTTTAACCACAGCTCCCAGGAATGGTACTGACTTGACAATTAGCTCTGCTCATTTTGCTGTTTTTCTGAAATTTATTGTAAACTTTTTTTTCAATTCAATGATTAATATTTACTGAAAATATATGTAACTAATAAGTTAACTGATCATCAGTTTGATTTCCTAAAACTCTAATTTCAGTTTCATATTCTTGGCCAACCACTAAATATAAACTGAAAGCAGGATGACAGAGAACTGTTATGTTAACCCAATAAAATCAGTAACACATGAATAGAAAACACTCAACTTCTATCAGATTATACCCAAGACAGCTGTTTAATTTTCGAAAAACTTACCAGTTGTTAATACTGTTTTGTAATATTCATACTAAATAACAAGAAAATGCACTTATATATAAACCATTTAGTTTAGAATGTCAAATCCACCAGAACATGACAAAATTGATATGTAAATTAGAGTGGTGAACTTGAATTGAAATCCCCATTTTAAAAAAGACAAGTACTTAAATACAGTTTGATGACCTTCACTTCATCATTCTGACTCTTTGTAAGATGAAACATTTTTTACATGCAGGGTTTACAACTGTTGACAAATAGTACCATGCACTGGAGCTTTAAGTAAAGTGTCAAGTTTCAACTGAAGTTAACCATTAAATGCACCTAAAGTACTTAAATTACACACACCTGATACGGTGATACCCTATACATGCCTATTGTATCTTTTCACACAGCAGTTCAGTTCAACCAATGGTGGGGTTTCCCCAGTACTCAACAAATACATCAAATACATGACATGATACCTGAAACTTTTCTGATGCAATAAATGTGTTTGGGAATCAAACCTTAGCGATAAGAGGTAAATGACCTTGAGACAGCACCTTAGATGCAATAAATAAAACAAGTAATATTACAATCTGATCTATTTTAAATTGATTATGATAATCATTCTACCGTATCCATGTAAGCAAGTTAATTAAAAGGCAGAATATATCAGGAATTATCACTACTTATGTTTAAAAAAATAAGAAGAAATTATTTTTGAAAGGAATACCATGAGAGCATCTCATTATCATCAATAAATCAAATACGAATGATATGGCAATTTGCAAAACGTGACCGACAAAAACAATATTATGGTGAAATTGAAAGAAAATCCCCAGTCTAAAATAATTCTAAAAATAGATAACAGGCAAAATACTACATGACGACCTTCACCTCAAACTCTATTTAAACATGAAACAAATTCTATAACATGTAACCAATATGATGAAGTAATTGAAATCAAAATAAACCAACTAACTAATCTGATGTCACAAAATACTTTGCACATTTAAAGAGGGAAATCTATTTTAGTCTTAGGCCAAGTTAGGAAATCTTTCGTTACATTATTGTGGCATGTTTAAATAAATACCCTTATGGCAATATTGGATGAGTGAATATAATAATATATCAGCATGAAATACTGTTGGGGGTGGGCCAGTGAGTGGGGGGGGGGGGGGGGGGGGGTAATAGTTTTTGTCAATTTACTTCGTATCAGGAAAAATTTCTCAGCTGGCTTGAAAAGGCATTGCAATGATGGTAGTACAAACCCCAATGTTCTATTTTGAAACTATGTCATACATCATTCTATTTTTAGATGGAACCTACCGTATTTGGGATGGCAGTCCATTTATCTGTTATATAAATTACATAATACAATAGCTTCAATATTAATGTGTTACCTGTATTGGTCGAGTCTAACTATAAATAGAATGATGTAGTTTCACAATAGTATATTGGGTTTATGATTCATACAGGTAACTGTCATTGTTATTACATGGAAATAAAGTATTTCCTCAATCATTACCTGAAATTGTATGTCAGCGATAAATTTACACACACTTAACATAGTCATGAATTGATAGGCAGATTTGCTGGCAACTGTTAAAATCTAATCTAGGTTGTTTTCATTGATAAAAAATGACAGACTGAGGCTTCCAAGAAGAAGACTGATAACAAACATAAAATTATCGGTGAATAATTTGTTTTTGTAGGGTTGAATCTGGGCCATGACTTTTTTCTGTAAAGATTTAAAAAGACAGGTGGAAATAATGGGCTGTCGGTCTTTGGGTGTGTAAAGATTTAGAAAAATACAGTTTTCTCATTATAAAGCCCACCTGGTATATAGCCCCATCTTTTGACATTTCAAAAATTCTAGTTTTGATCATTTTTGAGCAACTAGTCCATCAGCTCAATAGAGCTCAAAATTATTTTTTTGGAAAGTGACAGTTTCTTTCATGGGAAAGGGGTCCATGAAAGTAAAGGGGGAAATGAAAGAGACGTTTACAAGAAACAACGTTATCCAAACAATCATGTTCCTCCAGCAGTGTCCTCCATGGCTGAATGGTCGAAACACCATTTACCTCTCACCGCTGAGGTCATGGGTTTGAGCCTTGCTCAGTTCAAAACCTTTTATGTGAGAAAGTTAGCCAGTAACTTGCAGAAGGATAGTGATTCTACTTAGATTCATTCTGAATTCTTTCTCCATCAATAAAACTGGATGTGCCATATATTATGACCTGTCACACATGGTCTAGTATCAAATGAGTACATTTTATATCCCTCTACATAGTATAACAAATATGAGAAAAACAAAATTAAATGTTTTCCCACAGCATTCCCAGGTAAAAAGTTGCCTTACTGGACAGTAGACACTTTTTTAAAGGAATTTACTGTTTTCCCATAGTATTCCTATGTAATGATCAAAGTTCCCTTACTGGGCCCCAATAGATCCCTTAACTGAGCTTTGCTTTAATGAGCTAAAAATAGGTTGCTTATATAGAATGTGTCAATCAAGTCAGGCAAAGCGGGTATAGATGACCAACACAGAAAGATTTTGTTTCAAAACAAAGGTTTTTTATCCAAATTATTGCTTTGTATGAAAGAAAAGTATAATATTAGAAAAGATTGATTGATTGATTGAATATTTAGCGTCATTTTTATGCTATCAAGGGCTAACAGACGATCAGTTAACCTAACCACTGTTTCCTGGGATTAACCAGTACTCGAGCACACCCCGTCTCCGCAAGTAACTGATAACTTTCCCACTTGAATCAGTGGTGAAAGACGAATGATAATGAGACACTATGTCATATATCAATCATCACGGAGACTGTTGCCGGGTGGGGGATTCAAACTCACGACCCTTGGATTGATAGTCAGACGCGTAATATTAGAAAAGAAACAATGAAATAATCATTTCACGATAGGTTTACACTATAAAGTGAAAGAAACAGAGAGAAAGTTTCACAACTGAGATCTCATTGCACATGTGGGACTTTCCAAAGTCATGTTATTCATATCGCAGTTCCATCTATATCGCAGTGTGACACTTTCGCTGCTAGGAACCGTGTTATAATAACTGGGACCACAGTGTAATAAAAGTAATGAATAACACAAATGCATTGATTTCTTTAAAATAAAATTTTTTCATCATAAAATATATTATAGTTCTTAACCCTTTACTCCATAGATACACGTTTTCCCGCACCAATCACAGAAAGCTTTTGAAAACAGTGCAGGAAGAGTTCACTTCACAGTTCACAAGAACACTTCCTGCAATATTTTCCACTCTGTCTGTTAATATAAACATAATTCACCCAATAATTCAAAAGCCTTCAATATTAGAGGTGTCCAAAGGCGTCTATATAAGGTGTCCAAAGGCGTCTGTATTAGGTGTCCAAAGGCGTCTATATGAAGTAAAGGGTTAAAAAAAAAGAAAATGTCTGTTATTCCAGGAATATTAAAAGCAATACAATTTTAAGATTTGTTCCAAGAACTATAATGATTTTTTATGAAAGTTCCAAGAAAGCACATAAAGAATGAGCGAATACAGGGAATTGATTTGTGACTTAGTCTGAAGAAGCTGTGCTGCCTGTATTTCCAATAACAGTATCTGCCTTAATGCGGCATTGAAGAAAATCAGTGTTACAAGCAGAAAATAATTAATGTGATTTGCAAAGAACAACAACACAAAAACAAATTCAGAAAGAAATACTACAAAAGCTTTGAAGAAAAAATACAACGATAACAAGCAAATTCTGTGAATTTATGTCCAAACAAGAATATGTATTTCTATATGCCATTTATTGGTTAACCCTTTACTCCATAGATACATGTTTTCCCACACCAATCACAGAAGGCCTTTGAAAACAGTGCAGGAAGAGTTCAGATTGCTCGTAACAAGAGATCTGAACACTTCCTGCACTGTTTTCCACTCTGTCAGTTAATATAAACATAATTCACCCTATAATTAAAACACCTTCTATATTAGAGGAGTCCAAAGGAGTCTATATTAGGTGTCTAAAGGCATCTATATTAGAGGTGTCCAAAGGCATCTATATTACGTGTCCAAAGGCGTCTATATTAGAGGTGTCCAAAGGCATCTATATTAGGTGTCCATAGGCGTCTATATTAGAGGTGTCCAAAGGTGCCGATATAAGGTGTCCAAAGGGGTCCACATTAGGTGTCCAAAGGTGTCTATATAAGGTGTCCAAATGCAACTATATTAGGTGTCCAAAGGCGTCTATATTAGGTGTCCAAAGGCGTCTATATTATGTGTTCAAAGGCGACTATATAAGGTGTCCAAAAGCGTCTATATTAGGTGTCCAAAGGTGTCTATATAAGGTGTCCAAAGGCGTCTATATTAGGTGTCCAAAGGCGTCTATTTTAAGTGCCCAAAAGCATCAATATTAGGTGTCCAAAGGTGTCTATATTAGGTGTCCAAAGGTGTCTATATTAGGTGTCTAAAGGCTTCTATATTCGGTGTAAAAAGGTGTCTATATTAGGTGTCCAAAGGTGTCTGTATTAGGTGTCCAAAGGCGTCAATATTGTGTGTCAAAAGGCGTCTTTATTAGGTGTCCAAAGCGTCTATATTAGGTGTCCAAAGGTGTCTATATTAAGTTTCCAAAGGCGTCTATATTAGGTGTCCAAAGGCGTTTATATTAGAGGTATCCAAAGGCATCTATATTAGGTGTCAAGAGACGTCTACATTAGAGGTGTCCAAAGGCGTCTATATTATAGCTGTCCAAAGGCGTCTATATTAGAGGTGTCCAAAGGCGTCTATATTAGGTGTCCAAAGGTGTCTATATTAGAGGTGTCCAAAGGCGTCTATATTAGAGGTGTCCAAAGGCGCCTATATAGGAGGTTTCCAAAAGCATCTATATAAGAGGTGTCCAACGGCGTCTATATTAGAGGTGTCCAAAGGCGTCTATATTAAAGGTGTCCAAAGGTGTCTATATGAAGTAAAGGGTTAATTTAAGTACAAACTCCCACAGTGTACTTCATGGGTCTAATGCTTTACAAATGTAATATTTGTTGCACTCTTTTATTATTGACTTGATTAATATTATGGTTTACATGATTATTTTTTATAATAATGAGTGTGAAAATTGCAAAGTACACTTGGTTACAGGGACATAACTGATGGCTGTATTAGTTAATTAGTTGATTAGCTGGGTGCCCATATTATTAGATTCACTTATCATTGAATAAAGAAGGGACATCAAAGCTGCTAGAGAACAGTTCAACTATTTTACCTTTGTCACAAAACAGTATTTAATGTCTTTTACATGTAACAAAAAAAAAAAAAAGGTGTATCTTTTTCATAATAACGCCATCTTTAATATCAGGGAAAATACATGTATGCGGGGTGGAGTAGAGGAGGGGGGGTCTCGGGCCAGTACTGTAGTTAAAATCAGGAAGAGTATTTAATTTAATAAAAAAATATATATATAACTAAAAAAAATGGGGGAGGGGAAGAGGAGGAATCAGGCAGAAAATAAAACACGGTTGTATCATAGTTAATGACAATAACCAACTAAGCACTGTGTTAGAAGTGCTTTTGATAATATCAACTATTGAGCGTTTATAAAAAAAGTTCTCAACTTCCGGCATAAAGTGGTATTTAGACATAAGTGTTTATGAAATATTCAATATTTATTTATTTATGTTATTGTTGTTTGTACAAGATGAAGGTCACTTTTTTCAATTATTCAATGGCAGTCAATGCCCCTAATCAATCCTTCCTTGGATTCGATAGGTATCTCTTTATAGGTATACCAGTACTCTGGCACACCTTAGCCTCAACAAGTAACTGATAACTTTTCAACTTGAATCAGCAGTGAGAGATGAATGAATGAATGAATGAATGAATGAATGAATGAATGAATGAGTAAATATAACACAAAAAGGAAGGATGATTCAAGGCTTACTTCTAAATGTACAAAAATGTGACAATTTTATAATTATACAAATTGAAAAAAAAAACACAATGCAAAAATCAGCCTGGGACCTTGATAACAGCATAACTGCAGATCCTTAACATAATCTAGCTATCAATATACTCCATGAGTTGCCTCTAATGACACATACAGGCTACAGTGGTCCTGTTTTTATCATCACTCATGTAGCAAGGGGGCATCAACTTGACAAGAGGCATTGTCCAGTGCAGTTAACCATCAAATGCTACTGATCTTGCTCTATAGATGATCAGATCTGATTTGAAATTGTTCAAGCATGTTATCTCAGGATCTATGTACATGTACATGAAATTTAACTAGAATCTTTGTCAAGCAATCAGTATTAACTGACAAGTGATCGCGAGACATTGCCTTAGACAACTTCACCATGCAGGACTGGCTGTAGGGATGAAGTTAGTGATCTTGAGACATTGCCTTAGACAACAGCTTCACCATGCAGGACTGGCTGTAGGGATGACAGGTAAGGGATTGTGAGACATTGCCTTAGACAACAACTTCACCATGCAGGACTGGCTGTAGGGATGAGAGGCAAGTGATCGTGAAACATTGCCTTAGACAGCTTCACCATGCAGAACTGGCTGTAGGGATGTGAGGTAAGTGATCATGAGACATTGCCTTAGACAGCTTCACCATGCAGGACTGGCTGTAGGGATGTGAGGTAAGTGATTGTGAGACATTGCCTTACACAACAACTTCACCATGCAGGACTGGCTGTAGGGATGTGATGTAAGTGATTGTGAGACATTGCCTTACACAACAACTTCACCATGCAGGACTGGCTGTAGGGATGAGAGGCAAATGATTGTGAGACATTGCCTTAGACAACAGCTTCACCATGCCGGACTGGCTGTAGGGATGAGAAGCAAGTGATTGTGAAACATTGCCTTAGACAACAGCTTCACCATGCAGGACTGGCTGTAGGGATGAGAGGCAAGTGATTGTGAAACATTGCCTTAGACAACAGCTTCACCATGCAGGACTGGCTGTAGGGATGAGAGGCAAGTGATTGTGAAACATTGCCTTACACAACAACTTCACCATGCAGGACTGGCTGTAGGGATGTGAGGCAAATGATTGTGAAACATTGCCTTACACAACAACTTCACCATGCAGGACTGGCTGTAGGGATGAGAGGTAAGTGATCATGAGACATTGCCTTAGACAGCTTCACCATGCAGGACTGGCTGTAGGGATGAGAGGTAAGTGATCATGAAACATTGCCTTAGACAGCTTCACCATGCAGGACTGGCTGTAGGGATGTGAGGTAAGTGGTTGTGAGACATTGCCTTACACAACAACTTCACCATGCAGGACTGGCTGTAGGGATGAGAGGCAAGTGATTGTGAGACATTGCCTTAGACAGCTTTATCATGCAGGACTGGCTGTAGGGATGAGAGGCAAGTGATTGTGAGACATTGCCTTAGACAACAACTTCACCATGCAGGACTGGCTGTAGGGATGAGGTAAGTGATCTTGAGACATTGCCTTACACAACAACTTCACCATGCAGGACTGGCTGTAGGGATGTGAGGCAAATGATTGTGAAACATTGCCTTACACAACAACTTCACTATGCAGGACTGGCTGTAGGGATGAGAGGCAAGTGATTGTGAAACATTGCCTTACACAACAACTTCACCATGCAGGACTGGCTGTAGGGATGAGAGGCAAGTGATTGTGAAACATTGCCTTACACAACAACTTCACCATGCAGGACTGGCTGTAGGGATGTGAGGCAAATGATTGTGAAACATTGCCTTACACAACAACTTCACTATGCAGGACTGGCTGTAGGGATGAGAGGCAAGTGATTGTGAGACATTGCCTTAGACAACAGCTTCACCATGCAGGACTGGCTGTAGGGATGAGAGGCAAGTGATTGTGAAACATTGCCTTACACAACAACTTCACCATGCAGGACTGGCTGTAGGGATGAGAGGCAAGTGATTGTGAAACATTGCCTTAGACAACAACTTCACCATGCAGGACTGGCTGTAGGGATGAGAGGCAAGTGATTGTGAGACATTGCCTTAGACAGCTTTATCATGCAGGACTGGCTGTAGGGATGAGAGGCAAGTGATTGTGAGACATTGCCTTAGACAACAACTTCACCATGCAGGACTGGCTGTAGGGATGAGGTAAGTGATCTTGAGACATTGCCTTACACAACAACTTCACCATGCAGGACTGGATGTAGGGATGTGAGGCAAATGATTGTGAAACATTGCCTTACACAACAACTTCACTATGCAGGACTGGCTGTAGGGATGAGAGGCAAGTGATTGTGAAACATTGCCTTACACAACAACTTCACCATGCAGGACTGGCTGTAGGGATGAGAGGCAAGTGATTGTGAAACATTGCCTTACACAACAACTTCACCATGCAGGACTGGCTGTAGGGATGTGAGGCAAATGATTGTGAAACATTGCCTTACACAACAACTTCACTATGCAGGACTGGCTGTAGGGATGAAAGGCAAGTGATTGTGAAACATTGCCTTACACAACAACTTCACTATGCAGGACTGGCTGTAGGGATGAGAGGCAAGTGATTGTGAGACATTGCCTTACACAACAACTTCACTATGCAGGACTGCCGGTAGGGATGTGAGGTAAGTGATCGTGAGACATTGCCTTAGACAACAACTTCACCATGCAGGACTGGCTGTAGGGATGTGAGGTAAGTGATCATGAGACATTGCCTTAGACAGCTTCACCATGTAGGACTGGCTGTAGGGATGAGAGGTAAGTGATCGTGAGACATTGCCTTACACAACAACTTCACCATGCAGGACTGGCTATAGGGATGTGAAGTAAGTGATCGTGAAACATTGCCTTAGACAACAACTTCACCATGCAGAACTAACTGTAGGGATGTGAGGTAAGTGATCTTGAGACAATTGCCTTAGACAACAGCTTCACCATGCAGGACTGGCTGTAGGGATGAGAGGCAAGTGATTGTGAGACATTGCCTTAGACAGCTTTACCATGCAGGACCGGCTGTAGGGATGAGAGGCAAGTGATTGTGAGACATTGCCTTACACAACAACTTCACCATGCAGGACTGGCTGTAGGGGTGTGAGGTAAGTGATCTTGAGACATTGCCTTAGACAACAGCTTCACCATGCAGGACTGGCTGTAGGGATGAGAGGCAAGTGATCGTGAAACATTGCCTTAGACAGCTTTACCATGCAGGACCGGCTGTAGGGATGAGAGGCAAGTGATTGTGAGACATTGCCTTAGACAGCTTTACCATGCAGGACTGGCTGTAGGGGTGAGAAGTAAGTGATTGTGATACATTGCCTTACACAACAACTTCACCATGCAGGACTGGCTGTAGGGGTGTGAGGTAAGTGATCTTGAGACATTGCCTTAGACAACAGCTTCACCATGCAGGACTGGCTGTAGGGATGAGAGGCAAGTGATCGTGAAACATTGCCTTAGACAGCTTTACCATGCAGGACCGGCTGTAGGGATGAGAGGCAAGTGATTGTGAGACATTGCCTTAGACAGCTTTACCATGCAGGACTGGCTGTAGGGGTGAGAAGTAAGTGATTGTGATACATTGCCTTACACAACAACTTCACCATGCAGGACTGGCTGTAGGGGTGTGAGGTAAGTGATCTTGAAACATTGCCTTAGACAACAGCTTCACCATGCAGGACTGGCTGTAGGGATGAGAGGTAAGTGATTGTGAAACATTGCCTTAGACAACAGCTTCACCATGCAGGACTGGCTGTAGGGATGAGAGGCAAGTGATTGTGAGACATTGCCTTAGACAGCTTTACCATGCAGGACCGGCTGTAGGGATGAGAGGCAAGTGATCGTGAGACATTGCCTTAGACAGCTTTACCATGCAGGACTGGCTGTAGGGATGAGGGGTAAGTGATCTTGAGACATTGCCTTAGACAGCTTTACCATGCAGGACCGGCTGTAGGGATGAGAGGCAAGTGATTGTGAGACATTGCCTTAGACAGCTTTACCATGCAGGACTGACTGTAGGGATGAAAGGTAAGTGATCGTGATACATTGCCTTACACAACAACTTCACTATGCAGGACTGGCTGTAGGGGTGTGAGGTAAGTGGTCTTGAAACATTGCCTTAGACAACAGCTTCACCATGCAGGACTGGCTGTAGGGATGAGAGGTAAGTGATTGTGAAACATTGCCTTAGACAACAGCTTCACCATGCAGGACTGGCTGTAGGGATGAGAGGTAAGTGATCGTGAGACATTGCCTTAGACAACAGCTTCACCATGCAGGACTGGCTGTAGGGTTGAGAGGTAAGTGATCGTGAGACATTGCCTTAGACAACAGCTTCAACATGCAGGACTGGCTGTAGGGATGAGAGGTAAGTGATCGTGAGACATTGCCTTAGACAACAGCTTCACCATGCAGGACTGGCTGTAGGGGTTAGGGCAAGTGATCGTGAAACATTGCCTTAGACAACAGCTTCACCATGCAGGATTGGCTGTAGGGATGAGAAGTAAGTGATCGTGAGACATTGCCTTAGACAACAGCTTCACCATGCAGGACTGGCTGTAGGGTTCAGAGGAAAGTGATCGTGAGACATTGCCTTAGACAACAGCTTCACCATGCAGGACTGGCTGTAGGGATGAGAGGCAAGTGATCGTGAGACATTGCCTTAGACAACAGCTTCACCATGCAGTACTGGCTGTAGGGGTGAGAGGTAAGTGATCGTGAGACATTGCCTTAGACAACAGCTTCACCATGCAGGACTGGCTGTAGGGATGAGAGGCAAGTGATCGTGAGACATTGCCTTAGACAACAGCTTCACCATGCAGGACTGGCTGTAGGGGTGAGAGGTAAGTGATCGTGAGACATTGCCTTAGACAACAGCTTCACCATGCAGGACCGGCTGTAGGGGTGAGAGGTAAGTGATCATGAGACATTGCCTTAGACAACAGCTTCACCATGCAGGACTGGCTGTAGGGATGAGAGGCAAGTGATCGTGAGACATTGCCTTAGACAACAGCTTCACCATGCAGGACTGGCTGTAGGGGTGAGAGGCAAGTGATCATGAGACATTGCCTTAGACAACAGCTTCACCATGCAGGACTGGCTGTAGGGGTGAAAGGCAAGTGATCGTGAGACATTGCCTTAGACAACAGTTTCACCATGCAGGACTGGCTGTAGGGATGAGAGGCAAGTGATCGTGAGACATTGCCTTAGACAACAGCTTCACCATGCAGGACTGGCTGTAGGGATGAAAGGCAAGTGATCGTGAGACATTGCCTTAGACAACAGCTTCACCATGCAGGACTGGCTGTAGGGATGAAAGGTAAGTGATTGTGAGACATTGCCTTAGACAACAGCTTCACCATGCAGGACTGGCTGTAGGGATGAAAGGTAAGTGATCGTTAGACATTGCCTTAGACAACAGCTTCACCATGCAGGACTGGCTGTAGGGATGTGAGGTAAGTGATCGTGAGACATTGCCTTGGACAACTTCACCATGCAGGACTGGCTGTAGGGGTGAGAGGTAAGTGATCGTGAGACATTGCATTAGACAACTTCACCATGCAGGACTGGCTGTAGGGGTGAGAGGTAAGTGATCGTGAGACATTGCCTTAGACAACAGCTTCACCATGCAAGACTGGCTGTAGGGGTGAGAGGCAAGTGATCGTGAGACATTGCCTTGGACAACAGCTTCACCATGCAGGACTGGCTGTAGGGATGAGAGGTAAGTGATCCTGAGACATTGCCTTAGACAACAGCTTCACCATGCAGGACTGGCTGTAGGGATGAGAGGTAAGTGATCGTGAGACATTGCCTTAGACAACAACTTCACCATGCAGGACTGGCTGTAGGGGTGAGAGGCAAGTGATCGTGAGACATTGCCTTAGACAACAGCTTCACCATGCAGGACTGGCTGTAGGGGTGAGAGGCAAGTGATCGTGAGACATTGCCTTAGACAACAACTTCACCATGCAGGACTGGCTGTAGGGGTGAGAGGCAAGTGATCGTGAGACATTGCCTTAGACAACAGCTTCACCATGCAGGACTGGCTGTAGGGATGTGAAGTAAGTGATCGTGAAACATTGCCTTAGACAACAACTTCACCATGCAGAACTAACTGTAGGGATGTGAGGTAAGTGATCTTGAGACATTGCCTTAGACAACAGCTTCACCATGCAGGACTGGCTGTAGGGATGAGAGGCAAGTGATTGTGAGACATTGCCTTAGACAGCTTTACCATGCAGGACCGGCTGTAGGGATGAGAGGCAAGTGATTGTGAGACATTGCCTTAGACAGCTTTACCATGCAGGACTGGCTGTAGGGGTGAGAAGTAAGTGATTGTGATACATTGCCTTACACAACAACTTCACCATGCAGGACTGGCTGTAGGGGTGTGAGGTAAGTGATCTAGAGACATTGCCTTAGACAACAGCTTCACCATGCAGGACTGGCTGTAGGGATGAGAGGTAAGTGATTGTGAAACATTGCCTTAGACAACAGCTTCACCATGCAGGACTGGCTGTAGGGATGAGAGGTAAGTGATCGTGAGACATTGCCTTAGACAACAGCTTCACCATGCAGGACTGGCTGTAGGGTTGAGAGATAAGTGATCGTGAGACATTGCCTTAGACAACAGCTTCACCATGCAGGACTGGCTGTAGGGATGAGAGGTAAGTGATCGTGAGACATTGCCTTAGACAACAGCTTCACCATGCAGAACTGGCTGTAGGGATGAGAGGTAAGTGATCGTGAGACATTGCCTTAGACAACAGCTTCACCATGCAGGACTGGCTGTAGGGGTGAGAGGCAAGTGATCGTGAAACATTGCCTTAGACAACAGCTTCACCATGCAGGATTGGCTGTAGGGATGAGAAGTAAGTGATCGTGAGACATTGCCTTAGACAACAGCTTCACCATGCAGGACTGGCTGTAGGGTTCAGAGGTAAGTGATCGTGAGACATTGCCTTAGACAACAGCTTCACCATGCAGGACTGGCTGTAGGGATGAGAGGCAAGGGATCGTGAGACATTGCCTTAGACAACAGCTTCACCATGCAGTACTGGCTGTAGGGGTGAGAGGTAAGTGATTGTGAGACATTGCCTTAGACAACAGCTTCACCATGCAGGACTGGCTGTAGGGATGAGAGGCAAGTGATCGTGAGACATTGCCTTAGACAACAGCTTCACCATGCAGGACTGGCTGTAGGGGTGAGAGGCAAGTGATCGTGAGACATTGCCTTAGACAACAGCTTCACCATGCAGGACCGGCTGTATGGGTGAGAGGTAAGTGATCGTGAGACATTGCCTTAGACAACAGCTTCACCATGCAGGACTGGCTGTAGGGATGAGAGGCAAGTGATCGTGAGACATTGCCTTAGACAACAGCTTCACCATGCAGGACTGGCTGTAGGGGTGAGAGGCAAGTGATCGTGAGACATTGCCTTAGACAACAGCTTCACCATGCAGGACTGGCTGTAGGGGTGAGAGGCAAGTGATCGTGAGACATTGCCTTAGACAACAGCTTCACCATGCAGGACTGGCTGTAGGGATGAGAGGCAAGTGATTGTGAGACATTGCCTTAGACAACAGCTTCACCATGCAGGACTGGCTGTAGAGATGAAAGGCAAGTGATCGTGAGACATTGCCTTAGACAACAGCTTCACCATGCAGGACTGACTGTAGGGATGAAAGGTAAGTGATCGTGAGACATTGCCTTAGACAACAGCTTCACCATGCAGGACTGGCTGTAGGGTTCAGAGGTAAGTGATCGTGAGACATTGCCTTAGACAACAGCTTCACCATGCAGGACTGGCTGTAGGGATGTGAGGTAAGTGATCGTGAGACATTGCCTTGGACAACTTCACCATGCAGGACTGGCTGTAGGGGTGAGAGGCAAGTGATCGTGAGACATTGCCTTGGACAACAGCTTCACCATGCAGGACTGGCTGTAGGGATGAGAGGTAAGTGATCCTGAGACATTGCCTTAGACAACAGCTTCACCATGCAGGACTGGCTGTAGGGATGTGAGGTAAGTGATCGTGAGACATTGCCTTGGACAACTTCACCATGCAGGACTGGCTGTAGGGGTGAGAGGCAAGTGATTGTGAGACATTGCATTACACAACTTCACCATGCAGGACTGGCTGTAGGGGTGAGAGGAAAGTGATCGTGAGACATTGCCTTAGACAACAGCTTCACCATGCAGGACTGGCTGTAGGGGTGAGAGGCAAGTGATCATGAGACATTGCCTTAGACAACAACTTCACCATGCAGGACTGGCTGTAGGGGTGAGAGGCAAGTGATCGTGAGACATTGCCTTAGACAACAACTTCACCATGCAGGACTGGCTGTAGGGATGAGAGGTAAGTGATCCTGAGACATTGCCTTAGACAACAACTTCACCATGCAGGACTGGCTGTAGGGGTGAGAGGCAAGTGATCGTGAGACATTGCCTTAGACAACAGCTTCACCATGCAGGACTGGCTGTAGGGGTGAGAGGCAAGTGATCGTGAGACATTGCCTTAGACAACAACTTCACCATGCAGGACTGGCTGTAGGGGTGAGAGGCAAGTGATCGTGAGACATTGCCTTAGACAACAGCTTCACCATGCAGGACTGGCTGTAGGGATGAGAGGCAAGTGATCGTGAGACACTGCCTTAGACAACAGCTTCACCATGCAGGACTGGCTGAAGGGGTGAGAGGCAAGTGATCGTGAGACATTGCCTTAGACAACAGCTTCACCATGCAGGACTGGCTGTAGGGGTGAGAGGCAAGTGATCGTGAGACACTGCCTTAGACAACAGCTTCACCATGCAGGACTGGCTGTAGGGGTGAGAGGTAAGTGATCGTGAGACATTGCCTTAGACAACAGCTTCACCATGCAGGACTGGCTGTAGGGGTGAGAGGCAAGTGATCGTGAGACATTGCCTTAGACAACAGCTTCACCATGCAGGACTGACTGTAGGGATGAAAGGTAAGTGATCGTGAGACATTGCCTTAGACAACAGCTTCACCATGCAGGACTGGCTGTAGGGTTCAGAGGTAAGTGATCGTGAGACATTGCCTTAGACAACAGCTTCACCATGCAGGACTGGCTGTAGGGATGTGAGGTAAGTGATTGTGAGACATTGCCTTGGACAACTTCACCATGCAGGACTGGCTGTAGGGGTGAGAGGCAAGTGATTGTGAGACATTGCATTAGACAACTTCACCATGCAGGACTGGCTGTAGGGGTGAGAGGCAAGTGATCGTGAGACATTGCCTTGGACAACAGCTTCACCATGCAGGACTGGCTGTAGGGATGAGAGGTAAGTGATCCTGAGACATTGCCTTAGACAACAGCTTCACCATGCAGGACTGGCTGTAGGGATGTGAGGTAAGTGATCGTGAGACATTGCCTTGGACAACTTCACCATGCAGGACTGGCTGTAGGGGTGAGAGGCAAGTGATTGTGAGACATTGCATTACACAACTTCACCATGCAGGACTGGCTGTAGGGGTGAGAGGAAAGTGATCGTGAGACATTGCCTTAGACAACAGCTTCACCATGCAGGACTGGCTGTAGGGGTGAGAGGCAAGTGATCATGAGACATTGCCTTAGACAACAACTTCACCATGCAGGACTGGCTGTAGGGGTGAGAGGCAAGTGATCGTGAGACATTGCCTTAGACAACAACTTCACCATGCAGGACTGGCTGTAGGGATGAGAGGTAAGTGATCCTGAGACATTGCCTTAGACAACAACTTCACCATGCAGGACTGGCTGTAGGGGTGAGAGGCAAGTGATCGTGAGACATTGCCTTAGACAACAGCTTCACCATGCAGGACTGGCTGTAGGGGTGAGAGGCAAGTGATCGTGAGACATTGCCTTAGACAACAACTTCACCATGCAGGACTGGCTGTAGGGGTGAGAGGCAAGTGATCGTGAGACATTGCCTTAGACAACAGCTTCACCATGCAGGACTGGCTGTAGGGATGAGAGGCAAGTGATCGTGAGACACTGCCTTAGACAACAGCTTCACCATGCAGGACTGGCTGAAGGGGTGAGAGGCAAGTGATCGTGAGACATTGCCTTAGACAACAGCTTCACCATGCAGGACTGGCTGTAGGGGTGAGAGGCAAGTGATCGTGAGACACTGCCTTAGACAACAGCTTCACCATGCAGGACTGGCTGTAGGGGTGAGAGGTAAGTGATCGTGAGACATTGCCTTAGACAACAGCTTCACCATGCAGGACTGGCTGTAGGGGTGAGTGGCAAGTGATCGTGAGACATTGCCTTAGACAACAGCTTCACCATGCAGGACTGGCTGTAGGGATGAGAGGCAAGTGATTGTGAGACATTGCCTTAGACAACAACTTCACCATGCAGGACTGGCTGTAGGGATGAGAGGTAAGTGATCGTGAGACATTGCCTTAGACAACAGCTTCACCATGCAGGACTGGCTGTAGGGGTGAGAGGCAAGTGATCGTGAGACATTGCCTTAGACAACAGCTTCACCATGCAGGACTGGCTGTAGGGGTGAGAGGCAAGTGATCGTGAGACATTGCCTTAGACAACAGCTTCACCATGCAGGACTGGCTGTAGGGATGAGAGGTAAGTGATCGTGAGACATTGCCTTAGACAACAGCTTCACCATGCAGGACTGGCTGTAGGGGTGAGAGGCAAGTGATCGTGAGACATTGCCTTAGACAACAGCTTCACCATGCAGGACTGGCTGTAGGGGTGAGAGGCAAGTGATCGTGAGACATTGCCTTAGACAACTTCACCATGCAGGACTGGCTGTAGGGGTGAGAGGCAAGTGATCGTGAGACATTGCCTTAGACAACAGTTTCACCATGCAGGACTGGCTGTAGGGATGAGAGGCAAGTGATCTTGAGACATTGCCTTAGACAACAGCTTCACCATGCAGGACTGGCTGTAGGGATGTGAGGTAAGTGATTGTGAGACATTGCATTAGACAACTTCACCATGCAGGACTGGCTGTAGGGGTGAGAGGTAAGTGATCGTGAGACATTGCCTTAGACAACAGCTTCACCATGCAGGACTGGCTGTAGGGATGAGAGGTAAGTGATCGTGAGACATTGCCTTAGACAACAGCTTCACCATGCAGGACTGGCTGTAGGGATGAGAGGCAAGTGATCCTGAGACATTGCCTTAGACAACAGCTTCACCATGCAGGACTGGCTGTAGGGATGTGAGGTAAGTGATTGTGAGACATTGCATTAGACAACTTCACCATGCAGGACTGGCTGTAGGGGTGAGAGGTAAGTGATCGTGAGACATTGCCTTAGATAACAGCTTCACCATGCAGGACTGGCTGTAGGGATGAGAGGTAAGTGATCGTGAGACATTGCCTTACACAACAGCTTCACCATGCAGGACTGGCTGTAGGGGTGAGAGGCAAGTGATCGTGAGACATTGCCTTAGACAACAGCTTCACCATGCAGGACTGGCTGTAGGGATGAGAGGTAAGTGATCGTGAGACATTGCCTTAGACAACAGCTTCACCATGCAGGACTGGCTGTAGGGGTGAGAGGCAAGTGATCGTGAGACATTGCCTTAGACAACAGCTTCACCATGCAGGACTGGCTGTAGGGGTGAGAGGCAAGTGATTGTGAGACATTGCCTTAGACAACAGCTTCACCATGCAGGACTGGCTGTAGGGATGAGAGGTAAGTGATCGTGAGACATTGCCTTAGACAACAACTTCACCATGCAGGACTGGCTGTAGGGATGAGAGACTAGTGATCGTGAGACATTGCCTTGGACAACTTCACCATGCAGGACTGGCTGTAGGGGTGAGAGGCAAGTGATTGTGAGACATTGCCTTAGACAACAGCTTCACCATGCAGGACTGGCTGTAGGGGTGAGAGGCAAGTGATCGTGAAACATTGCCTTAGACAACAGCTTCACCATGCAGGACTGGCTGTAGGGATGAGAGGTAAGTGATCGTGAGACATTGCCTTAGACAGCTTCACCATGCAGGACTGGCTGTAGGGGTGAGAGGTAAGTGATCGTGAGACATTGCCTTAGACAACAGCTTCACCATGCAGGACTGGCTGTAGGGATGAGAGGCAAGTGATCGTGAGACATTGCCTTGGACAACTTCACCATGCAGGACTGGCTGTAGGGGTGAGAGGCAAGTGATTGTGAGACATTGCCTTAGACAACAGCTTCACCATGCAGGACTGGCTGTAGGGGTGAGGGGCAAATGATCGTGAAACATTGCCTTAGACAACAGCTTCACCATGCAGGACTGGCTGTAGGGGTGAGAGGCAAGTGATCGTGAGACATTGCCTTAGACAACAGCTTCACCATGCAGGACTGGCTGTAGGGGTGAGAGGCAAGTGATTGTGAGACATTGCCTTAGACAACAGCTTCACCATGCAGGACTGGCTGTAGAGATGAGAGGTAAGTGATCGTGAGACATTGCCTTAGACAACAACTTCACCATGCAGGACTGGCTGTAGGGATGAGAGACTAGTGATCGTGAGACATTGCCTTGGACAACTTCACCATGCAGGACTGGCTGTAGGGGTGAGAGGCAAGTGATTGTGAGACATTGCCTTAGACAACAGCTTCACCATGCAGGACTGGCTGTAGGGGTGAGAGGCAAGTGATCGTGAAACATTGCCTTAGACAACAGCTTCACCATGCAGGACTGGCTGTAGGGATGAGAGGTAAGTGATCGTGAGACATTGCCTTAGACAGCTTCACCATGCAGGACTGGCTGTAGGGGTGAGAGGTAAGTGATCGTGAGACATTGCCTTAGACAACAGCTTCACCATGCAGGACTGGCTGTAGGGATGAGAGGCAAGTGATCGTGAGACATTGCCTTGGACAACTTCACCATGCAGGACTGGCTGTAGGGGTGAGAGGCAAGTGATTGTGAGACATTGCCTTAGACAACAGCTTCACCATGCAGGACTGGCTGTAGGGGTGAGAGGCAAGTGATCGTGAAACATTGCCTTAGACAACAGCTTCACCATGCAGGACTGGCTGTAGGGATGAGAGGCAAGTGATTGTGAGACATTGCCTTGGACAACTTCACCATGCAGGACCGGCTGTAGGGGTGAGAGGCAAGTGATCTTGAGACACTGCCTTGGACAACTTCACCATGCAGGACCTACTGAAGGAATGAGAGCTATGTGAATGTGAGATATCATCTTAGACAACTTACCATACAGGACTGGCTGGAGCAAGTGATTTAGTATATTCTCAAATGATTAAAATCAACAACCTACTGTGAAATTATTTGTTTTTGTGGGTATTTAATTTCGTGATTTCTACTTCAAAGACATATTCGTTGGGACTAAAATTCGTTGAAAATCAATTTCAAAAAAAAAAAAAAAAATTCACACTTCCAACATTGCATAGTGCATTCCAGTTGTTAACCTTTGCTGTAATTCACACGTCAAGCATCAGGGTTTATCGCACCCCGCTGTACTAATAAGAGTTGACACATACAGTTAGTACCCTAATATATACAAGTACGATATAGAACTAATTGTTAAACACCAGGTGAGGAAAGGAGAAGTATGACATCTAATCCAGAAAGGGTTTCAGAACGTAGGCCTGGTGTAAAATAACAATAGTGCCACATCATGCGACTGCGAAAACAGACAGTAAACCAATGTGCTGCGTCTTCTTAGAGATTTGTTTGTTTTATTGATCACCATATATTTAATCATAAAGATAATTAAACAATTATAGAATAGAATAGAATAAATACCACTAAATCAAAGATATTACTTCACTTGAAACTTGTGTTTAATTTTCTTTGTACGCATGCATACTGTCCTTTAACAATGTTTTACACTTTTTTTACAATGTTTACCGAAGGCCTTTATATGGCACATTGTTTCAACTCAATAGCATTTTGCTGCAAGGTGACAATCTACTTTTAGCAACTCTGACATTTTATTGAAATAGCACATCTCGCTACACACACACGTCTATGAATTAAAGATGATATGAGTAATAAAAAGTTCTTGTACTATTTACAAAATCATCAATGTAAATATTGATGCAATATGACGAAAGAAAATATATAAATAATTAATGGATTATTTACCACAATGTGATGCACATAGGCATATAAACACAGAGGTAAATTATATTGACAGCATTACATTATTGCGTAAACTAAGTTTGTGGGTATTTGGCTTCCCACGAAATCCACGAAAATTAATACCCACGAAAATTAATTATTTCACAGTATTTTGACTCTCAGTATTTACAAACACTCAAGCCATATATGTACACCCTAATTTTGTTCATTTGAGAAAAGTTGTAAACAAATTATCAACTTTCTATAATCATACAGAAAAGACATTATAGGTACTCAATAATAGAGTGTGTGTATTCGAAATGATAACTAGAAATATCACTGAATGTGATGAATATCCCCAGATGGCGCCCTGACACAGTTATTGCACCCTTTTGCTGTCCGCTTTGACACAGTGAACCAATTAAAGTAACAGATGTGGGTGTTTGATGCTCCATTGTGGGGTCACAAGAAATGAGAAAGTTTGACACTTGAAAGGCACTTACAATTTTGAATTTTATTAGGGCTAAGGAATATTGTCTGCCAAGAAATTGATCACAGAAAGGGTCATAACTCATTAAAAAAATAAATCGAGCAGAACATGCAGATGATATGCACAACTAGGTTTGGTACCAATCACTTTTGTGAAGTGTCATTGAATTCCAGCCAACGGCTGCCAAGAAACAGTGACCACAAAAAAAAGTCGGAAAAATTCGAAGGGCCATAACTCATAGAAAAAATATTCAGGCGCAACATGCCATGATATGCATAACTAGGCTTAGTATCAATCACTTTTGTGAAGTGTCATTGAATTCCAGCCAATGGATGCCGAGAAAATAGTGACCAAAAAAAAAAAATCTGAAAAAATCATAGGGCCATAACCAATTGAAAAACAATTTGCGCGCAACATATTGATGATATGCACAACTAGGCTTGGTACCAGTCACCCATGTAAAGTTTCATTGAATTCCAGCCAATGGTTGGCGAGAAATAGCGACCAAAAAATTGTCCAGAGGCGGATCGACCGACTAACAGACAGATAGACCAACGGCCGAGTGTGACTCCTATCCCTTTACTCCATAGATACGCGTTTTCCCGCACCAATCACAGAAGGCCTTTAAAAACAGTAAAGGAAGAGTTTAGATTGCTTGTAATGAGCAATCTAAACACTTCCTGCACTGTTTTCCACTCTGTCAGTTAATATAAACATAATTCACCCATTACTGATATGTGGTGAATTAATGCTTTCAATATTAGACGTGTCCAAAAGCGTTTATATGAAGTAAAGGGCTATACAGCCCCTATATACAGACCGTAATCCGTTCAAGTACACCAAAAATGCATTTCAATTGCGTTCGTTTTGCGTGTCAAACGCGTTTGTTTTTCGTTTGAAATGCATTTTAGTTTCGTTAATGGTTTGCATTTTTTTATGATAAACGTTAGAGAAAATACGAAAATGCAGTTCAAAACAATAGTGAATGCATTTTAACCTGCGTTTGCATTCGAATCGTTTTGCGTGTATCGTTTACCGTGTATCTTTTACCATTTAACGTTTACACGACATGTTCACCAATCGCATCATCTCTGGTTGTCCATTTGTAACACCGCAGTAGAATAAATAATAAGAATTAGATATTTAAAGAAATCGCCGGATTTTATATGATAATATATTAATTAAATAAATTAAAATAATATTTATTAAAATCATTCTGAAATATTTCTAACTAAGCCACCCTATGTTAGATATGGTCTACCATAAAGTTGATGATTTGTAGCGTGACAGCAGATTAATATGTTACATAAACTCAATCATTGAAATTTAATACACATGGTACGGGGCATGTCAATTACATCAGATAAACACGTTACGGTCACGTAATCATTAGATTGGCCAAACATTGCCAGACTGGTTTACACTAACGTTAATATTACAGTATCGAAAAAGTATATAGTAAATAAATGTGAACCAGTCCGTGTTTTTTTATATCTGCAGTGGTGTATAATCTGCTATTATGCAAGAAACAGAGTATAGACGCCTCAGCAAGTATTTATTTTATTTACAGCAATAATGCATTATTTACAAGTATTTTCCAATTTTAATTCCAGTTATGAATTTCGATAGATTGTCATGTTAAACAATTATAACAATTCATTAAACAAAATAATTTATATAATCCGCAAAGATAAATATATTTACAAATACACATGCCTTAATTTATGTAGCGAGCGCACACACTTTATGTTTATTACTCCGACACAATTTATTTCTGACCTCGTGGCAATGTGCAATGTCTTCATTCTGACAGTTTCTTGCGTCATTTAACGTCGCGTTCTATTTCACTATGGTAATAAAGGTTGTTGTTGTTGTTGTTGGTAAATGCATGGGGGAGGCGGAGATGTTTCCATAAAAAAAGATGCCTTTAAGGGTAAAAGTTTTATGTCATGGGCATGGCTTCTAAAATCACTGGTACATGTACTTCCGTCTGACGCTTTCAAGGATTTTTATGTACATTACACTGATAGAATTCCTCTGATATCTTTCCATCAACAATTTCCAAGATACCCACTTAGTGAATAAAATGTTTGTTTCACTGGTGACGTAATCGGACATTGACACAAGGTGATATTGAAAGGGACAGCGTGTTCATTCTGTACACAAATTTAGGTATGTGTAGTTATTAATAACTCTATCAGCTTAATAGTAATCTTTTTTTAACAAATGCCTATATTGAAAACAAACATTTTGGAAGACACCCAGTAACAAACAAACACCAACCCTTTACGTGTGTTTGTTATATGTATATGAACTATTTTTATATACAATTTTGGAAAAGCCCTAAGGGTTTTTGGTGTAACAAACAGATTTTCTAAAATTGCGTGAAAACTTTTCCTGATTGGCAATCATTTAACAGAACAGCAACATAAATCGGTGTTCAAATAATTAAATCAGTTAATTGGGGTAGTTGTGTAAGCAGGTCATGCGTCATCTGATTGTTTTATCACACTTTTACAAGTAAAGAAATGATGCCCGAGGCAATGTTTTTCACGGGTAATTCGGGATTAAAACTTATAACAAAGAAATTTAATTAAAGTTACAGGTATAACAATTTAAAGATTTTAAATGACAAAGAGAGCAATCATTTCTTTAATTATTTATTTCATTGTCAATATAACTACGACAATATTAGAGGATATCTGAATCTTTATTATTTGATGCGTTTAAGTTTGCATTATCGTTTTGTATCATTCGTGGATCGTTCGCCCTGTTGCGTCCGTGTATCGTTTCGTTTCGTTTATCGTTTCGTTTGCATTTTTAGTCCGTTTGTATATCGTTTAAAACGCGTTTGATATTCGTTTCGTTTGCGTCCGTTTGGTGTACTTGAACGGATTACGGTCTGTACCTTGTATCTGGGGTTATATAATACCATTCAATGATGAGCTTGCATAATTATCAACACAGTTTAAATCAATAGTACATTTACATTCATCATGCATGATGTGGTGACAATGTGTCTCTTCCACTCATTTACTGGACAAAAGTTGCTGTGTATTAACCTAGTTTTTGTCCAAAATTTACCCTATTGACCGCTGCAGAAACTTCCTTATAAAGCTACTGTACACTTAACATCAAAAACTTATCTGTAATGACCCATTTCCAGCTTAGTCTATCAGTGCTTACTCCAAATTGGGATTTAAATAAACTTCACAAAGCTAATTATAGTATACTGGTGAATTATAACGACATACCTACTTGAAGTGCTTTAATGTAACCCTGAGTTGATTAATTTGAAATTCAACTGCCACATGTACATTAAAACAAGAGGCCCAAGAGGGCGTAAGGACGCTCTACTGACTCATAGTGGCCATAGCACTTTTTGAAATTCTTCTATGCAATAGAAACATCAGGGCGGGGTCATTTTTAACTCTAGGGACACCATTTGAAAAAATCTAACAAAACTATAGTTGGTCATCATTACTACATAAACATTTTGAAAATCTGTTGGACCGTTCATGAGAAGAAGACTTTTTAAGTTTTGGACTATTTCTAGTAACGGTGGCCATCTTGAATTTTAGAAAGAAAAAATAAATCTGTTGTATAGTCTCCTATGCAAAAGAAACACCCATGTGAAGTTTCAGTCTAATTGGCCCAGTGGTTTAAGAACAGATGAAAGAAAAAGAGAATTTTCTGTTTTCCCATAGTATCCCTATGTTAAATTCTAAGTCCCCTTACAGGGCCCCTATAAATTTTAGCCCCTAAATTCTTATCTGCAATCAAACCCCTACACAAAGGGATAATTTATGCAAAATATGAACAAATCTGACATATCGGTTCTTAAGAAAACGAATTTAGTAATTCCCAATTTTTACCCTTTTGGGGTCCCTCCTGACCCCTTAAGACAGTGGAACCCAGTCATTTTTACAAATCTGAACATCCTACACTAAACAATGCTTCTGTGAACATAAATGCAAAATCATTTCCATTTAAAAAAAAAAAAAAAAAAATATTATAATGACATGTGTCCCCTAATTGAACCCTCGGGGCGGGGTCATATCTAACCCTAGGGACACCATTTGAACAAATCTAACAAAACTATAGTTGGTCATCATTACTACATAAACATTTTGAAAATCTGTTGGGCTGTTCATGAGAAGAAGATTTTTTAAGTTTTGGACTATTTTTAGTAACAGCGGCCATCTTGAATTTCAGATCGAAAAAAAAAATCTTCTGTATAGTCTCCTATGCAATAGAAACACCCACGTGAAGTTTCAGTTTAATTGGCCCAGTGGTTTCATAGAAAGTGCTGCTAACAGACGACAGACGACGGACGACAGACAACGCGCCATCGCATAAGCACTTCTGGCCTTTGGCCAGTAGAGCTAAAAACTAAAGCTACAGTAACTATAAACAAATTCATAGTTTGAACTACACTGTATAAACAACTGGGAAATATAAGGGCCTTCAACTCCCCACCTGTAGCATTCATAAAGCAATTTTTGGATATTCAAGTGTCATTCAGAAATAAGTTGCAAAATAGATCTGTTCAAACAGCTATCAAAGACTTTGAGTGCAAGAGATAACAAAGGTCAATCAAGAGGTCCATTTTCATTGGGTCTCAATTTAGCATCTGATTTCACTCATCACTTATTTCAAATTTTGAATGAACTAAGCTTATGAAAAACTTTGGAGTTTGAACTTGGTAAGACGATAAAAAATGAATTACTTGATTATCCTTCTCACCCGCCCCTAATTTTCATGTCACCCCGACGTGATGAAAAAATGATGATAGATATAAGACAATGTGGCTGTGTCTTACTGTCATTCATCTTTTACCGCTGATTCAAGTGGGAATCATAAGTTACTTGTGAAGAAGGTTGTGCTTGAGTACTGATCAACTGAACAGGATCCCAGGAAAGAGTGACTGGGTTAAATGAATGTCTATTAGCCCTTGATGGCATAAACATCCTTCTCTACATCTCACACAACAATTAATTTTGTACTGTTCTACATATAGAGACACGCACTTCTGTAACACTGGACACATTACCAATGGTTCTAAAAGTGCCTTGTTCCCATATATAGTCCTCAGTTGGTCCAATTATGCAGAAAAAAACATTGGGTTGACATGGTTGCTTTTTCACAATTTTGATGGTTTGACAATATTGCCCATTTGTTGCAGTGTATCACTACGCATCATTAAACTGTCATAGCTTCATCAAACAGTTCCCAATGTCATCCAAACTTATAAGGAAATCATGAAAATGTTCCAATGTTCCCATATGCACAAAGAAATATGACATTTTATGCTTTTTTAACCAAAAAAAATGCCCAACCAATTTACACAGCTATAATTTCTAGGGAGTAAGAATCTTGCTACCATCATGTAAGGGAGGAAATTCTTCAGTTAGACCTCTACCATTCTTAAATATTTAGCCTATCTTGTTACTTAAGTCCCGTGAGAGTCATCACATACTCCTTGTGAATTTCCTTTGGATTTCCTATGGTGATATGTTTCCAAGTTTTATATTATAGATGTATTGTTCCCCTTAAGTGGTAGACAAGATAACATCATGTGATGTCACACTGAAGATAAGTCATTTTAAGATGACATCATCATACATTACATCATGATTGTTGGAAATAAGTGTTTTTTTTACCATTATGCAAGTTAACAAAAATTTATTCTGTAGTAACATTAAGTTTGAATTTTACATGTATTGTATCATATATTTACACCTGTAAGTTTGGTCAGGAATCCAATGTCAAATGTTGGTGCAAGAATACAGACAAGGTCAAATTATAATACAATGTTTTATCTTCAAAAAGCCAGAACTTAGTAAAGTTTTGACCAGAGTTGACAATTTGAACTCGAATGGGGCGATAGGCAGTGTCTACAGTTGCATAGTACAGTGTCTACAGTTACATAGTACAGTGTCTACAGTTGCATAGTACAGTGTCTACAGTTACATAGTACAGTGTCTACAGTTGCATAGTACAGTGTGTACAGTTACATAGTACAGTGTCTACAGTTGCATAGTACTGTGTCTACAGTTGCATAGTACAGTGTCTACAGTTGCATAGTACAGTGTTTACAGTTGCATAGTAGTGTCTACAGTTACATAGTACAGTGTCTACAGTTACATAGTACAGTGTCTACAGTTGCATAGTACAGTGTCTACAGTTGCATAGTACAGTGTCTACAGTTGCATAGTACAGTGTACAGTAACATAGTACAGTGTCTACAGTTACATAGTACAGTGTCTACAATTGCATAGTAGTGTCTACAGTTACATAGTACAGTGTCTTCAGTTGCATAGTACAGTGTTTACAGTTGCATAGTAGTGTCTACAGTTACATAGTACAGTGTCTACAGTTGCATAGTACAGTGTCTACAGTAACATAGTACAGTGTCTACAGTTGCATAGTACAGTGTCTACAGTTGCATAGTACAGTGTCTACAGTTGCATAGTACAGTGTACAGTAACAAAGTACAGTGTCTACAGTTGCATAGTACAGTGTCTACAGTTGCATAGTAGTGTCTACAGTTACATAGTACAGTGTCTACAGTTGCATAGTACAGTGTTTACAGTTGCATAGTAGTGTCTACAGTTACATAGTACAGTGTCTACAGTTGCATAGTACAGTGTCCACAGTTGCATAGTACAGTGTCTACAGTAACATAGTACAGTGTCTGCAGTTGCATAGTACAGTGTCTACAGTTGCATAGTACAGTGTCTACAGTTGCATAGTACAGTGTACAGTAACAAAGTACAGTGTCTACAATTGCATAGTACAGTGTACAGTAACAAAGTACAGTGTCTACAGTTGCATAGTATAGTGTCTACAGCTGCATAGTACTGTGTCTACAGTTGCATAGTACAGTGTTTACAGTTGCATAGTACAGTGTCTACAGTTACATAGTACAGTGTCTACAGTTACATAGTAGCATCTACAGTTACATAGTACAGTGTCTACAGTTGCATAGTACAGTGTCTACAGTTACATAGTACAGTGTCTACAGTTGCATAGTACAGTGTCTTCAGTTGCATAGTACAGTGTCTACAGTTGCATAGTACTGTGTCTACAGTTGCATAGTACAGTGTCTACAGTTGCATAGTACAGTGTACAGTAACATAGTACAGTGTCTACAGTTGCATAGTACAGTGTCTACAGCTGCATAGTACAGTGTTTACAGTTGCATAGTACAGTGTCTACAGTTGCATAGTACAGTGTTTACAGTTGCATAGTACATTGTCTACAGTTACATAGTACAGTGTCTGCAGTTACATAGTAGTGTCTACAGTTACATAGTAGTGTCTACAGTTACATAGTACAGTGTCTACAGTTGCATAGTACTGTGTCTACAGTTGCATAGTACAGTCTTTACAGTTGCATAGTAGTGTCTACAGTTACATAGTACAGTGTCTACAGTTACATAGTACAGTGTCTACAGTTGCATAGTACAGTGTCTACAGTTGCATAGTACTGTGTCTACAGTTACATAGTACAGTGTCTACAGTTGCATAGTACAGTGTCTACAGTTGCATAGTACTGTGTCTACAGTTGCATAGTACTGTGTCTACAGTTGCATAGTACAGTCTTTACAGTTGCATAGTACAGTGTCTACAGTTGCATAGTACAGTGTCTACAGTTGCATAGTACTGTGTCTACAGTTGCATAGTACTGTGTCTACAGTTGCATAGTACAGTCTTTACAGTTACATAGTACAGTGTCTACAGTTGCATAGTACAGTGTCTACAGTTGCATAGTACAGTGTCTACAGTTGCATAGTACTGTGTCTACAGTAACATAGTACAGTCTTTACAGTTGCATAGTAGTGTCTACAGTTACATAGTACAGTGTCTACAGTTGCATAGTACAGTATCTACAGTTGCATAGTACTGTGTCTACAGTTGCATAGTACAGTCTTTACAGTTGCATAGTACAGTCTTTACAGTTGCATAGTACAGTGTCTACAGTTACATAGTACTGTGTCTACAGTTGCATAGTATAGTGTTCTCTAATCAACTAATAAACAGAGATAATCTACTGATTTATAATATTTTGCTTTATTCCTATTTAAGCCAAGAGATTTTGTGAATTGCTGAAGAACCATACTGTTTAAGCCAAGATATTTTGTGAATTGCTGAACAACAATCCTGTTTAAGGCAAAAGATAATGTGAATTGCTGAACAACAATCCTGTTTAAGGCAAGAGATATTGTAAATTGCTGAACAACCATCCTGTTTAAGCCGAGAGCTTTTGTGAATTGCTGAACAATCATCCTGTTAAAGGGGAAAGATTTTGTGAATTGCTGAATAACCACCCTGTTAAAACCGAGAACTTTTGTGAATTGTTGAACAACCACCCTGTTTAAGCCGAGAGCTTTTGTGAATTGCTGAACAACCATCCTGTCTAAGCCGAGAGATTTTGTGAATTGCTGAACAACCATCCTGTTTAAGCCAAGAGATTTTGTAAATTGCTGAACAACAATCTTGTTTAAGCCAAGAGATTTTGTAAATTGCTGAACCACCACCCTGTTTGAGCTGAAAGCTTTTGTGAATTGCTGAACAATCATCCTGTTTAAGCCGAGAGCTTTAGTGAATTGCTGAACAACCACCCTGTTTGAGCTGAGAGCTTTTGTGAATTGCTGAACAAGCATCCTGTTTAAGCCGAAACTTTTGTGAATTGCTAAACCACCACCCTGTTTGAGCTGAGAGCTTTTGTGAATTGCTGAACAAGCATCCTGTTTAAGCCGAAACTTTTGTGAATTGCTAAACCACCACCCTGTTCGAGCTGAGAGCTTTTGTGAATTGCTGAACAAGCATCCTGTTTAAGCCGAAACTTTTGTGAATTGCTAAACCACCACCCTGTTCGAGCTGAGAGCTTTTGTGAATTGCTGAACAAGCATCCTGTTTAAGCCGAAACTTTTGTGAATTGCTAAACCACCACCCTGTTTGAGCTGAGAGCTTTTGTGAATTGCTGAACAAGCATCCTGTTTAAGCCGAAACTTTTGTGAATTGCTAAACCACCACCCTGTTTGAGCTGAGAGCTTTTGTGAATTGCTGAACAACCATCCTATTTAAGCAGCCAAGAGCTTTTGTGAATTACTGAACAACCATCCTGTTTAAGCCGAGAGCTTTTGTGAATTGCTGAACTACCATCCTGTTTAAGCCAAGAGCTTTTGTGAATTGCTGAACAACCATCCTGTTTAAGCTGAGAGTTTTTGTGAATTGTTGGACAACCATCCTGTTTAAGCCAAGAGCTTTTGTGAATTGCTGAACTACCATCCTGTTTAAGCCGAGAGATTTTGTGAATTGCTGAATTACCATCCTGTTTAAGCAGACAGATTTTGTGAATTGCTGAACCACCACCCTATTTAAACTCTTAACTTGATCAATTTCAATATCAGAATCATTTTTCCGTTACCATTTAGAAAAATGTTTTTAATAAGAATTAATTGAGAGTGAAACAATACAGATCTACATCAGACTGTGCACTTCTTGCAAATTTAAATGGGCTTTCAATGCATACAAAATTTAATGGTATTAATTTCAATTACCCTTGTAATAATAGCAACTGGCCTGTACACATACAACAATAATACATATTACATTTAATCATGTTTTAGTAAATCAATAAAGTTTCCCCTTCAAAACTGCATAATACACAAAAATTGCTAAGTTTCAAGTTACACATTCATTAATAGAATACAAAAAAAAATAATTTAGTAAGTCCCGTATGACTACCCTTTTCATTTAGTAAGTCCCATATGACTACCCTTTTCACTTAAGTCCCATATGACTACCCTTTTTAAGTCCAATATGACTACCCTTATCATTTAATAAGTCCCATATGACTACCCTTTTCATTTAAGTCCCAATATGACTACCCTTTTCATTTAAGTCCCATATGACTACCCTTTTCATTTAAGTCCCATATGACTACCCTTTTCATTTAAGTCCCATATGACTACCCTTTTCATTTAAGTCCCATATGACTACCCTTTTCATTTAAGTCCCATATGACTACCCTTTTCATTTAAGTCTCAATATGACTACCCTTTTCATTTAAGTCCCATATGACTACCCTTTTCATTTAAGTCCCATATGACTATCCTTTTCAAAGCCCATATGACTACCCTTTTCAAAGCCCATATGACTACCCTTTTCAAAGTCCATATGACTTCTCTTTTAAAATTCCCATATGCTTTCCCTTTTCAAAGTCCCATATGCCTTCCCTTTTCAAAGTCCCATATACATTGTCTCTATAAAGTCCCATACATTTCCCCTTTTCAAAGTCCCATATGCCTTCCCTTTTCATTTAAGGCCCATATGACTACCCTTTTCAAAGGCCAATATGCCTTCTCTCTTCAAAGTCCCATAAACCTTCCCTTTTTAAAGCCCCAAGTGTCTTCTGTTTTTATTAAATAAACAATGTGATGATGGCCTGAATGCCATCTAGGCAACTCTAAACTTTGTACAAGTCAATACATCCAGGCAACTCTAAACTTTGTACAAGTCAATACATCTTGATAGTTTCCATTGTCAGGGTTTTCAATTGACGCGTACACTTGGGTTTTGACGCACGAGATTTCTAGTTGACCTGTTTTTGACGCGTGGAAATTATGGCCAATGCGTATTTTTGACGCACGGCAAGTTTGGATGAAGCATCAGTCCAACAACATATTGAGTAACATCCCGCTGGTTTTACTGCTACCATTTCAATGCGTGGACATTATGACCAATATCGCCGCCTCTGGTATAATCAACAGCCGGATGTTGATGTTGTGTTTACAACTCGCATGTAATTAACAGTCACTGGGTAAATAGGTCAGCCAATCACAGCACGCATATAAATAAACTATGCGGAGCTAGGTAGAGTTGTATTTTGACAAACATAATTTGAGGTCACGCATGATCGTGGCCGTCTGATTAGATAATTGGATTGCTGATTATTGGCGATGACTGGCTTAAGTGAATTAATTAAAAGACAACTTGATTGAATAAATATTTGATTCGATTACCGACGTACTTGCTCATTTCCAAACTTGGCCATATTAAAAAAATTGTTTGTTTCCTGTTGCGCGACCGACCCCCCGACTCAAACAATTTTTTGCCATTTCTGAACACTATTTTTTTTCACTCAATAAATTTTATAATCTGTCTGTTTGATGATATGATGATATGAAACAAAGTGATCATCGATCATTATTAGCAGGGTTTGGACTAAGCACTGCCACACTCCCAATATGCAAGATTATTTTAGAAAATGCGAGGTGAATTTGGGGCAAATAAAAGAACAAATGCGATTCTGGCTGAAAAATAAAACTGTCCAAAAGGATGTTAAACTATGAAGTCATGTATGATATTGTTTCAGTATTTTATTCTTATTTACTTTGGACGCCGTTAAAATCATCAAAGCATTCGTCATTCGACAATGATCATCAGAAAACTCTCATTATATCTTTGAAACTTTTCGTAACAAACTGTCCGCCATTTGTTTTATAAGGTAGCATATCACACATGGACTGGTTTTTAATTTCCATTTACACATCAGAGTGTTTTGGAATATTTCCCAGTCTTTTTGTATTGGCGAGTGTAATTTATTGCCACTTGGAGATTGATCTGACTAAAGTATTCGTGTGTCTTTTTGTAGCTCTAGAAAAAATAATCTGGCTGGAATGCAGTGACAATATGTGCATGTCTTTGTTATGAGTAACCAATGTTTATGAATGATTATGATTATGCAGATATGATTTAATATATGAATTGTGTGATTTTGAAAATAAAATGATAGTATATAGTAGTTAGGCCTGTTCCATTTAAACATACAATCTAACCATGGAAGGGACTTTGAAATTGGACCCTCATTTTTAATACTAGAATATTATTATTATTTTGCCTTCCATCGGTGTGATGTATGTTAAGATGGAACAGCCCATAATATGTATCTTGTTATTCATTATAAATATTTAAACAGGAAAAAAAAAATAAAACTAATAAAAGATTATCTATTTAATTTCTTGCCATATATTATATATAATACATGCCAACACATAGAAATTGACTTCCAAACACAAAATCTGTAGATGTTTTGCAATTTAACATGTAAAACCAGTCGTTAATATTGACTCTCAAGATTTCATTTTTGACTCTCCAAATTTTGGGTCAGGGGTCAAATGACTCTCCACTTTTGAGTCCTATTGAAAACTCTGATTGTAACGAAAAATGAACTGTGATGATGACCTGAATGTCATCTAGGCAACTCTAAACTTTGTACAAGTCAATACATCTTGATAGTTTCCATTGTAACGAACAATGAACTGTGATGATGACCTGAATGTCATCTAGGCAACTCTAAACTTTGTACAAGTCAAAACATCTTGATAGTTTCCATTGTAACGAACAATGAACTGTGATGATGACCTGAATGTCATCTAGGCAACTCCAAACTTTGTACAAGTCAAAACATCTTGATAGTTTCCATTGTAACGAACAATGAACTGTGATGATGACCTGAATGTCATCTAGGCAACTCCAAACTTTGTACAAGTCAATACATCTTGATAGTTTCCATTGTAACGAACAATGAACTGTGATGATGACCTGAATGTCATCTAGGCAACTCTAAACTTTGTGCAAGTCAATACATCTTGATAGTTTCCATTGTAACGAACAATGAACTGTGATGACGACCTGAATGTCATCTAGGCAACTCTAAACTTTGTGCAAGTCAATACATCTTGATAGTTTCCATTGTAACGAACAATGAACTGTGATGATGACCTGAATGTCATTTAAGCAACTCTAAACTTTGTACAAGTCAATACATCTTGATAGTTTCCATTGTAACGAACAATGAACTGTGATGATGACCTGAATGTCATTTAAGCAACTCTAAACTTTGTACAAGTCAATACATCTTGATAGTTTCCATTGTAACAAAAAATGAACTGTGATGATGACCTGAATGTCATCTAGGCAACTCTAAACTTTGTAGAAGTCAATACATCTTGATAGTTTCCATTGTAACGAACAATGAACTGTGATGACGACCTGAATGTCATCTAGGCAACTCTAAACTTTGTGCAAGTCAATACATCTTGATAGTTTCCATTGTAACGAACAATGAACTGTGATGACGACCTGAATGTCATCTAGGCAACTCTTAACTTTGTACAAGTCAATACATCTTGATAGTTTCCATTGTAACGAACAATGAACTTAGACGAGTGATTGAAGCCTGCAAACAGACAAAGTGGACAGATATTTCTACTCACCCTCCTGGTTCTCTCCACCTCACCGCATGGCAGTCTCTTGTTGAAGTCTATACCGGTCAGTGGTGTACCTGTTGGTGGAAGCAGGATAGATGCATCCATAGTCAGGTATTCAACATTCAAGGGTCGGGACTGAAACATAAAATTATTTAATAATTAATCATCAAGTTGTATGTTAATACAATAAAAACAAGAGCTGTTGGAGGGATAGCGCGCTCGACTTTTTGAATATTTGTCATAAAAGTACAAATATTATTGAGACTGATGACAAATCCAAATAAGTTACTGTTATCTAACTTACAAAATTGACAAAATTGGGCAGGTCTTATTACTGCAATATCTTGTATGTTTCATTCAAATTCATGCAGTGACTGCTGAGTTATAAAATTTTTAAGTCAAACAAAGGCCCTAATTTGCAAAAAAATCTGGCAAGAGTTATGCTACTTGAATAATTTAGTTGGTTTCATGACTACAAAGCCATATGTAAGGTTTCAATCAAATACATTGAGTGGTTGGTGTGATATGGACTTGACGGTACTTGCATGCAAAACTTTAAACAAAAATTCTAAGTCAAAGAAGGGCAATAATTTGTATTATATTTAAGCAAGAGTTATCTAACTTAGTTCTTGTCATAGGATTGATGACTGGAAATGCTTGTGTAAAGTTTCAATAAAATATATTGAGTGGTTGGTGAGATATGGACTTGATGGTACTTGCACACAAAACTATGACCAGAATTTCTAAGTTAAACAAGGACAATAATATGCATTATATTCATGCAAGAGTTATCTAACTTAGCAATTGTAGTAGGGTTCATGACTGGGAAGGCTTGTGTAAAGTTTCAAGTCAATACATGCAATGGTTACTGAGATAGGGACTTCCATGCAAAGCTTTAACCAAGGTGTGACGCTGACGCCGAAGCCCAGGTCAGTAAAATAGCTCTCTTTATTCTCGGAATAGTCAAGCTAAAAATGTATATAATTGATATAATACAATATCTAGTTTAAGTAGCACAGGTATATTTGTACATACTGTCAAACCTGTCTTAAACTTCGATTCAAAGAAAAATCAAAACAACTTCTTAAGAGAGTTGACTGTTTCATAAAGACAGGTTTGCACTTAAAGCAAAGTACTGAAATAAGAACATATGGCAGCTTAAGGCAGACGACTGTTGAATACAGTTTGGATATTAATCGGTAACATTCAAACAATAGAGACTGGATGTTGAAAACATGACTGCTAAAGACAAGTGATTGTATAATACAGACTCAGTTGTTGTTTTTCTTCTGTTTTGCTGTTTGCCAATTTTACAATATTTTTAATGGTATAAGGGAGACAACTCAAAAATGAAAATATGTACTTTTATTAAAATCAGCATGAAGGGAATACATAAATTTCAGATTTTATGTACATCAACAGTAACTGTTATCATAGTTACGTTATCAACAGCCCATGTAGGAGGGTTGATCATTAAGTGTTTGTAAAATTTTATATAGTTTAAATAAGTTATAAAATTTACTAAACAAAATTATATTAAATCTGAGTGGTATTTCACAAGTTTGTTGATCTGTTTTTAATTTTTCTCAGTCTGTATATTTAAATAACTTTGTACTTCTAATGCAAGCACAGTTTTTGGTGCAAGAATTTGTGTTTAAAGATTAGTTTAAGTAAAACTGTATGTATTTCTTAATTAAACAAGCTATATGGAAATACACAAGAAAACGATTAAAGAAAGACAAAGGGGTGATATTTTTGCTGAAGCAGACTGGTCTGCAACTTTGTAGTTTAAATATGATTTTCAGCAAGGAACTAGTATAAAGAGAAGGAAGTGCAACTATTTGAGATTTTGTGCTCGCTATTCATG
Source organism: Panopea generosa (assembly GCA_029582155.1). NCBI lineage: Eukaryota > Metazoa > Mollusca > Bivalvia > Adapedonta > Hiatellidae > Panopea > Panopea generosa. Next base: position 70,039,219 of record CM055895.1, on the reverse strand, counting down.
CAAAATCTCGTCATTTTCAATTATCTTAACTTCTATTCATCTTGTTCAGAAACACAAATCAAAATTCTTACATGGCAGAATGAAATTCTCAAAACAATACCATTCCCAGAAATTTGTGTTTAAAATTGCGAAAGTACTTTTGATTACAAAATGTGTATACTGCAGCTAAAATAATGACAAATTAAACAACTAAGATTACATACAACTTACAGTTTATGTACAAAAAATTCGTTGCCTGTGAATTATGAATGAATAATTTGCCAAATAATTAATCCTTCATGTGTTTTTATCAACATTTAGTCAGATGCACATTTCCTATCATTCTATACAAGTCCTTGTTTTCAGTTAATACCAAAAATTATAAAAAAGCACATTTCTGTTAATAATCAGGTCAAGGAAACCACCTAAACAGCATGTAATACCACCTAAACAGCATGTAATAGAATATGTTTTTGACAGAAATGAGGTCAAGTTTATGAAATGATGAATTTACCAATGATCCAGATAATTTAGGTTAATCTTTATCTCAATTGTGAGTTGTATATTCAAATATTATTTTATGATCATAAATTAAATTCTAATGGTCTTTATGCAACCAAATACATGCTATCCAGAAAAAAGAAGTGCCAATGAGATTCCATTTTTCCAGAAAAACAACTTTAAAGGCACCATTCTACACTTAAAATAAAGGATATTTTGTAACACTCAAAATTTTCAATATAATTATTGCTGCAGATAGTTGCAGAATTTCTTTAAAAGGACAAAAAAAATATTAATATTTAAATTGAAATTTGTCAAACAGTAAAATTTATATTTCCAACAAATTATTTGTCATTAAGGTAATGGTCTGTTATTTTGTGAATTTTCTAGACCTACCAAGAGCAGCAAACAAAGACAACTCACCGTCATATCTCTGTACTCATCTTCAAACATGTCAAGAAATATCTCCTCACTCTGTAAATAATAATATCATCACATGATAACTCTGATATCAAAGGGAGAACAGTACATGGTGAATGTTGTATTGTCTCCACTTTACAGTGGTTCAAACAACTTTGATATCGCTGGGAGAACAGTACATGGTGAATGTTGTATTGTCTCCACTTAACAGTGGTTCAAACAACTCTGATATTGCTGGGAGAACAGTACATGGTGAATGTTGTATTGTCTCCACTTTACAGTGGTTCAATTGACTCTAATATCAAAGGAAGAACTGTACATGTGAATGCTGTATTGTCTCCACTTTACAGTGGTTCAAACAGCTCTAATATCAAAGGGAGAACAGTACATGATGAATGTTGTATTGTCTCCACTTTACAGTGGTTCAAACTACTCTGATATCAAAAGGAGAACTGTACATGGTGAATGCTGTATTGTTTCTACGTTACAGTGGTTCAAACGACTCTGATATCAAAGGGAAAACTGTACATGGTGAATGCTGTATTGTTTCTACGTTACAGTGGTTCAAACGACTCTGATATCAAAGGGAGAACTGTACATAGTGAATGCTGTATTGTTTCTACTTTACAGTGGTTCAAACGACTCTGATATCAAAGGGAGAACTGTACATGGTGAATGCTGTATTGTTTCTACTTTACAGTGGTTCAAACGACTCTGATATCAAAGGGAGAACTGTACATGGTGAATGCTGTATTGTTTCTACTTTACAGTGGTTCAAACGACTCTGATATCAAAAGGAGAACTGTACATGGTGAATGCTGTATTGTTTCTACTTTACAGTGGTTCAAACGACTCTGATATCAAAGGGAGAACTGTACATGGTGAATGTTGTATTGACTGGCTGATCCAGATTAACTAAACTAACAGTAATTGCAACCAATGTCACAGCTAATGAAAACTGTTTAAATAACTGATTTTTGAACCAGTTAATGATGTTTTTACTGATACCCAGATTTCATTGGCAAATCATGTTGTGAGGCAGTGCTTTTTTTCTTTTATGCCAAGTTTTTAACAAATACCACAAACATTTGAAACTCTTAACTTGATTAACATAAAAAAGTAACATCCTATTAAGTCGAGTGCGTAGTCCAGTAGTAGAGCATCGATGACTGAAGGGTCGTGGGTTCGATCCTCTTCTTCAGCTATGTGTGGTCTTCTTTAGCAAGACACTTTTTCCACATGCTTAGTACGGTTTTATCGAGGAGGACTAAGATGTAAGAACTTATTTCATAAACAAAGTTAAATAAATGAGTTGAAACTCACATTGTATTATGTGACTATTAGATATCCTACTTAGATTGTAAATAACGCAATGTGAAACATCTATAGAGGTCTAACATTTTAAATGTTATGGTCTTACTTCATTTTGCTTAAGATTAATTCTTATCACATCATTTTTGTTTGAATATTTAATATCATTTTATGCCATTAAAGGCTTACAGTCCACTTGAACATTTTTTTCTGGGATCCTGAAAGGTAAACCATGACTCAAGCACACCCTTATCTAAGTAACTGACAACTTTTCCATATCAGTGAGAGATGAATGACAAGGAGATGCAATACTGTATACCAGCAATCACAGACTATGGTTGGGTTGGGATTCAAACCAATGACTCCTGGGTTAATAGACAGACACGCTGAGCAAACTAGACCCAGTTTTTTGGTTATCTTTATAAATTAGCATCATACTGTATATGTGAATAGGTTTGCATAACCAAATGTTCAAAAAAAAAATCAATATCTTTTGTGTGCTGAAATGTTTGTGAAAATCTTATTACAGGGTACTCCATAATATTCTCTATGTAATGATCACTTGTATTTTTATACCTTATAAAAGTTCCTGAGCAGTTGTGAACTACACTCCCTGGCATTCTCTATGCAGGCGAGGTGTCTGTCCTGTAGGTGGGACTCTCCTGGCATGTATACAAGCTGCTCAACCAGGCGCATACTCAGTTCCAAGGTGGCTAGACGCACCTTACTGCTGGGCTGGGTGGCCAATGTAATGATACGAATCAATCTCTCTACCAGTGCTATGTTGTAGAAATCTTTAGTCTACAAAAACAAACAACCCAGATCAGAGTGATAAATCAAACATATACAGAATATAATAATATGCAGATGGAACAAGTTCTCATGTGGCCTTTTAATATAAAATTAAGGACATGTCCAATAAATTTTCTGTATCGTTACTGTAGTCCGAGGTTGTAAAACTTTGTTCCATGCACAACAAAAGGGCTCAAGCACAACTCAAACACTAACGACTCATTATAACAATATAAATCCATTTTCTCATGTATTTATAATAGCAGAGGTGAAAAATAATTTGATATGAGTGTAAAATCCATTTTCTCATGCATTTATTATAGCAGAGGGGAAAAATAGTTTGATATGAGTGTAAAATCCATTTTCTCATGTATTTATTATAGCAGAGGGGAAAAATAATTTGATATGAGTGTAAAATCCATTTTCTCATGGGTTTATTATAGCAGAGGGGAAAAATAATTTGATATGAGTGTAAAATCCATTTTCTCATGTATTTATTATAGCAGAGGTGAAAAATAATTTGATATGAGTGTAAAATCCATTTTCTCATGCATTTATTATAGCAGAGGGGAAAAATAGTTTGATATGAGTGTAAAATCCATTTTCTCATGTATTTATTATAGCAGAGGGGAAAAATAATTTGATATGAGTGTAAAATCCATTTTCTCATGTATTTATTATAGCAGAGGGGAAAAATAATTTGATATGAGTGTAAAATCCATTTTCTCATGTATTTATTATAGCAGAGGTGAAAAATAATTTGATATGAGTGTAAAATCAATTTTCTTATGCATTTATTATAGCAGAGGGGAAAAATAGTTTGATATGAGTGTAAAATCCATTTTCTCATGTTTTTATCTTGTTCATTATAACAGATGGGAAGAGATAATCCATATGAGTGTCAAGTCCATTTTCTCATGTTTTTATAATGTCGTTATAACAGAGGGGAAGGAATAATCCATATGAGTGTCAAGTTCATTTTTTCATATTTTAATCATGTTGTTATAGCAGCCGGGGAAAGAATATTCCATATAAGTGTCAAGTTCATTTTTTCATATTTTAATCATGTTGTTATAGCAGCCGGGGAAGGAATATTCCATATGAGTGTCAAGTCCATTTTCTCATGTTTTTATCATGTTGTTATAACAGAGGAAAGGGGGGGGGGGGGGGGGGGGGGGGGGGTTATTCCATATCAGTTGCAAGTTCATTTTGTCATGTTATTATCATGTTGTTATAACAGAGGGGAAGGAATATTCCATGAGGGACAAGTTCATTTTCTCATGTTTTTATCATGTCGTTATAACAGAGTGGAAGGAATATTCTATATAATTGTCAAGTTCATTTTATCATGTTTTTATCATGGTGTTATAGAAGCCGGGGAAGGAATATTCCATATGAACGTCAAGTCCATTTTATCAGAGGTGAAGGAATATTCCATGTGTGTCAAGTCCATTTTCTCATGTTTTTATCATGTCGTTATAACAGAGGTGAAGGAATAATCCATATGAGTGTCAAGTTCATTTTCTCATGTTTTTATCATGTTGTTACAACAGAGAGGAAGCAATAATCCATTTGAGTGTCAAGTCCATTTCCTCATGTTTTTATCATGTTGTTATAACAGAGGGGAAGGAATATTCCAAATGAGTGTCAAGTTCATTTAATCATGTATTTATCATGTTGTTATAACAGAGGGGAAGGAATAATCCATATGAGTGTCAAATCCATTTTATCATGTTTTTATCATGGTGTTATAGCAGCTGGGGAAGGAATATTCCATATGAGTGTCAAGTCCATTTTATCAGAGGTGAAGGAATATTCCATATGTGTGTCAAGTCCATTTTCTCATGTTTTTATCATGTCGTTATAACAGAGGGGAAGGAATAATCCATATGTGTGTCAAGTCCATTTTATCATGTTTTTATCATGTCGTTATAACAGAGGGGAAGGAATATTCCATATGTGTGTCAAGTCCATTTTATCATGTTTTTATTATGTTGTTATAACAGAGGGGAAGGAATAATCCATATGTGTGTCAAGTTCATTTTCTCATGTTTTTATCATGTTGTTATAGCAGCAGGGAAGGAATATTCCATATGTGTGTCAAGTCCATTATATCATGTTTTTATTATGTTGTTATAACAGAGGGGAAGGAATATTCCATATGAATGTCAAGTCCATTTTATCATGTTTTTATTATGTTGTTATAACAGAGGGGAAGGAATAATCCATATGTGTGTCAAGTTCATTTTCTCATGTTTTTATCATGTTGTTATAGCAACAGGGAAGGAATATTCCATATGTGTGTCAAGTCCATTATATCATGTTTTTATCATGCTGTTACAATAGAGGGGAAGGAATATTCCATATGAGTGTCAAGTCCATTTTACCATGTTTTTATTATGTTGTTATAGCAGAGGTGAAGGAATATTCCATATGAGTGTCAAATCCATTTTCTCATGCTTTTATAATGTTGTTATAGCAGCAGGGGAAAGAATATTCCATATGAGGGTCAAGTCCATTTTCTCATGTTTTTATCATGTTGTTATAGCAGCAGGGAAGGAATATTCCATATGTGTGTCAAGTCCATTATATCATGTTTTTATCATGTTGTTACAGTAGAGGGGAAGGAATATTCCATATGAGTGTCAAGTCCATTTTACCATGTTTTTATCATGTTATTATAGCAGAGGTGAAGGAATATTCCATATGAGTGTCAAATCCATTTTCTCATGCTTTTATAATGTTTTTATAGCAGCAGGGGAAAGAATATTCCATATGAGGGTCAAGTCCATTTTCTCATGTTTTTATCATGTTGTTATAGCAGCAGGGAAGGAATATTCCATATGTGTGTCAAGTCCATTTTATCATGTTTTTATAATAATGTTATAGTAGAGGGGAAGGAATATTCCATATGAGTGTCAAGTCCATTTTACCATGTTTTTATCATGTTGTTATAGCAAAGGGGAAGAGATAATCTATATGTGTGTCAAGTCCATTATATCATGTTTTTATCATGTCATTATAACAGAGGTGAAGGAATATTCTATATGAGTGTCAAGTCCATTTTATCATGTTTTTATCATGTTGTTATAACAGAGAGGAAGGAATATTCCATATGTGTGTCAAATCCATTTTCTCATGTTTTTATAATGTTGTTATAGCAGCAGGGGAAAGAATATTCCATATGAGTGTCAAGCTCATTTTATCATGTTTTTATCATGTCATTATAACAGAGGGGAAGGAATATTCCATATGAGTGTCAAGCTCATTTTATCATGTTTTTATCATGTTGTTATAACAGAGAGGAAGGAATATTCCATATGTGTGTCAAATCCATTTTATCATGTTTTTATAATAATGTTATAGCAGAGGGGAAAGAATATTCCAGATGAGTGCCAAGTTCATTTTATCATGTGGTTATAGCTGAGAGGAAGGAATATTCCAGATGAGTGCCAAGTCGATTTTATCATGTTTTTATCATGTTGTTATAGCACAGAGGAAGGAATATTCCAGATGAGTGCCATGTCCATTCTCTTATGTTTTTATCATGTTAGTTAAAGCCGAGGTGAAGGTATATTTCCTATAAGTGTCAAGTCCATTTTATCATGTTTTTATCATGTTCGTTAAAGTGGTTAAATGATCCATCTCTGCATGTGGTTCCATGGTGCTAAATGAGTGATGGGAAGTATAGGGCTCTGTAACTCATGCATATCATATTTAATGATAAATTAATATTCAATAGATTTTACTGAAACTCAGCTTATATCAAGGTTCACTTTGGATAATCATTTGTTGATAAAAAGTTTAACTTGTATGTTAATTTGTTGTTTTTATTACATAGAAAGCAAGTATGGCAAACTTCATGTTGGCATCATATAACCTGTTAATTTCTATACACCATTTTATCATAATTCATTCATTCATTAATCAATGTTATAGCAAATGTTTCATCCACTGATTTGGTAAATCAAAATTGTTACCTCTGATCTGTCTGTCGGCATAAATACTGCATCCATCAGACTCTGATGTATCCCTAAAAAGAACAAAATACCATTACTTAACATTTCAGTTATCCTTAAAACAGAACATGCTGGTATTTCTGTATTACATTATATGTCTATTTACCGGACACTGAGTTAAACATACTATTATTACATTGTTTTCCTTTACATAGAATAGAACATACTGGTATTAATACATCATATTTCTGTTCCCCTCTATATAGAATAAAACATATTGGTATAATTACATCATATTTCTGTTTCCCTTTACACAGACTAAAACATAATGGTATAATTACATAATATTTCTGTTCCCCTTTACAGAGACTAGAACATACTTGTATTATTACATCATATTTCTGTTGCCCTTATATAGAATAGATCATTCTGGTATTATTACATCATATTTCTGTTTCCCTTTACACAGACTAGAACATACTTGTATTGCTACATCATTTTTCTGTTGCCCTTATATAGATTAGAACATACTGGTATTATTACATCATATTTCTGTTCCCCTTTACACAGACTAGAACATACTGGTATTATTATATCATATTTCTGTTCCCCTTTACAGAGACTAGAACACACTGGTATTATTACATCATATTTATGTTGCCCTTATATAAAATAGAACATACTGGTATTATTACATCATATTTCTGTTCCCCTTAACACAGACTAGAACATACTGGTATTATTACATCATATTTCTGTTGCCTTTTATAAAGAATAGAACTTAATGGTATTATTACGTCATATTTCTGTTGCCCTTTACACAGACTAGAACATACTGGTATTATAACATTATGTTTTGTGTTTCCCTCTACACAGACTAGAACATACTGGTATTACTACATCATGTTTCTGTTTCCCTCTACACAGACTAGAACATACTGGTATTATTACATCATGTTTCTGTTTCCCATTACACAGACTAGAACATACTGGTATTATTACATCATGTTTCTGTTTCCCTTTACACAGACTAGAACATACTGGTATTATTACATCATACTTCTGTTACCCTTTATGCAGACTAGAACATACTGGTATTTTTACATCATGTTTCTGTTTCCCTCTACACAGACTAGAACATACTGGTATTACAACATCATGTTTCTGTTTCCCTCTACACAGACTAGAACAAACTGGTATTACATCATGTTTCTGTTTCCCTTTACACAGACTAGAACATACTGGTATTATTACATCATGTTTCTGTTTCCCTTTTCACAGACTAAAACAAACTGGTATTACTACATCATGTTTCTGTTTCCCTTTACACAGACTAGAATATACTGGTATTATTACATCATGTTTCTGTTTCCCTCTACACAGACTAGAACATACTGGTATTATTTAACATCAAACATCTGTAACACTTGCATAGAGATACACCATATAAACATTTGTAACTATAGGTACATACTGTACAATCATGTAATAAATAAAACAAACACAGTTACTTGTACAGATTAATTATTTCACCTGCATCACTCCATCAGAAAATATACTTTTCAAAATAATTGAAAACCAGAAGCTGTGAGGGTATATAGGAATGTTAACCCTTTACTTCATATAGACGCCTTTTGACACCTCTAATATAGAAGGAGTTGGACACCTCTAATATAGACGCCTTTGGACACCTCTTATATAGACACCTTTGGACACCTTACATAGAACACTTTTGAATTATTGGGTGAATTATGTTTATAATAACTGACAGAGTGGAAAACAGTGCAGGAAGAGTTCAGATTGCTTGTTACGAGCAATCTGAACACTTCCTGTACTGTTTTCAAAGGCCTTCTGTGATTGGTGCGGGAAAACACATATCTATGGAGTAAAGGGTTAATGAGGCTTTTTACAAGTATAAAACAGGCCGAAATTTGGCCTCTTTCTTAAATATTTTTCACCTGGAGATGAACAAAAAATCTGTTTCATATAAAACTTTTTTTCTACTCTTTGTCTTTTTCTCTCAACAAAAATTGATTGTAAGATTAATTCAACATTATTGAGCAAGGCATTTTCAGCATCTGGTTTTGTCTTTTTTTTATGTTTTTATTTCATGGGGTTTAATGCAATTTTCAACACATTTCAGGCAATATATGGCATTTCCATTTTTTTTTTAGAGGGAGACCTCAGAATGAATCTGAGTAGAACAATCGTCCTTTTGCAAGTAAATGGAAACTTTCTCACATAAAGTTTTTGGAGAGAGCGGTACTGAAACTTATGACCTTAGCAGTGAGAGGTAAGTGATCATGAGACGGCACCTTAGACCACTCGGCTACTGAGAACCCCAAGCACTTGATTGTTATCACTCAACAGTTTTGTAAAGTTTGTCACAAAAATCAAACTATTTAAAAAAGTTCTTTTGGCTCAATATTGCGCTGTTTACCCTTATTGAAATACCAAGATCTCTTCCTCATGTTCAGAAAAAAAGCCCTGGCAAATTATACCCCTCTCCCACATCTCACAAAAACAATATCAAAGTTACTAAAAAATAATATAATAATTTAGAGAAAATCTACATGTACATTCATATTTATAGAAATTGTTATTTTGATCCAAGCTAAAAACCCACAAGCCATATGTTCCTTTTTTATTTGTCAATAAACAAAAACAAAAAAAGATAGCTAAGCATTGCAACCACACAACACAACACAGTTACCTACCATCTGTTAGCAATAATGGTAAAAAGACAATGGCAAACAATTAAGCTCTGCATACAATAAATCGTGAAAACACATTATGGTGGGATGAAAGCTTTTGTTTTATACATGTTTGTGACAATACATTTATGTAAGTGGAGTCTAACCTGTTTTAATGAGCAACACTAAGAGAGGGTTTGACAATATGGGAGTTTAAAGGCTTGGGATGTTAATATAACAAGCTTCCTTTTCAGGCTGGGAACCTATTTACAAAATTTATCAAAATATCTTGAAGGAAATCAAATTTTTTGTCAGACTAGAAAACATTTTTCTAGTTTAAGTAATGGCAAGTCAAGAAATGTTCCATAACTCTTTAGAAAACTCTTGTGCAAAAAATTCACATTTAAAATTCCATGATATTTAGGTGCATGTATGAAATCAGATCTAAGCTTGGAAGTAAGTTTGAATGCAATACCCTGGCAACAGTACGAGGAGTTACGGAGACACATATCGCAATGATAGAGCATTTCTGCACAAAATTTCAAATTAAAACAAAAAGGGCCATTAACTCTTTTAAAAAGGATTGCAACAAATTTCTGCCAACTTTTATAGGCAAAACAAAAATGAAGACTAAGGCTTAAAACCTCAAATTTTAATAACACTGTAGAAGCCAGATTTTGTTTTTCTTTTAGGGGAAAGGGGTCGGTGCCTTTTAAAGGGGGGAAAAATGAGCATTTGGGGGAATAAAAAAACATAAGTATGTGTATTTAAAACAGTTAACAGGTCAACATCCTTGTTCTTTATTGTTTTAAACTGTTTAGTTTTTTTAGGGGAATTTTTCTGACAAGTGGGGGAAAAAAATATACTATTTTGAGGGGGGAATACATCTGAATTTTGCTGAATATTTGGGGTAAAGAAAAAAAACACTGGAAGCAGATTTGTGATCATCAGACATATGCTGTTGATTGTTTCAAGAATATGTAGTGATTTTCTAGTTAATAATTGTCTTTAACAATTTTGTTAAAAGTTGGCATATTTAGTAATATTTCACCTCTATGTTTATAACTAATTTTTCCAAGAAAAAAATCTCAAGAGGTGTGTGGGGGTCGGAACTGTACCGTTTTTATACTCATGGTGGTAGGTAAAATAGTCGTTTTAACTCTGGTGGGTGTGGGTATATTTTAATAAAAAATACCTTGTTATAGGGTCTTTTTGTCCGAAATTTATCAACAGAAAGATAAATAACAAAAACATGATCTTAATTTATCTCACATGGAGTTAAGTAACTGATCTCACTAACAATATTTTTAAAAAATACTTTTCACTCTATTGAAATTAAACTTTCCAAACACAATATCCTAAGCTTATCTTTTCACTCGGTGTTGAAGTGAAACAAACATGACAATGGTTATTGTGTACAAAATACAGGATGCGGTTCACATATATAACTTTTATTCCGGTGGTGGAGGGTGCTAAGTCAACAAAAATTCTGGTGTTGGTACCCTAAAAAATAATTCCAGTTCAGACCCCAGACCCCACCAAGATTTTTTCTTGGAAAATGTTTTTCCCATTTTTCAATACATTTTCAATTTTAATGAAAGGGACACACTGGAAACTTAAAATCAATATAACTTTTGTTCACGTCATGAAAGTGGAGATCTCATACTTAAATTAACATCTAAATTTCATGTTAGTAAGTCAAAAAATGGTGTCACGCTAGTTAATAAAAAATCAGAAAAACCACAAATTAATTTTCTGTCATATCAATTAAAATTAAAAAATTGTTGAAACACATTTTACATGTTTTTATCAAATATAAACAATATCAAATCATTCTAACAGTTTGACAATTTGAATTAAATACTGTTCGAGTGATTTTTTGAGTGACACCAACATATTATACTTTGCTTTTATTGACATTAAAGGCAGTATGTCAGGAAAAATCAGAAAAAATGGAGAGGTGAAATCAAAACAAAGTGCACGCTTCTAAAAATAAATATCATGCACTTATTGTTTGATGACCTTCACCCTCTAACCTGGGAATGCAGGTCAAGGTAGGAAACCCCTTTTTTCAAAATATAATGGCATATTTTAAGAGATATAAATATAGCAATAAGGGTTCAGTGAGAACAAGTTTCTTGGCAATTTGAAATTGTTTCTAAAACTTGACATACTACCTTTAAGCCCATTGAGTTTGTACCATTAGTACTGAACACAAATAGCTACATTGTTTCAATTATCTCTCTCACCTTCATTATGTCCCATTGCATATAGAAGACAGAGTGCAAACAGGGCCTCGTAGTCATTCTCTGAACATTCAAGGGCATGGAATATTGCCTCTAAATATGGTCTGAAATCATATAAGAAATAGTCTATGTAAAGCAAAATAAGATAAGCCACATGTAGGAAAGTCTCACATTTACAAACAGCACCGGTTGATCATGGCTTTCTATATTTACAGTCTCGTTGGGAATAGGCTTTAACAGATTACAAATTAGAAGCAACTTCTCAATTTCAAGACTTTCTCTGAAATAGGTATCTGTTCTACTAATATTTGATACCAGTATGTTTTAGTGTGAGGTGTGGACATTGAATCATGTTCAATTCCATTGTACACTGGTATATAAATGGTTTGAGATACATTTATGTACCTTTCTGCTCTACTGACTGTCAATGCCCTGATAAATAGTTCTAATCTCTGCCAGGCAATAGTCTTTGTGTTGATTAATCATAAACTTTGTTCTATAGTCAGGAATCTCCCACTTCTGAATATGTGAGGAAGTCATCAGTGACTTGCAGAGTTGAAGGTGAATATAGAATTGGTTAACCAACTAGCGTATCCCAGGAACAACAAACAAGTGTACTGACAGCTGATAATAGCTGAATAACTGTTGAAAAAAAAGTGTAAGAGTCATACAAAAATACTATTCCACTGATATCTAACTTGTGTGAGATATGCACACAAAATATTGATATTATATAAGTCTGTTCTATTGATATTTGAATGATGTGGAAGGATTCCTGATTTATATACATGTACTAGGCTCTCAATATCATGAATGTTGTAACTATATTACATTACCTGTTGTCAAGGGAAAAGGCTGGCTGGGAAGTTTCAGCGGCACTTGTAGTGCTGGACTGTCTCATAGAGTGACTGCGGGTTGACATTATTTTCTCCTCATCTGTACAATTTTGCGACGGTCTGGGTACCTCAGTCCGCTCCCCGGCAAACACCTCTCCTGTGCTGTCATGAGGCACTTCTTAATAACAAATACAGACAAGGAAACAGTGGATAATTAATATTGATGACCATTGTAGAAACTACATATCAATATCCATGTACTGGTATCTGACTTGTATTTATAAAATATTGTAGCACATGAAATAGGGGTTCCGTAGCACATATAATTTTATTACATTTGTCAATTATTCATTAAATAAAATTGTGTCATTCATATCCCATGAATGGTCATTTCCGTTACATTTTAAGATAAAAAAAATAGCGTTAGCAAGATATTAAGATTGGTATTGATTGACTGGTACCCCTCTCTAGATTAAGATATTTATATTGGAATTGATATTATGAATCTGGTACCCCTTTCCATTGCAGCAATTCTATTTTGCATTAATATCGACAATTTTAAAAGGGAAAAAAGGCGTAAATCATCTAAAAAATACATTTCTCTATAAGGCATTGATTACAAGAAACTTTAGTTCTTTATTTAAAAATAAAAAGCTAAAACCAAAGCTGAGACTTCATAGTACAAGCATTGAGATAGTTGATAATTTACGTGAGATGTAAAAAAATGCGATAGGAATACTGCAAGTTACTACATTCATATAACACTTACCTGTGACATTTTCCCCTGGCACATCACTTCTCCTGTAGAATGTAGAATTCCCTTCCAATACTCTCACAGACTCATTGCGAGGCCGTAACCCTCTACTGCCCTCTAAGTGTCTCCTCCAGAGTTTCATCAGGGGCAGTAAATTCCCGTACACGCTGAAAACAGAACATATACACAGCTATTGACATCCAGCATAAAATATCTGTAACAATACAGTTTCAATTACAAGCAATGGAACATGGACAAAAACATTTGGAGATATTAATTTTTAGAATTGCCAAACCATACCGTATACTTTGCAGCTATCAGAATGCTTGTGGTCGAGTGCTGTTGTTTTTTATTTGAATAAGACCTGGGGTAATGGTAATGTGCAACCGTAAAGTACTGGGCCCGGTTTCACTAAACATATCAAGCTGAGATTCTCCTCAACTAAATTTTTTTTTTTTGAAACATGTATTTTGAACACATAATCTATTAAACGACCATACAAAATTGAAATGAGAACAAATCTTCACTCATTGGTAAAGGATAACTTGCAAAATGATCAAAGTAGATGAAGTTATAGAATTTCAAAAATTTTAGTTGATGGAAATTCTCAAGATGAGATGTTTAGTGAAACTGGGGCCTGTAATCATAATATTGTTTAATGTAATGGCGTGATGTGGGCTCTTCTTCCATTACAAGTAATTGCAATTGTAATGATTGTTTTGAAAATAGGTCTGTAATTCACATTCCATTTCAATTCCATTTCAATTACATTTGCTGTTTAATCCCTTCAAATTCACTTTTAATCACATTTTTAAAATATTTGAAATCTAATTACTTTTAAATCGTTGCAGTTTTAATATCTTCAATAATGTATTCAGAAATTCCAGATTTAGAACAACTATTTAGAATGTTAAATTTCAAATTTAAAAGACTGAATGGATAAAAGATAAATATTTCATTGTATACAGAACACATGCTAATACATAGCATGGTACAGTCTGTCTTTTATACCTGTTAAGTAGGTCAAGGTCAGTGATGAAACTTTTTAACATGATGATGATAAAATCAATACTATAATGAGGGAAAAACGCACTGTTCCTGATGACAATGGCTAGGACCAATCACTGACACTGGATGATCACATACATGTATAATATATCATATAATTATGTAAATATATAAGTTATTATTTAATGTGTAATATTTTCAATGAGCAACTATAATGAATAAAAGTTAATATAATCACGACGACAAGAAAACAATACCATTCTTGGTGAGTCAGCAGGGGCGTCTTGTCTAGAGATCTCAACGTCTCCGCGGAAAATAATCTCTGCCAGCTGGCGTACCAGGGTTGAATGACGAATAATTAAAAAGACCTGAAAGAAAGGATGGAATCATGTATGAGAAACTTTAAGCATATATGTGACAAGGTTAAACAGAAAGTCATACTTTTTTTATTTATTCGTGTATGTATTCCAAGATCTCCATTTTTCCATTTGTGAAAAAAAGTCATTTTTTAAAAACATTTTGTCAATCTAGCAATTATAAAATATTGAATTGGGGAATAAGTAAAAGAAAACGTTTTAAATTATTTCTCCCTTTTTTACAGTATTTTCTTAATAAAATATTTCTAACACCCATCCAGTAAATAATCCATAAACAAACTGATAACTCATCCATAACACAAGCAACAGTCTTCTTGAACATACTAATATTATATCAACAACCAGCAGTTTCTAAAAAGAAAAGTAAATCCATTCATCTTGACAATGGAACTCATAAGGCATAGTACCACCATTGCAAAAAGGAAGTGCTTCCATGGGGTAGTCGCTTAATGGCAGTTATAAATAATCCTCGTTTCTTCTTCTTTAAAATGCATTTTCCTTATTTTAATGCTCATTTTTTATTTGAATGCCTTATTGATGTATTTTGAACATTTTGATAGCATTGTCATGTTTGAATTGTGAATTTAGAAAAAAAAATGATGCTTGGAAATTGGGGTATGAATACATGGTTTCAGAAGCCTACTTTCACTTTGTCACCAGTGTAGACACTGAGCAGAAAAAAATCTCTTATATGACACATGACCCCTACCTTTCTCATCATATTTTGATAGTGATGAGGTTGACAAACAGTGAAATGTAAGTTTCACTTCTTTAATTTGGGTCTCTCTATGAATGACAAGCCTTTAGACTTTTATTATTTGCTATAGAATAAAGAACAAAAATTAATGGTGGGTTTACACCATAAAGGATATGACTGTGCTAAACTAAACCTCGCATTGATCCCTCCCAGCAAGTGTCACCTTAATCCGATCACTGATGTCCGCTGAGTTCTTTGGACAAAATTTGTAATTTACACCAAATATGAACATAACTAAATTCTTGATAAAAAGACTTTTTTTTATTTAAGTATTTTAACTATTATGGTCATTTTAATTAAACCTTCTTACAGGATCAATTATAATCTTCTTTGTCAGTGCCTTGTTTCAAATCTCAAGTTGCAGAAATGAAAGAGAATTTTTTTTTTTCATTTTCCCATAATATTCCAATGGTAATATTAAAATCTCCTTTTTGGGTTGGAAAAAAGTCTTAAGTCACATCACCTGATCACCTATTCATAGGGATAGTATACGCACAATGTCAATTAAGAAGAATTTTGAAAATTAGTAATAAAATAGAAGAGAGAATATTTTAATATGGCTGATCTGATATTAAATTGACAGAAGCATTTACCTGTGACAGCAAGAACAATGATACAACAGAGCTCACATACTTCTTGGTCTGAAAGTACAAAATAAACATATTTAATACGGTTACTTAGCAGAGCAACTCCTCATTTTACTGGAGTGTTTATTAATTATTCTGGTGAAAAACAAAGCAACATCTTCATATAGACAAACCAGGGCAACAATTTAGTAGGAAAAAACCCACAACAATCATATTGGTAACTGTTCAAACTGATAACAATTTCTCCTGTTTTAAATGGTAACAGAAGAAATTGTTATAACTGGTAGCTATTAAAACTTGTAACAGTTTCTTCAGTTGTAATTGGCAATAGTTTCTACTGTTATAACTGGTAACAGTTTCTGGGACTGTTATACCTGATAACACATAACTGGTAACAGTTTCTGGGACTGTTATAACTGATAACAGTTTCTGGGACTGTTATAACTGGTAACAGTTTCTGGGACTGTTATACTTGATAACAGTTTCTGGGACTGTTATAACTGGTAACAGTTTCTGGGACTGTTATACTTGATAACAGTTTCTGGAACTGTCATAACTGGTAACAGTTTCTGGGACTGTTATAACTGATAATGGTTTCAGGGTCTGTTATAACTGATAACGGTTTCTAGGACTGTTATAACTGGTAACAGTTTCTGGGACTGTTATAACTGGTAACAGTTTCTGGCACTGTTATAACTGGTAACAGTTTCTGGGACTGTTATAACAGGTAACAGTTTCTGGGACTTTTGTAACTGATAACAGTTTCTGGGACTGTTATTACTGGTTACCGTTTCTGGGACTGTTATAATTGATAACAGTTTCTGGGACTGTTATGACTGGCAACAGTTTCCAATGTTATAACTGGCAAGTTTCCACTGTTATCACTGGTAACAATTGCCCTTGTTATAATTGGAAACAGTTTCTCTTGTTATACCCTGTTTTAACTTAACATTTTCCACTGATATAACTGATAACAGTTTCTTCTGTTACAAATGGCAACATTTTCCACTGTTACAAATGGTAACAGTTCTCACTGTTATAACTGATAACATTTTCCACTGTAACAAATGGTAACAGTTCTCCACTGTTACAAATGGTAACAGTTCCCACTGTTACAAAGGGTAACAGTTCCCACCATTATAACTCATTTATAACAGTTCCCACTGTAACAAATGGTAACAGTTACCACTGTTATAACTGATAACAGTTGCCACTGTTACAAATGGTAACAGTTCCCTCTGTTACTAATAACAGTTTCCACTGTTAAAAATGGTAACAATTTCCACTGTTACAAATGGCAACAGTTTTCACTGCTACAAATGGTAACAGTTCCCACTGTTATAACTAATAAAAGTAACCATAGTAACAAATAGTAAAAGTTTCCACTGTTACAAATAACAACAGTTCCCACCGTAACAAACGGTAACAGTTCCCACTGTTATAACTGATACCAGTTTCCACTGTTACAACTGGCAACAGTTTCCACTTTTACAAATGGTAACAGTTCCCACTATCAAAACTAGTAACTGTTTCTGCTGTTACAAATGGTAACAGTTCCTACTGTTATAACTAGTAACAGTTTCATTTGTATATAAGAATATTGACTACAATACCAATTGTGTTGATCCAGTTGTATTGCTGACAGTGTGCAAAGACATAAAGATGTAAGTTGTGTCTTTTATTTTACTTACAGGAAGAATTTTCTTGCAAATGCAAACCATTAACTAATACAATGTCTCCTGATGACTGTTGTATTGAATTATATATTTTGCAAAAACAAACACATCAATTGTTATATACGATTTTTTAAGCTTGATTGTGAAGTTAGAGCAGAGATTTGTGAATTGCGCTTGAGTCTGTTGCCTGCCTAGAACCAATCCTGGGTATTATTTTGGGGGGACTGTATGGCCAAGAGCAGGGGGTCTAACCTGTGTTGCATTATTTAAGGTATAAGAGGCTCTATCAACAAATGTATAGTACATTATAGTCATAGCAGGGGTGGAATACAAGACTCTTTCATAGGTTGAGGTATGGATATAAATTAATCATTCCAACTCGAGATTTCACTGTTTTTTTAGAATTTAGGTTCTGCTGAGCAATGATTTCAAAGGTTGAAATCACATCATACTCTATTGCATGCCACTATACAATAGATATTTTAATTTAATTTTCTATACATAAATATGTTGATTGACCCTCTTTTGAGAAAAGCATACCATTTTTTTAAGCATACATGTGAAAGTTCATTTCGTCTCTAGGGTGATATGGGAATATTTCACAGTGATAAAACTCCAGGTATCCTTACCAGGTATACAAGAAACTGATTATCTCAGTGTTTTTTCCAGCTCCAATTTTTCAGGGGGTCATTGATGACCCACTGACTTAAAATCTGGGGGTCATTTTCAAAATCTAAGGGTCATCAGTTGACTAGTTTTAAACTTAATCAACTTGAATAAATGGTGGTAAAAAATACATAATTTACTGAACAGTTTTTAATTCCCTGTTTCATACAAATTTCTCAATCAAAGCTGCAATTTCAGTTAATAACTTCAAAACAATTTAACTTCAAACAAATGTTTCACTTCTGGCAACAAGTTACAACTAGAAACTAGTTGTTTTTATGATCATGGCCACAGGGCCATGAACTTTTCAAATGTCATGGCCTCAGCTTGATCACCATGGCCCTAACTATAATGAAAAACACTAAATTATTTCAATATTTTATATTTCAGCTGAGCTTCATGTTTACCATTGCTAAGCATTATACTCTTTGGAAAACAAAACTGTGTTGTTTTCTTTTTCTCATAGCTAGACTCATTTAGAGTAATGTTACCTTAATATTAAAACATTTTAATGGTTACTTAAAAATTATTAAAAATTAGTCATTTTTCAAAATGAATATAATTTTCTAAAAGTTTATTTTCTTTTTTCCATAACCGTTTTAAACATCCGTTAAAGAAATATAAATGGCGCCGGGAATACCGCTGTACAAACATGGACTGACCTATGTTTAAACTGGTATTTAAATGTCGGGCATGCGTGTCTCGATACCTTAAAGAAAACAAACTAAAAAGGTTTTCAGATAGAGTATCGTCCGTACATTTCAAACAACTTTTTTGAAAAGTTTCAAGATTTCATCTTTATATACAAACAGCCTAAAACTGGGTATATATCAGTGCTATTGTTGCAGCATACGTTTGTTTTCACAGACGTTGTCTTCAAACTATGATATTGCTTTGCGGAAAATTATGTATGTGATCATAATCCTCTATGCGATTGCATCAATATAGCATTAATAGCCAATTAAAGCGTTTACTGTAACTAAGTAGAGCCATGTGACCGGGGTTTCCCTGAATCAGACCACGTAATCTGCCAAAACAGCTTGCATTGTAAAAATAACTCTGAAACCAGCTTGCTGAAACAAATATGCGTAATTTGAATTTCTGTATTTTAAGGTTGCGTCATAGGGACGGCGTCATAGTGGACGCACTGAACAAAGTCGATTGCGTCAAATGAGATTTAATTGCGTCAAAAACGCAAGATAGGCGCTCTGGAGAAAACACTGTTAACTTGTGTTCTGGCATACCTAGCATATTTTACAACATTGTACATTTCAGTTTTTACCTGTCTGGACGAGGGCTTCCTCCTCTGATAGCGTAAGCATGAATAGAAATGAATACAAAACTATGAACATATTGTGACATATATGTCAACACTTTCATCTATACTAGAAATAAAAGAAATCATTTAAAAGCATTTAAAGTATCTTTTTTATCTGACCATACCAAGTCCATGTTTAGGCCAACTTTCTATCACTAATGTAGGTATATGTAGGGTATGTATTGTTCAAATTAATGTCATCTCAATATATTTTCACACTCTTTTAATTGATTCCAAGCAACAAAATTTAGAGTTTTATGGTGAAAAAGCAACCATGAGTCTAGAATGTCACTTGTAATTATGTACATGTGTTTATTAAAATTACTTGTCTAATAAAATTACGAGTTATTAGTCAACACTTAAAGTTAAGTAACAAAATTGCAAAACTGTGTAGTAAAAGTATTGTTTAAGATATTTCAACAGAATCTGAAGTGCTCATATAACAAAGTCTGTTGATCAATTTAAAGTTTGAAATAGAAAATGAAATTCCAGTTTTACACAGGCAATCTGAATATCAGCTATATCCCCAG
The DNA here is from genome assembly GCA_029582155.1 of Panopea generosa. Lineage (NCBI taxonomy): Eukaryota > Metazoa > Mollusca > Bivalvia > Adapedonta > Hiatellidae > Panopea > Panopea generosa. The sequence goes on along the minus strand of CM055895.1, from coordinate 70,018,809 downwards.
ATGCATTATGGGACACTAGTAAGTTTTGCTTGCACAAAGCAGTTTTAATTCTGGAGCAATTAAACTGTTACATAATGTAAGTTAAATGTTGTAAAGGTGGTTTGAAAGACGGCCATATCCATGTATGGTTTAGCACTTACATGGCTTCCAGTCATCAACTGATTGTATGTGTGATAAATTTTTAATGGTAATATGAACTTGATCTTCAGAAAAAAGTTTTGCATATCATCTTGATGAGGTGAACATTTGACTAAAGTTTCATGAAAATCCTTTTGAGAGATAGAGAGCAACACAAACGACTTTGGCTTGTGACCTTGACTTGACATGCTTTGGAAGAGGGTTTTGCAATTAATCTCAATGAGTTGAGCACTTGACTCAATTTTAATGAAAAATCTTCATCTGAACTTCAGCTGTGACCTTGACTTTTAACCAACATTGTTCAGATGAGGGTTCTGCATGTCATCTCAAGTATATGAACATCTAACCCAAGTTTCATGAAACAAGATAAACCCAAATTTAGCCATATGAAATAAATGAATGAATAAACAGTAAGGATGTGCCCCATTTGATACTTCCTGAAAATATTTAATTTCAAGCAGGAATATTATTTTAATATAACCTTCAGGCCAATTTAGGAAATCTCTTTTGGTATGTTATAACATATGTGTATGGCTATGAAAGCTCAGTGAATATAGTATAACATGATATTTCCAAAAATATGTTTTTTTTCCCTAATTCTAAAATTTTGAGAAAAAACAACAACAATGATGTATCTTGTTTCAAGGAAAATGTAGAAAATCCAAATTTAGGCAAGATTGTAAAACACACACCATGCTGTGTGGTAATCAAGTATTATTCTTTGATGATGAACATGTGTCCACTGGAGAAGACATACATAAATGTATACATATAACATAAGCTTACCTGTCTTACTTCAAATCTCTTCCGTTTGGTGAGTGAGTACACATACAGGGGGATCAGCAGTCTGTTCAGTAGTTGGTCAGACAGGACGTCATTTAGAGTGTCAATGTTAATCAGGAGAATATCATTGACGTAATGTAGGTGGTCTAAATGTTCGGCAACTAGAGTTGCCAATCTGCCGCGACTCTGGTGACTGAAAGAACAAATGTGACTGGTCAGTAAGAAACAATATCAATTATAAAGTAATAAGCGCAAGACAAGGAACAAAAACTGTCCCAGGACAGAGGACTCTACTTCCAAAGCTGTAAGCTTATCTCAAAATGGCTCTTTTTACAACAAAATGAATACTTTATCTCATCACTAGGTGAGTTTGTAAAATGAAAGATATCCTTATCTGGTATGCAAGAAAATTGTATTTCGAAAATATAATTATGTACATATATAAAGGTCTATCACACTGGTAAAAAACAACATATGCCATTCCAATAAAACATACTCTTTGTCATTGTGTACACAGCTGTCAAGGTCAGGACTTGTAAAACTTACTTTCATTAGATGTCACGGTCAAGAAAAGGACAGCTTATAAAATTTACTCAGTATCAATATGTACACAGATGTCAAGGTGAAGACCATGACTGCCTATAAAACTTACTCTGTATCATTGCATACGCAGATGTCAAAGTGAAGACCATGACTGCCTATAAAACTTACTGAGTATAACTGTGTACACAGATGTCAAGGTCAAGGACATGACTGCATATAAAACTTACTCTGTACCACTGTGTACACAGATGTCAAGGTCAAGGACATGATTGCCTATTAAACTTACTCCGTATCATTGCACACACAGATGTAAAGGTCAAGCACATGACTACATTTAAAACTTACTCAGTATCACTGTGTACACAGATGTCAAGGACATGATGACATATAAAACTTAATCTGTATAATTTCATACACAGATGTCAAGGTCAAGGACATGACTGCCTATTAAACTTACTCCGTATCATTGCACAAACAGATGTAAAGGTCAAGCACATGACTACATTTAAAACTTATTCAGTATCACTGTGTACACAGATGTCAAGGTCAAGGACATGATGACATATAAAACTTAATCTGTATAATTTCATACACAGATGTCAAGGTCAAGGACATGACTGCCTATTAAACTTACCCAGTATCATTGCACACACAGATGTAAGGGTCAAGCAAATGACTACATATAAAACTTACTCTGAAGTATCATTGCGCAAACACAGATGTCAAGGTCAATGACAAACCTGCCTATTAAGCTTACTCAGTATCACTGCATACACAGATGTAAATGTCAAGGACATGATTACATATAAAACTTACTCAGTATCATTGCGCACACAGATGTCAAGGATCAAGGACATGACTGCCTATAAACCAGACAAGATTGGAGAAGTATGGCGCTGCTGTCCTGTCTCTGATGTAACGTAACATGGCAACATCCTTTACTGTAACAATAAACATAAATGATCATAATGGTCTACATAATAATTATACAGCCAATGATTGTGTTTTTCTCTAAAGAGAACAATTTTAACATTATTGAGACTTACGGAAATTTTGAGGGAACTTTAATATTACACATTTTTTCAAAAGCCTTTATAGTTGTATACCATATTTAATATTCGTATGTACAGAAATAAAACTGAAACTAGACCATATACAATGTAGTACAAAATGAGATAAAACATTAATTAACAGCATTACAATATCATGTATGTGACCAATATCGTGTATATGTACCATATCATGTAGGTGTTCAATATCATGCATGTGAACAATATCATGTATGTATACAATATAATGTATGTGTACAAGATAATGTATGTGTACAATATCATGTATGTGTACAATAGCATGTATGTGTACAATATCATGTATGTGAACTGTATCATGCATATGTACCACATCATGTATGTGTACCATATCATGCATGTGTAGCATATAATGCATATGTACCACATCATGTATGTGTACCATATTATGCATGTGTACCATATAATGCATGCATACCATATCATGTATGTGTACAATATCATGTATGTGTACCATATCATGTATGTGTACCATATCTTGCATGTGTATCATATCATGCATGTATACAATAGCATACATGTGTAACATATCATGTATATGTACAATACCATGTATACACACCATATCATGTATGTGTACCATATCATGCATATGTACCATATCATGCATGTGTACCATATGATGTATATGAACAATATCATTTTGTGTTCAATCTCATGTATGTGTACCATATCATGCATATGTACCTATATCATGCATGTGTACCATTTAATGTATGTGTACCACATAATGTATATGTACAATATCATGTATGTGTACCATATATATGTACCATATCGTGTATGTGTACAATATCATGTATATGAATAATAATATGTATGTGTACAATATAATGTATGTGTACCATATCATGTATGTGTACAGTATCATATGTATGAACCAATTCATGTATGCATACAGTATCATGTATATGTACCATATCATGTATGTGTACAATATCAAGTATATGTACAATATCATGTATGTATACAATATCATGTATATGTACAATATCATGTAAATTGCAAAATCATGTATACATACCATATCATGTTTATGTGCAATATTATTTATATGTACACTACAATGTTAATGTACAATATCATAACTTTTTTTGTATTTGTACAATATCATATATACATGTATGTACAATATCATGCATATGTACAGTATCATGTACATATACAATATCGTGCATATGTACAATATCATGTATATGTACAAAATTATGCATATGTACAATATCATGTATACATGTAGGTACAATATCAAGTATAGTTGTATGTACAATATCATGCATATGTACAATAACATGTATATGTACAATATCATGCATATGTACAATATCATGTATATGTACAATATCATGTAATATGTACAATATCATTTATACATGTAGGTTCAATATCATATATACATGTATGTACAATATCACGTATACTCATGTATACAGGTATGTATAATATCATGTATATATACAATATCATGCATATGTACAATATCGACTTTCAATCTTTAAGTAACGAAAAAAAAACAGCCACCAAATGTGAAAATATGACATTTGAATAATTATCCAAAGTTCTAGGAGTTCACGTAATTGCCAAATGATGCATCTTTTATGATTCAAGGACCAACCAAGGTATTAATAATCTGATTTTGGTCAGTTTAACAAATATTTAGTGGTTTAAGACACTGTCTCAAGGTCTATTATTTTTCATCTCTGAGATTGTGGATTCTAACATTGCTCTGTACATAACATTTCACGTACAAGTCAGAAATTCACCAGTTACTTGTGGAAGTATGGTGATTCTATTCAGATTCATTCTGTGGTCTTCCTCCTACTGCAGATGCCGTAATAATCTATCATGTGTAGAAAATGAAATAAACTACACTTAAAAAAGTTAAACAAAAATATGGGGTTCATATAGAGTATAGTGGAAATGGTGCTATATTTGAACAATCACAGGCCACAACTGACAGTAATATATCCCATTTGTCCAAGATCTTACGGTTATACAACTGTTATGTAAATTTGGTGAAGATTCACTGAAAAATGCAGGATGAGGTGCTAGGGTACACACTACCTAAAAGTTAACAGACAGATGATGGTAGGACACAAGGCAGATAAAGGTTCTAAGTTCTAAAATAATACCGGTATATTTATTATCACTAGAGGTCTAACGATTCATTGATGCATCGATGGACCCCTGATTCACCTTTCCGCCAATGTGTGATATGGGGTGTTAAATGAAACTACCAATAGATCGCAATGCAATGCATTTTTTTTAGACCTACGATGCATCAATACGATTGTCAGATATCGTGCATCACAATTCTATTCTTGATGAAACATAAAAAACTAGTAAATAAAAACTAACAAAACAAAAAAACGGGTTTAAAAAAGCAAGACAAATTTTTGGATATAAACTGGACTAAACATGTATCTAAATATATATATATATGGATATATGTGCAACATGCACAGGTCTACCACACATAACTAGATCTTGAACACATAACTAGGTGATGTAAGCTTGAATTATTACAGCAGGTGTTATATACATGTATTGTTCACAGCAAACATTAAATCTTGCTACCAGTGGCAAAACTGTTGACAGGGGCACACACACACACACATAGTTATTCAGATAGTGATGATAAGAGTATGCTGTTTTTAGCCATGGAAAAATCCAGATGCAAAATGGAAAGCGGTTTTAAAGATCTTTGAGTGAATGGAATGCTGACTGATTCTGTCATATTATCAACAGGAAATCATTGTAATGTTTAACTACTGCCAATTTACTATTGTTCAGATATAATTATAGCTAATATTTATTTAGATCTGTTTAAGAAAAAAAACAACCTAACTTAAATTAAAATCTGTCAGATTCATAGCCAATATAAATCAAGATAAGGTCAGCTTCATAGCCAATATAAACCTGTATCTTATAAATCATCAAACTATTGTTTATCAAAATAAGTTAAGTAAAGATATAAGTTCCAATCACTAAGGAGACTGTACATGTAGCTGGACTGGGTTTCATATACTCACTGCCAGACATGTTACCAACTGAGCTAGATGGGACCAGCTCTTTTACTGGCAAACTTCCTCACCTAGGACTCAAGCCTACTACATTAATGGTGAGGGTTCAGTGACTGTGAGACAGCGCCTTAGACTACTTGGTCACAGAGGACCCAAGATTAAGTTATATAAATCAAATTTCACTGATACTTCAAATTTGTTCAGATGAACAACTTAAGTTATTGCAAGACATGTTCAGACATAAAACCAGTTCACACCAATTAGATAATGGCTGACAGTAGAACCTTGCAGTATGTACAGGTCATGTCAACCTAGTTCTGACAAGATATTTAAGCTTAAATTGATTTGTTACATATTAAGCCAAAATGAACTCCTGATATATTCAAATTTAATGCAGTGAGAAATATATATATTGACCAAATGCTGATTTTTTTTTTTGGTGGGTGGTGGGGGCAGGGGAGAAGAGAGAAGGGTTGAAACTGATTTCGTTTACCGTAGTAATATTTATATTCTACACGACCAATACAAAATTAGTCAACACGAAATAAAACAAGAAAACAGTATTAGGCCAAAGTGCCATCTTTTTTTTTATTCTGTGTGGGTTTTTATCAGGTTGTTAATTATGGAATGGATATAAATTAAAAAGCGATTATAATTTTTGTAAAGATGAACTATATAAAGGCGGCAAGGCAAGTTAAACAAAAGCCTTCATCAAGCATACTCACATTGTATATAAACTGAAAATGTTATCAAAAAGTGCCAGGTTAGAATAATGTATGTAAAATAAAATAAACAAAGCAAATTAAAAATAATTTACAGATACATGTAATAAATCACGACACAACATTTCTTTATGTATGAAAAGTCAGCAATACAAGGGCAGCCATATTGTGACAAGCATTGTACATACACTATGTAACTACAAACACAAAACTAACACAACATGGGGGCAATGCAAGTTTTAAGATGCTCACCTATTGCATTTTTAATAATTGAAATTTACTTTTGCTTAATATGAAATTGGATCAGCAAATCAGAAGTTTGGGGAAAAAAAATAATGGTGACAAGTCCAGAATAAACACAATTTCAAATGAATTTAGACACATAATTACTATCTGTTACAGACCAATTCAAATGCACAAATATCAACTATTTGTTAACTGTATGACTATGTAAGTTTAATTCAAATAACAGGTTGCTTATGAGTACAATTCTAAGTTAAGGTTGAGGTTAATTAGCTCAGTCGTTAGCATGTCTGACTATCAATCCAGGGGTTGTGAGTTGGAATCCCTGCCCAGCCGTCATCTCCGTGATGGTTGATATACAACATTGCATATCATTATCATTTGTCTCACTGCTGATTCAAGTGGGAAAGTTATCAGTTACTTGTAGAGATGGGGTGTGCTCCAGTAATGGTTAACCTTCCAGGATCCTAGAAACAGTGGTTAAGTTAACCGATCGTCTGTTAGCCCTCGATGGCATTAAAATGACGATAAATATTCAATCAATCAATCTAAATTTAGAAAATGTTGGTTTCTCAACAATTTAATGGTAGCTAAATCACAGACACAATATCCAAATTCACATCTCCTATATAAAATCGCAATCATCTAGAAATGGGCCAGTCATAACGATTGCCCCTACTGTGCTGTAGCAGAATGAGATGATGATAAGAGAAACTGGACTTCATACTTTTAATAAGTTTGGTCAAAGCAGTTGAGAAGAAGCACTGACAAGATTTACAAAAGATCTATAAAAAGATCTATAAAAAGATCTATAACTTTACAAAAATTCAATAGATGAAATGCACCAACAATACTTGTATGTACAGCTAGACTTCATTCTGAAACTCCTTAACATGCTTGGTTACAAAGTTTAGGAGAAGTGCTGACAAATTTAACCATTAAAAATAATGTTAGAGCCATAACTGCAGAAAAAGCTGATGAATGTACAAGAGCAGCTCAATATGTGTGCCCTCATCCCTCACTTTGAAAATTGTGGGGTAATAAAAAATGAAAAAAACAAAAACAACAAACATTGATGATCCCATAAACTGATCTAAGATATTTTTTTTATCAAATAACTGTTTATTCTTGTTAATATGCAATGAAACGAAAACTATGTCAAGCTCAAAACTAAACAACAAACAATGGGTAGACAGAAGGGAATTACTTAAAACAATCGCCTCATTTTTTTTTTTTTTTGCTCAGATGAAATAAAACTAAAATTTCATTTCAGAGTACCAGTACAATAAAAACTGAGTAGACAATACAAATTTACAATATCTGTTGGAGTATATAACAAATTACCTTTATAGACATTGAGAGTTATGGTTCTTACTGCAATCCGCACCATCGTCTCGGAGTGGTTGAAAAATTTTATTGCTTCGGTATATAGAGCGAAGTCATTAGTGTGCTGAAAGGAAGTCATTTACAGTATGTGTGAGAGACTTTATCATAGTAGTTACAATAACTGACAATAGCAATAATAATTGATAGTAATAATAATCATTGACAGTAGTAATAATTAACAGTAATTTAATAAACATTGACAGTAATAATAATCATTGACAGTAATAATCATTGACAGTAATAATAGTAAAAATAATTTACAGTAATAATAATAATAATAATTGACAGTAATAATTATGATAATAATAAAAGTTAACAATACTTAGCAAGAGAACTCAGTTAAACAATTTGTAAATGAATGCTAAGTATACTTTACTTAGACATTTTGTAACTTTTTCATAAATCAAGTAGTCTAAAGAAAATATTATGCTTTATTGTAATGCCTTACCTCATTATAGAAGAAGTGTATTGTATGTTTGTTCAACTTCAATATTGCCTTACCTCATTATAGAAGAAATGTATTGTATGTTTGTTCAACTTCAATATTGCCTTACCTCATTATAGAAGAAGTGTATTGTATGTTTGTTCAACTTCAAAGATAATGTCTTCAGGAAGGATATGTAGTATGCCATCACCTGGAAGTAACAAAGCTATGTCAAAAAGACACTGGAGTATTGCAAGCAATATATAAGTTCTTTACTGTTTACCAATTTAGTTGCCAAAGCAACCTCAATTTTTGTCTGACTGAAAAAGTAACAAAGTGTGCACGATCTACTTATTGCCTTCTATCGCTATGCTAAGTTTCACAAATGCAGCTTGGATACTTTTTGTGTTAAGACAGGATACATATTTCTGTAAATTTACCAATTGTGTTGCCATAGCAACAACAATTTATGTCTGACTATAAAAATAAAATGACCTGCATTATCTCCTTATAACTCTTATACATGCAAGTTTGATGGATGCCAGTCAGCTGGACAGAGTCTGACCACTCATATGGGACTGATAAAAATACGAAAACTTGCATGAAAATATATATAACTACACAAACTAATGTCAAAATACTTGGCTCAAAAATTACAGGAACTTGTACAGATTTACATTCTAGTAATAAGTCCATAATTTACGACTGTCTGGTATATAACACTGGAGCTAAAATCTGATTTAGAAAACAGAAGTTATTAAAACAAATGTGCTTTAACAGGAACATTGTCGCCTATTCTCACTGGAATGCTGGAAGCATTTTGGGGGCTGTTTGAAATTAGTTTTTTGTCTGTTTTCAGAAACAGCACTTTTATATGGATCACATAATATAATGGTTTAACACATTCCGTAACAGAAAACTGGTGGCACACCACATACAATTAAGAAATTATTATGACAAAAACATTTTTATCATTGCAAAAATATATTATTGTAAATTTTTAACTAGCAAAACAGCTGAAAAGGAATACAATAAGCCTGTAACATATTATAAATTTCATTTTAAATTCATGTTTAAAAACTTCATGAAATGTTAAAACAAACCTCTTCATCGGAAAAGTCAAATTTGTGGACAATGATGGAGTTGATATGGTTGTTGGACAGCAGATAATCTGAAAAACAGAAATATCAAGTTTACCTAGCTGTAAATCCAACATCTAAAGGAATCACATTTCAGCATAAATCACAATGACTTATCTATGTGTTTATATTTATTTATTTCAGCTTGATTGCGAAGTAAGCTTAAAGCTTATACAAGAATTCCGCGGAATGATATTTCTCGCCGTGTCGGCTTTGACCATTAATACACACATGGGAGAGAAAAAAATTAAAATACAATGACAAAAATGGCGGCATGTATGTGTAAAGCTCAAAGATTATTGTTTTAATCCAGTGGTAACAGAGAAATGACATAACAACTTCCATAATATATTAAATAGTGTTTATTTACAATAGTTATTTGATTTGATGAATTTAGTAACAGCCACGTTTTGCAAAAATATGACACAAGAATTTGCATTATATTCATGCAAGAGTTATCTAACTTGGTTAATGTAGTAGGTTTAATGACTAAGAAATATTGTAGGAAGTACTGTGTGAAGTTTCGATCAAATACATTAAGTGAGTTTTGAGATATGAACTTGATGGTAGTTGCGCACAAAACTTTAACCAGTATTTCTAAGTAAAACATATTTTAAAAAAAACAACTTTAACCACTATTTCTAAGAAAAACCATATTTAAAAAAAAAAAAAAAATTAAAAATAACAAAAAAAAAAAAAAAAAAAAAAAATGTACTCAGCATCTGCATTATATTATGTAATGCAGGGTGATAGTTGTAACTATGATCCAAGTAAGAGTGTCCTAGCGCTTGTATTTGTTGAGAAATAGTGTAAAAACGAAAACTTGACGTTGGAGGTAAATGCAAAATTCATTCAAACAAAGTCAATGGACCATGCAATGAAGGTCATACTCAGCATCTGCAGTGTATAATGTGATGCAGGGTGTTAGTTGTAACTATGATACAAGTATGAGTATCGTCACCGCCGTCAACGGAAAAGCAACACCTTAATCTCACTTTTGCTCCTTTGTCACGGCGGACAATAAACTGTTCTAGAGTCTGCTTTTTGGGTAGAACTAGTACTATTTGTTATTTGAGAGGCCATCGGAAATAGCAAGTTTACCTGTATATTAATCAAACATCTAAAGGAATCATATTTCTGTATAAATCATATGTATATGCAGTTTATACCGATTTCTTTCAGCTCGACTGTGAAGAAAAATTGAAAGCTTATATGAACTGCTCCAGGGTCTGCTTCCTGTGTAGAACCAGTAATGGTGTTGTTATCTGAGAGGCCATTGGGCCGAGCAGAGGATTTAACCTGCTACCTCAAGCAAGAAAGACCAACACCCTATAATCCACTGCACTACTGCCCCGCTAAAATACTGGGTGTTATTATTTAATCACATTTCTAAATAAATCACATTTCCACATAATTCACATATCTGCATATCACTATTTAATCACATTTCTATGTAAATGATCACAATTGTCAGCATAATACTATTATATAACATTTCTACGTAAATCACATTATCCTCATTAATCAGATTTGTCATCTTTCCAGATGAATCCTATATTTACATAAATCATATAACATAATTATCAAAACACAATACAAGTAATAATAAAATATGTGTCCCAATTTTTATATTCAACATGTGTTGCAGGCGACACAAAATTATGAGAATATTATGACCATCCTCTGATAGAAACATGCTGCAAAACTGATAATTTTCATAGAAAAATTTATACTGAAAACAGTATTTGGGTAAGCAGAATCAGGAGCATATAAGAATGTCAATTAAGTTGTTGTGAGTTCAAATCCCAGTTTGGCCACAGTATGTGATGATTGACCACTAACTTTTAATTCAAAGGCCACGAATCTCCCAACTCTGAATATATGAGGAAGAAGTTAGTGACTTAAAGAGATCAGGGTTGTCAGGTACTGATTTAGCAAATCCCAGGAAACCCAGGATTAGGTGGACTGACTGCTTTAACATAAATAGTGACTTGAAAAAAGGTGCAAAACCCCACACAAACAAACAAGCAAACAGTGTTTGTATACAACATATTTAGTTCTTGATACTAACTACTACTGTGAAGTTTGTCTTTTTCGTCTAGTCACTCTGAACTATCATTCCAGTAAGATGAACTTGTAATACATGTTCAAGGATGATACAAAACACAAAGTTGATTGGCTGAAACAAGACATTTATGACTACTCTAAGTCTTTAGTAATGTTGCCACCCACAGTCTTTATTTATATTCACAATAATAATATGTTATTCTTACACAATGATGTTTCATTTCTGATGTTTTCAAACAGAATATTCAGTGTCTGTAGCAGCTGGACACAAATGTAACGTCCAAACTTCTGTCTCATGTAACGCAGGAAAAACGTCAACATATTCTTCTCCAGGAAGAAACTATTAAAGTATATAATATATCAACTGTAAACATATATGCTACATGTAAATGTTTTATACTGATGGTTTATAAACATAATTTCAAAGTGACCAAGAGCAATTCTGAGAAATACTTACAATCAATTGAATTAATAAATGTTATTTTGGGGGAGGTGTGTCAACATATTTTATTTACAACATAATTATGAAAAGGATCAGAATGAAATCTAAATATCCTTATCTTTTTTAATAGGTTTACCAATAATCCCATTTTCAACACATTTGAGGTAATATCTGTCATTTTCTAGTCTTATTGGTGAAGGAAGGTCTCAGAATGATCTGATGATCAAGACTCACCACCCTTCTCAAGTAACTTTCTCACGTACAGATTTTGGACCGAGCTGGACTTAAACCAACACACTCAGCGGTGAGAGGTAACTGTTATTAAGACGGTACCATAGATCACTCAGCGAGGAACAAAAATTATTAAATGAGAGAGAGAGAGAGAGAGAGCCATCATTCAAAATACATATATACAATTGATAAAGAATTGGTGTTCAACTAACTGTTTACTTACTCAAATACACTGCTGTCATTTTGATCCCCCCAGATGAGTATTTCTGAGATAGATCTCAATGTTTCCACCAGCAATACCCTGTTTTGTTCGGTGACTGTTTGATTCTTACAAAGAACATTGTAAAGATACCTGGAATATACAAATATGAATATTATGTTGTTTCTTGTTTTGTCAACATCATTATTTACAAAAAAAATGTTAACTGAGTTGCATTATATACTGGTCATAGTTATAACCGCAAGTCTAAAATTTGGTCAACCATGTAAATAATGGCATCAATAATAAACAGTAATAAAGTTAATTAAGTGTACTGAGTAATAAACAGTTGCTGGTACGAAATGTAAACAAATGCCGACGCTAACAGAAGTTGGAGCTTTGCGCATGTCTGGGGATATCGTTATTATACAGGCATTCGCGGCAATAGGTATATCACAGTATTAGATATACAAGGGAAAACAGCTTCTTCTTCTTCTTCCGGTAAAGTGCATCACCATGTAAGTGGTACCCTCGTACTGTAGATTAAAACTTAGAACACGTGAGGAGGGTCCATATGTACAGATTAAAAACAGGATAAAATCATCACTACTGACAGTCTATGCGCAGAAAGCTGCCGCTGTCCCAGACTTGAATGCATCAAGGGAGGGGGCATTGACAATACTCTCTGGAAGCTGGTTCGAATACCAGACGGGATGAAGGATTTTCAGTGTGTGTTTGTCCTGCTGTATTGGACCTTGAATCTGGACTGGTGTCCTCCTGTTGCTACACCTATAGAATGGAGGTGAAGAAATGATGGAATGGCTACCAGTTAGTTCACTATCCGATACATCATGACAGCTTTGGCCTGATCGCGGCGCTGCTGGAGACTTTCCCACTCAAGGGCTCTCATCATCGCTATGACGCTACTTGTTTGTTTAAAGTTGTTCTTGACAAATCTTGCAGAGCGATGTTGGACTGCTTCCAGCTTTGCTATGTTGATGTTGGTGTGTGGGTCCCATACTGTTTCTGCATATTCCAATTGGGGTCTGACGTAGGTCTTGTAGCATGTGTCCTTATCAGCTGAGACTCACAGGATCTGTTTTTCCTAAAGCCATGCTGGAAGTCCAAGAGGAGGTTTGCTCTTATCTCCTTTCTTGAAGGTAGGGGCAACATGAGCTGTTTTCCACTCGTCAGGAATTTGGCCCTCTTCAAGTGATGTCTGAAAGATAAGGGTTAAAGCTGGTGTAATCGGGGATGCCATCTCTTTAAGGAAGCGTGATGATATCTCGTCTGGTCCAGTGGCCTTGTGAGGTTTAAGCCCTTGTATGAGTTTAGTCACACCGTTCCTTCCTACATGGATGTTGGGGACATCTGGTGTGTCACTATAGCCTAGGTCTAGTCATCTTCTTTGGTGAACACAGACGGGAACTGGCTATTCCCACTAGCATCTCCGAATGTGATACCGTCTTTCTTCAGCGAGGCCACACCAGAACTGTCACAATTCTTGTTTGTGGAGTAGTCTATTGCTGCTGCTTCCATCGCTGACCATGAAGTTAACATAGTTGTCATATGCCTTCTTACCTTCCTTCTTATTGGTCTTCTGTTGACTTTTAAAGTGGGCCCAATCTCTGTCATCTTTGGTGTGTCGTGCCTTTTTGTAGGCTCTTCTTTTCTTCCGTGACAACTGTTGGATTGTGCGGTTGCACCAGGTCTGACTGTACCTTGTAGATGTATACTTGGAAGGGACATGCTTTTGGAGTGTTGTCATGCACTTCTTGAAAACTGACCATGAGTGTTAATGGGAGTTGTTTCGCAGAAATCTGTAGTGAAGGATGTGGAAAAATCAGTTATGTCCTGCTCCATATCTGACAGATTTGATCTCTTCCAGAGATATATGAGTCGATAATGGGTTTCTGTCTTGCTGGTATGATGTTGGCATCGATGAGCGCAACATTGGGATCACTTAGTCAAGGTAATGGTACATACTTGTTAGCTTAGCTTGGTCGGTTTGTGACAAAGATATATAGGATGTTTTCTTTACGGGTAGAAAAATCCACAATTTGCTCTGCTCCTATGTCCTGTATCATGTCTAAGATAGAGTTGTTGATAGGGATGCGATAGTTGTGACCAACTATAGAGCAGGTCTTCCAGTCGATATCTGGCAAGTTGAAATCTCGACCTATCCAAATGGTAGACTTCTTGTAGGTTTATCCAATGTATGAAACAACTCGGTGAAGATCCTCTGCATACTCATAATTGTTGTCAGTGGGCCCATATGCAGATCTAACAATGAGGGGTTTCTTCATGTTTGTACATTTAAATGTAGCTGCTACAAAATCTGTTTTGGTTGCGAGGTCTATCTCAACAACATCAATATCTGCCTTTGCTATGGTCAATTTTCCTGTGAATATGTAGCTGTCCGGCTTCATGCTTCTTATAAATTTGATATATTCTTAAAAAAACTTACAGGCAATTGACAATTCTAAAGGGAAGGGGATAAATCCAAACAAAATAATAGTAATTCAAAAAATATAGAAAAAAATATAAATTCATTCACTGATTTCTTAACCTGGAAATATCTCATACAGCGAATGTGCCAATAGCGGATCAGTATCAATAACGGATAAAAAAATGTTTACTTGTAAATTTTCGTCAAAACTACTATGATAATCAAATTAAAAATATAACTGTCATTCACATTACCTTTCGAACTTCAGATAAACAGAACAAGAATATAAACATCCGTGTAACATGACAATGATTGCGGAAACGCTTTGTCACCCATTCCTTTGACACCAGAGATTTTGCCTCTTATACCGAAAGTAGATTTGTTCGCTGCATATCTCCATAACGAATCGAGGTATGTATATACTTTTGAGTTTTATTTGATGTCACAACAACAACAAATGGCATATCACTTGATTTTGTTTATTAAAAAAACTTGACACGAAGATTACCGAGGGATTAATACAGGCCTGTCTCAGTATCATTAGCAGAGCACATTTTGGATGCGTGACATTTTTGAGGGACCATTTCAAAAACAATGTTATCAATTAAATGGCATTGTAAACTTGGGTTATTTTGATATTCATCTTTTGGTGAGCAGTCAAATACCTCTTTGAATGTTATAACAATATGCCTGACTGTCCGTCCGTGTGTCTGTCTTCATGTTTACAAGTAATGAAAATTGGATGGAATTTGATGTACTGCAGTAAGTTTTTGTTGAAGGGTTGCGTTCAAAACTGACAAACATACCTTTTTTCTATAACGTTGGAATGTATAAGACTTAAAAGAAATGTTGACTCTTTAATGACATTTCCTATGGCCGTCTTTACCGTAGATGATCTAGTGAGTTTATTTGTACAAAACGAAAGGCCCGTTAACCATATTTACAGAGAAAGAAGAGGAGCCAATAGCGGTGTGGTTCAGTGAAATGGCGATGCCAGGTACGGGTCTGTTTGTGAGTTTTTAGATTAAGTAAAAAGACATTGTAAAGAAAGAAAACCGAAAGACACCCTTTAGAGATGGTAGGCCTGGGCGTAGCTGGTATGAAGCTTTTAAAATTAGAAACTCTGGTATCATATCAACGCGACAGAAGACCACTTTGGATCTGAGAAGATCACAGGTCACAAAAGAGGTGACAGATAGTTGGTACAACACATTCGGAGCAAACGATTTACTTGATAAACCAAACAGAATCTGGAATACCGATGAAACGGGCTTTAACCTGGGCAGAAACTCGGCAAAGGTCATAGGTCCAAGCAGGAGTGATGTCCGTGTTCACCGGCCACATCACTGCTTGGGAAACAGCATTTATAGAAATGCATCAGGGCAAATGATGCCACCATTTTTCTTTTCAATGGACTAGTATTTTAGTCCCAGAACTTTGCTGAACATCATAGTATTATATCATTTGTAATCATGAATTTCATATTTAGTTACAATAGGGTGAGAGAATATCAATTTAGAACGACGATATAACACAGATAGCTTGTTAGTGGTGACGTACAAAATTGAGTATAAGTTGGGTGTTTGTCTAGTTATAAAAATATATTCATATTTAATTGGTTACATTTGTTAGTTTCTTTAATTTGTTATGTTATTGATCATTAAAATTATCTGAAATAAATAAATTTCAGTTATTTCGTAATGTTTTTCATTTTGTTACCATAATAAACATAACATTTATTGATTTAACAATTTGCACATAGGCATTGAAATGATGTGTGAAGAAATGTTTAAATATTTCTGAAGTATATATTGATTTTGCCTCTATCTACCAAACTTAATTCTTATGTATTATGCATGCAGTATTCCAATGTTTGCTTGAAATTTTACGTGCACAGGAAATGCACAATGAAACAATGGCGAAGAATTATTTCCTTGTCTATATGATACGAAATCTTTTCAAGCTTTTCATTCACACTTATCCAGGCTGGTATCCCTAAAATAGTTCTAAACTTTCAGTGCAATTCATGCTTTGATGACCCAATTTGCTCCGACAAAAAAGATAATAATCGAACTGAAAAATAGTGTTGTTTTAACTTGCTGAATGATTTAGGAAACTAATTTTCCTTCAGTTTTTCCAATGAACTTTAAGACTACGATGTGCTCTTGTAAAGTCATGTTTACTTCACTCAGCTGATCCTAAAAAAATATTTGTTTGCTCCGACCCAGTATTTTTTATGCAGGTTAGAAGCTAGCTATGTTTTCATTAGCCAAAATTTGATTTTTTAAACAAAAATGGACAGAAATCATGAAAGTCAATAAAAAGTTTCGGTATCTGCAATTGTGAGTGAGTTGGTAGGAGCATGGCAAACATTTTTTTAAGAACGGCACCACCTCATATGAATTTTAACTGTCTGTCAGGGCCCATGGACAAGTCAATGTGATAGTTTTTGAGATATTCCCTGAGGACAGAGTAAGCGCTTATATCACGTGATCCGATAATGGCATAGTTGATCCATTATTGGTGCTTCCACAGCCTTTTGTAAATTGTCCATACCCATGTAACGGTGAACTAGTTCAAGGAAATGTTGGCTGGTGTTTTCAGAGGGAATATTTTTCTTTCAGTTAACATATTTTCTAAAACAGTTTATGCGATTAGATTATTGTATGCAGCGATTGTTTCACTAGTTATCCGCTATTGGCACATTCACTGTATATGACAGGAAATGGGAGTGACACTTTCACATAACAAAACTGCATGCAAGATGCTCACGTTTACAAAGGTATTCTTACTTTAAATGTTCTAAAGAATGTGGATTTTTGGGCTTTGATAGAAGTCCCGGTAGCCATCCTTTTCCTCTGTTAAACATTACTTGTAGGTGTACTAAATTATTAACTTATAACCCAATAGGAATATACGAATATATGATTTTACTATATCGACGCCATATTGGATAATTTTAGAAACCTTAATGTAAGCGCTTTTATGATTGGACAATGTTCACAACAATAGTCCAATGAAAAGGGTTACACTAAATAGCGAAAAGGACTTTTTTTAAGAAAAGGACAGAAAAGGAGATTTTTTAAGAAAAGGAGCGATTGAATCAACATTTCTTCATTAAAGTGCATACATTTGTTATTTTATTGAAAAGAACATTAAATAAATCGTACATGCGCATTTTTAGAAGATTTTGTTGACAAATTGATGTTTTATTACCAAAATGAAATCATCGGGTCATCCATGTATAGAAATGGGGAATTGGTTTTAAGAAAAGGACTTTTTTTAAGAAAAGGAGCGATTAAATCATCATTTCTTTATTATTTTGCATAGATTTGTTATTTTATTGAAAAGAACATTAAATAGATAGCACATGCGCATTTTTAGAAAATTTCATTGACAAATTAATGTTTTATTACCAAAATTAAATCATCCATTTATAGAAATGGGGAATTGGTTTTCAGAAAAGGACATTTTTTAAATTAAGGAGCGATTAAATCAACATTTCTTTATTATATTGCATAGATTTGTTATTTTATTGAAAAGAACATTAAATAAATAGCACATGCACATTTTTAGAAAATTTAATTGGACAAATTAATGTTTTATTACCAAAATGAAATCATCCATGTATAGAAATGGGGAATTGGTTTTAAGAAAAGGACTGATTTTAAGAAAAGTGTATGCATTCTGTCATGCTAGCCAACGTTACATAAGTAACTGTTGTTTCCAGCTGGTACCAACGTGGAGGTCTGACAGAACGACTTTAAACCAGCCTTTTTTATTATTATTATTATTATTATTATTATAATTATTATCATCATTTTTATTATTATTATTACACTTGTCCATTCATATCAATACTCGGCTCTAACTAAGCATGGGGTCACTTCAGGTGACTGACCCATACCGAGTCACAAGTCACTTCAGGAACAACACATTATTACGCATATCAAGTCATTTTCGCTTAATCAAAAAGTCCTTTTCGCCATTTAGAATATCGTTAATCGATGACAGTTTATTGAACAATTAAAATCTTAATTTTAATTTTAAAATTGCGGCAGTGAATTAAAACGACTTATAAGTCCTTGTTTGCGGTAACTTGCTTTTTACTCTTTGTTGTCATTTAAAATTAGAAGATATAGATTCTTAATAGGAATAATTATATACATGTATAGACTGAGGCTCATATATATTGGAACAAGTCCTTGATTTGGAACATGGTGGTATTACCTGTTTTCGATCACTTAAGAATCGCCATTAAATGTCCGAATGCAAAACGGATGTTGACAGTGTGACTATTGCTGTTTGTAGATCTAGACTCTATTATAACTTTTATATAACTATAAAATACTATTTTTACCAGAATATAACAATTATATAAGTAAGTAAGTAAGTAAATATGTTATTATAGTGACATGTGCATACGATATATATTACAAACAACAAGCACCCGGACCATTGGACCTATAAGTCACCTAAACTTTTAGGTATAAACTGTACGTGAGATATTTAAATTATAATATGTTGGTAAATGGCTGTTCAATCAACTTACATTAGCTCAGACACATGTAATATAAAATGCTGATCATTATCATAGTAGGTTATTGAAATTCATTAAATAAATGATGGTTTATTTCTAAAATAGTACTGAATAGTGGAAAGATCAATCTATATAGTGTTTATATATATATGCCCATTGCCTGTACCATTCATGGTAGCATAGCTGTCAGGGCTCAAATGAACCTTAGAGTGAGAAAATATTCTAGGGGTTTCAGGGGCATGCACCCCGGAAAAACGTTTGATTCCTAGATCGTCTGTGGTGTGTTCTGGGGTGTTTTCTACAACAGTTTGACACCAGTTAACGATTATTATGTGTTAGCATATTATAATTATATACTAACACCGGTTCCGGTGGCTAACATTAGGTCAGGCACAACTAATACACGAACCAATGTTTTTACCGATTTATTCATAAAACCATAGTATTTATTTTTGTGAATTTTGTTTTAATTGAAATGCGTGAGAAATTACATAGTCAGCGTGAGACCGTGATTTCATTGCCAAAATCATGAGACTCACGGCGAAACCGTGAGACTTGACAGGTATGTGGTAGACTAGGACTTGAACCCACAATTTTTAGCTGATAGGACGAAAAAGAAGAACTTGATTAATTTATGTATACTGTAGGGCTAACTTTTCCAGTTTAATATACAACGTCAATGTTTGTTGCACAGTTTCAAAATCACATACAATACACTGATGAGATAAAGAAACGCCGCATCGAATCATTGTTAAATTCATGTACCTGCTCATGATTTCCTTGTGCAGCCCGTGCGTGTCAACCATGTGGTTTTAACGAATGAATTTTAGACAGGTACATGTGTTAGTCGACATACAACCAAATTTTCAGAGATTTTCTGACAATTATCCAGTTTCTGATAATGCCGAGGCTAAATTATGAAGAGAGTGTCCAAGTTTTGGGCATACTTGAATGTTGGCGAATGCAAGAACAAGTTGCTAGACGTTTTAATGTCTCTTGTTCGACAATATTGAGTTTTGTTCACTGTGTCAGAGACACGGGAATGTTTGTTGAAAGGCACATTCAGGTAGACCGCATGTAATGTCAGTACGGCAGGATCATAACATACGTCAACGCCATCTGCATGACAGATTTCTGATGGCTGAATCCACTTCACGTTAAGTCGACATACAGTCAAAAATCAGCTTAGCGAAAGGGGAATTAGCTGCCGCAGGCCCTACCACGGTTTAATTCTTACGCGACGTCACAGTCACCAACGTCTTATTTGGGCCCGCATCCATCTTGGTCAGCATTGGCAGAACGTAGTGTTTAGTGACAAATCACGTTTCAACTTGTCGAACTCTGACGGACGTATCCGTGTCTACAGATGACATGATGAACGCTACTCTAACAATTGCAGTCTGCAGCACAACCATTACAGTGGGGGCGGAGTTACGATCTGGGCAGCCATCAACCATAGGTCTTCCAGCATGACAACCCACCACCTCAAGTTTCACATGTGACCAGGAACTTTTTACAGACCCGCAACATTGACGTCTTGCCTTGGCTGGCGTGTTCACCTGACTGCAATCTGATTTAACACGCCTGAGATTACCTTGAATGGAGGTTATGTCAACGGTAACCACAGCCTGAAAACGTCCAGGATCTGACAGCAGCGCCAGAATCCCACATTATCAGCTACGTAACTCAATAATCGGTGTGGTTCCATGGGGTGACGTTTTGCTGCTGTGATTGCCAGTAGAAGTGGCCACATGCGCTACTGATTGTGTCAGTGAAATTGCTCTGAACAGTCTATTGAAAGGCGACCATGAAATTCTGTCTAATGAACCATCAATTCTCTTAAATGATGACATTTGCAAATGGAATTGTTCTTTTCTAATTTTGAATCACAGTGAACAAATTATTGTACAATGAGTTAAAATGAGGCGTTTCTTTTTCTCGTCAGTGTATAAAAAATATTTGTTAAAATAATACTGGGGAAACCACTAACCAAAATCCTTGTTTCACTCTCTCATGTTTTTATCGTGTTCTTGGAAAAGTGATGATTGACTGCAAACTTAGGGGGAATGAGTTTATCATAACCACATGCCAAATACACCAGATCATGTGGCCTTAGAAACATCAAGCCCATCTGTAACTATGTGCTGAATACCAGCAATTTACAGTCAAAATGGCCCCAAACCAAATCAGATATGTATTTCTTAATTGGTTCAAATAAAATAAAGAATATTTGATGATTAACTAATTAATTGAAGTGTTAATGTGGTTGGTAATTAAAACAAGTATTAACATATATAGAACATAGCAGAATATGGTTCAAACAGTTATTATTTATTAAACATACAAGCATTGACAAAATCAAACAAGTACAGAAAACACACAAACATTGACTCAATCACACAAAACAAAATACTGTTCTTATAGAAATTATTTATGTATATAAAAACAACGATGACGATCAAACTAGTTTGTATCAAATTAGATGTATGTAAATGATAATGTTTGCAATTGCCGACGCTGATCAAACTAGTTTGATGACAACAAGCAATCCATGATTCATTCACACCTACTGATTGTAAATTTTGCAATTTAAGATTAAAGTGACTCCGTCTTTTAATAACCGACAATATTCAAAGCAACATGTATCTAAAAAAATTTAATGGGGCTGTTTTGACTAAGGTATATAGGGCCATCATTTCGGTCTGGGGCCGTTTTGACTACACTCCAAGGTGATTTTAGTTAAAACAGCACACAAAGGATTCATAATTTGCAAATCAATCATTCATAATTCACAGGAAACTGATTTATTGTACATAAACTGTAAGTAGTATGTCATCTAGAGGTTTAAACATGTTTTGATCATGCAAAATGTTCTTAATTTAAAGATATTGAGGTTTGAAGGAAAATTTTATCGTAATTTGTCATTATTTTAGCTGCAGTATACACATTTTGTAATCACAAGGACTTTAACAATTTTAAACACACATTTCTGTGAATGGTATTGTTTTGATGACAATTTCATTCTGCAGTGTAAGAACATTGATTTGTGTTCCTGAGATGAATGGAAGTTGAGATGATTATAAATGAGATATTGTGAGATTTTACATGAATACGCGAGCGTTCACACAATCTCAATCAGTTGCCTTTCCTTCTCTGTATAATTCCTTGTATAAATGTATCGTAAGTTTTCATCTCTTATCCATAAATTATTTGTAGAAGTTTTTGTTTAACAAAGTTAATCAAGATTTTGATTGAGTTTGATTGTGTACATAGATATGTTTTAGGCCATAATAAATTATAATTCATAGATTTTCATCCCCAACATATTTTATTGTCAAACATTTTTTAATTTTTTTTTTTTTAACAATGGAACCATCTCTTAACAACAGAACCATAATTTGCCAAAACAGCACCACATTCTAAACTTTTTGATCTTTAAATGATTATCTCACATTCATTTTAATATCTGTAAAAAAAACAACAACAACAAAACAATAATAAAATTGCACTCACACCCCTATTGTGAAAGAAATTTAAAATATAATCTAGTAATTAATTTATTAAGCCCTAGCAAAAAGAACAGTGATGCACAGAAATTCCCTGTTACATAACGGTTTAGCATTATTGACTACTTTTATTAAAGTCATATTAGCTAAATTTATATACGTCATAGTCCCCTTCTAATAATGTTTTTAGTACATTATTTAGGTATAAATGTTATGTATATATAAATTATATTGCTAACCTTTACTTCATATAATAGAACATTTATAATTTCATAAATCAGCTCGGTGAAAGTGTTTTCAGTCTTGCCAATCAGAGCCTGAGGTATTCATTTATTTTGGGATTCCCTCCATAAATTATTTGAAAAGTATATAATTTCTATGAAACAACTAACTTTTGTTTCATCTAGTTTAATGGGTCAAACCACATTACTTTATACAGTACCATGTTTAATGTATTTAGGATTAAACATAACACATGTGGTGACCTCAAACACACAAAGATAAGGCAGTGTGAAGGTTTGTGTTTAATACATGCTTCATCATCTCTACTAAAGGCAGATCCAGGATTTCCAATGGGGGAGGTTTGATTTTGGACAAATGTTCAATATGGGGAGGTTTAGTTTATACTAAAATATTTTAGCTTGCCATTGCGAAGAAAGCTCAGAGCTTATATGATGTGCTCTCGAGTCCCCTTCCTGGATAGAATCAGGGTATTGTTTTTAGCTGGACTTGTCGTAGAATAGGGGGACTATTGTACTTGCCCGACGTCGGTGTTGGTTTTTTTAGGTTAAAGTTGTAATGAGTTATGACCCTTGAAGGACTTAATTTTTCAGGTAAATTTTTTTATCAGGTAAGATAGGATATGAATGAAACTTCACGTGTGTTCAACTCATCAATGGACCGCACAGAGACGAGAACCATAACTCTGGATTGCATTTTGGCAGAATTATGGGCTTTTTTGGACTTAGAAAATTTGGTTAGAGATTTTAAGCTGGTTAAAGTTTTTGAGTTGGTACATATTTCCTCAACCTATCATTGGACATGAATTAAACTTCTCACGTGTGTTCAGCATCATCTAGGAAACTCATAGAGACGAGAACCATAACTCTTGATTGTATTTTGGCAGAATATTTGCCCAGTTAGACTTAGAAATTTTGTTAGAGGATTTTAGCAGGCTTAAGTTTGTAGTACATTTAAGGTCTTGAGCTTATATGTTTTACAAATTATCATGTTGTGGCCCGCTCACAAATTTGTTCAGAACCATATCTTTTACCAGGTTTTTTCAAAGTTGAAAACCTGGTTATAAGATTGGTAAAGTCGGCGGGCGGGCGGATGGGCAGCATCAAGTTTTTCGTTTCCGTTTAATAATTAGAGTATTTTTCATTGGAACTGAACCAAATTTACACAAAGTGTGTACCTCTATAAAATCTAGGCCAAAATTGATAACCTGCCAATATGGACCATCATCTTCAGAGTTATGGCCCTTTAATTAGTCAAAAATGCTAAAATTGCCCGTTTCCGCTCAATAACTAGAGTATTCTTTATCAGAACTGAAGCAAACTTACAAATCTCTATAAAATCTAGGCCAAGTTCAATAACCAGCCAATTCAGACTATTATCTTTAGAGTTATGGCCCTTTAATTAGTCAAAAATGCTAAAATTTAATGTTTCCACTCAATAACTAGATTATTCTTTATCAGAACTGAAGCAAACTTACACAAAGTGTGCATCTCTAAAAAAATCTAGGTCATTTAGATAACCAGCCAATATGGAACATTATCTTAAGAGTTATGGCCCTTTAATTAGTCAAAAACGCAAAAATTGCCCGTTTCCGCTCAATTTCTAGAGTATTCTTAACCAGAACTGAAGCAAATGTACACAAAGTGTGAATCTCTATGAAATCTAGCCCAAGTTCAATAACCAGCCAATTTAGACTATTATCTTTAGAGTTATGGCCCTTTAATTAGTCAAAAATGCTAAAATTTACCATTTCCGCTCAATAACTTGAGTATTCTTTATCTGAACTGAAGTCAACTTACACAAAGTGTGTATCTCTATAAAATCTGAGCCAAGTTCGATAACCAGCCAATTCTGACCATTATCCTCAGAGTTATGGCCCTTTAATTAGTCAAAAATGCTAAAATTGATTGTTTCCACAACCAAACTTATACAATTTTTCTAGCGGTAAAGTAAAAATAATCTTTTTCTTTTGTTATATTGATGAAGATACTAAGTTTGGATTGATGTATTGATATATATAAAATGAAACACCATTAACATGCACATTTTTATCTTGAAAATGGTTTGCAGTACCCTTGCTCAGTTGTAGCCATGAGGCAAAAAATATTAAAAAAATACAAATGATTTATTAGAGAAATGTACAGGTCTGTTTAAAGTTGTTTGCATGCAGTTCTGTTGCTTTGTTTATAAATTGTACATGTTTGCCTGTTATTTAGTTGCTTTGTTTATCCGTCTTTGCATGCAAATGTGTTGTTATATTTATGCTTGTTTACATGCAATAATGTTCTTTGTTTATCATTGTATTAATCCTGCATAACACATTTTAACCTGATTTCGTCATTCTTGAACTAAGTTACAGAATAGCTAAAATGTTTGAAAAACATGGTTTTTGGGGAATTTCCACCCCTTTTTTTTTTTTTTCAATCAGTTTTTTTCAACAATAGTTAACAAATTTATAAAGCAATTTTAAAGTTTTAAAGACAAATATAAGTACGGAAAATGCTTAATTAAATAATATCAAGGCAATATGAGCCATCTATTGACTTTGTTGTGTTAAAAATAACAACTGTTGATAATGAAAATAAATATTATTGTTGATTTTTTTTGCTAATTCAATATTAACAGACAAGCATTGTATAATGATTATAGCTTAATTTTTCCACCCCTCAGTTTTGTATTAATTATCTTTCACTTGGTACTTATTTCCTGCAAAAGCTGTTGTTTTAGAATGGCATCGAAATAGTCAGGCATGCTGTCCCTCCAAAAGCTCTTGTTTATTGAGAGGCTAGCATGTTGAGCTTCGGATCCAACCCGCAACTTCTATCATAAACTGCCAACACTATCCACTGCACAACCGCCCAACTTTAACCCTGCCTCCCTTTGGATCCACCAGTGTTTAAATATACACGTATATAAAACTCAATGGATGTGAGATTTTCTAATACTTGCTGAGGATATATCATACTGGTATGTGTTCAATTTTTTTAATTTGGTAACATTTGCCTCGATATTATAATGCAAAATATATGAAGTGCACTTGTCATATTTTTGCAGTATAAATGGAACGTACAACATAATTAATGAGTTTCAAAACATATCTGTTCTGATTAAACAAGGAGTTTATATCAATGACGGTATGCAACTTTACAATACTGGTAATCTAGTTTAGCAATACATAGTTAGAAATTTTATATCCTGTATTTCAGTGATATAATGATTTTGGCAAATGTTATGTAATATATATTTATATTATTTTTTGTGAAGGAAAGACATCAGAATGAATCTGAGTAGAACCACCGTCCTTCAGCAAGTAACTGGCAAACTTTCACACAAAATGTTTTTGGACTGAGTGAGACTCGAATCGTGGTGTGTGATTCATTTTGGACAGGAATCACAGGTGACTTTCAATTTATAATTACAGGAGATAAGTAAGTCAGCAATTATTTCTTGACCAACCTTATATCTGCTAAGCACACAGAATGGGGACAAACATATGTAGTTTTTCGTATTGTTTCACACATCCTAGTATAGCTGAAAAATAGTGTACTACATACTTTCAAGCCAACATGTTGTCATTAATGGGTTAATATTTTGTGTAATGTAATGCAGATTCAGTACATATTTTTTCTAATTCAGTACATACTTTCCTAATTCAGTACATACTTTTCTAATTCACTACATACTTTTCTAATTCAGTACATGCTTTTCTAATTCAATACATATCAGTTCTTGACTCAGATTTAAACTTGGTGAAGTAATTGAGATTAAATGACAATTTCTTTTTTACATCTATCAAGCAAAACTCAAGGTGAGCTGATATTTCTGATCAACCTGTGTCATAAGTGTGTAAAAAGGGAAAGAAATTTGAACTAAACAAATTACAGCTAAACCTGTCTTAAGCAATCAGCCAGGGGAAGGAGTAAATTGAACTTTTAAGACAAGTTGTTGTTAAATACAGGTTAATTTGATCTGAAAGTATATAAATGGGATAATAGAAAATATGGCTGCTAAAGACAAGTGGCTGCTTAATAGAGGTGACTGCTTACACAGGTTTGACTGTATATTATTTTTGTCTCATTTGTATAAAGATGTAACATTATTTGGATTCCTGAGGGTGCTCACCCACAGGTTTCATTTAAAGTACTGACAACACTGCAGCATACCCATGAATAAATCCATATTTACTTCCATAAAAAAGGGTGTGGCCATATTAATGGGGAGAGCGTTTATTGGGGATGGGGGTGTATAAAGTATATATAACCACAAAAAATCTAATACATTTCTAAACAGACCAGATCAGATAATTTATGTTTGAACTATGGAATATTGCATTATAAAATCTTGTATACAGCTTTTGCTGTATTTCCATAACAATGGCTGTGGGCATATTAAAGGGGGTGTCGGGGGAGGCATCTATTGGAAGAGGTGGGGGAGTATTAAGTAGTTATATAACCACAAGAATTCTAATTCATTTTTAAACTGACCAAATTCAGATTAATTTATGTTTGAATTATGAAATATTGCATTATAAAGTCTTGTGTGTATCCTAGCACCAGTAGGTTTTAGCTTGTCTGTTCTTAGCATAGGTTGAGCTTTTGCAGCCACCAACACGTCAATGTTGCTGCCATTGTTACCCCTTTGTAAATTCTATGTACCAGTATACTAGTACATGGTGAATTAAAATCATCTTATACTGATATAGTTTAGAAATGAACGATTGATTCTTGATATTTTAAGTTGTTGCCACACACCTGTGCTTGAAAATACCACTTACACCAAACGCAAAATGTCACAATCAGATGTTCAGGTAGTTGACATGCGTAGTGATACCTTGACAAAGCCTACAGCAGCCATGAGGAATGCCATGGCAACGGCAAAGGTTGGTGATGATGTTTATGGAGAGGATCCAACTGTCAATGGTAGGTTGAAACTTTTGTTTTTAAAACTTTTGTTTCTTGTGTATTGCTTTTTGTAAGGAGATGTGGACAATAATGATTGTTCTCATTTAGGGTGAAAATGAAGTGTGTTTGAGATTTTATCAAAATAGGTTCAATGTTTAAAAAAAATCAGAAATTTCAAGAAACTGGACAAGGGCTCTGCATTATTTTTAGCATCATTTATTTTGTCTTTTCTTTTTGAATATATTTCAGCTAGGTTATATAAGGCATCCAGTTTTACTGGTGTAGACCCCAGACTCATGACCAACATCAAATAAGCCAAGCTCTTACCCTTGACCTGTAGCGATGAAAGCTATATGTAAGCGATCTTAGAACAATGCCTTTCAGCTTGTGCCCAGTTAGCTCAGTTGGTAGCACACCTAATTGGTAGTGAATTTGAATCCTCTGCCTGGTGACAGTCTCCATGATGATTGATATATATACGACATAGTGTCTCATTATTATTAATCTTTCACTGCTGAATCAAGTGGGAAAGTTATCATTTACTTATGGAGATGGGTGTGCTCCTGTACTGGTTAACCTTCCAGGATCCCAGGAAAGAATTGTCAGGTTAACTGATTGTCTGCTCAACCTTGACAGCATAAAAAAGATGCTAAAATTCAAACAAACAAACAAAAACTGTATTGTATTGAATTCACACTACAAAGGTCTATATTTTGATGTGAAACTGACTGGTTTTCACTTACCTTCTACCAGTTTATGCAACCAAAGAGTTAGAAAATATGTAAGGGCCTTGCTCTCCAGTTTTCTAATACAAATGTATAAAATATATGATTCTACACTTTGTTAAATTTTGTGCTATTGGAAGTGGACATTAACCTGATATTGAGTGACACATAAACCGAGACTGTATAATTACAGAGTTGCAGAGACGCTGTGCTGAGCTGTTTGGAATGGAGGCAACATTGTTTGTACCTACAGGTACTATGGGAAACCTAATCTCCAGTAAGTTAATTGTAACATTCTCAGCTACCAGACATGCATTTCAACATATCACAAAACATAAAATTTGCTTAAATTAGAACGTTCATAACAGGATAAGACTGCTCATCAGGGGTATCTACCATATTCCTCCTGAATAAACACAAGCAAAATTCTGTTTGATAAATATTTACATTCCCACTGCAGTCAGCCTAAATGAAGCTATATAGATTTACTGCATTTCATTTCCCAATGAAAAACATTTGCAGCTGGGCGGAGCTAAAAAGTCTGCATTTCATTGGTTGCATGATTTTGTTTTGCTGGTGTTTTGTCCTAAAAATATGTGCACTTATTCAGTATGTTAACATCTTGGCTGTTACATTAAGGACATTGGCTTTACGGTTTAATGCGTATAATTTGCTTTTTAGCTCGCCGGGACGAAGTCCAAGGAGAGCTATTGCCCTGACCCGTCGGCGCCGGTGTCGTCTGTAGACACCCACGTTAAACTTTTGTGTTTAAGTTTAAGATATCTATGCAACCACTCATTAGATGTGAATGAAACTTCGCATGTGTGTTCACCATCATCAATGGAACACATACAGACAAGAACCATGACTCTGGATTGCATTTTGGCACAGTTATGGCCATTTTTGGACTTTGACACCCAGAGGCGATCTTTGTTGTCTTCTGACAACTCTTGTTAAATATCAAAATTACAAAAATAATGTACCGGTAATAGTTTTATCTAAAATAGCTGGAGAATATAATGTAATAGAAGGATTAAAAGCCAAAATGCAGCTTTTAATCCTTAATTGTTTCCTAAGCAAATTTGGTTTATCTTTTACTGATAACACAAGGTCAAAACTTGGTGGGAGAGGGGGTGGGGGCGTGTTTATTAGAGGGAATATTGTATTCTAGCAAATTATGCAGTGGTATTGTTTTTAAATCATCTAAGCTAATGGATGAGCTATTCCAGTTGTCTTAATTTGCCTTTGTCCATAACATTTTATGCAATGTCTTAAACAACATCTTTGAATAACAGCAGATTTTAATGAAACTTACAATGCTTTTAGAAAGTTTCTTTTTAAATTTGTGATTTTTGTCACCATCCATATTACAATATGAATTCTTAAATGTATTTGATTTTCTTTAAAACTCGTCCTTTCTATACCATGCAATAGACTTGATAGTTTTATAATGTTTGACAAAAAACAACGTTTCATAGATGACTCGTTAGGTCAGCTTGTCAGTCAATCAGAAAATTTTCTATTTTAACCCTTTTCTGACCCACCCTGGCCCCTTATGGAAAGTCAGTTCTCCTTATTGAGCCAAGTCTTATTTCCTATGACTACATGATACTTCGGAACTCAATTTGAATAATAATTTTGCCTAAATAGATGAAAAAATAGATGAATTTTCTGTTTTCCCATAGTATCCCTATATAAAATTCTATGTCCCATCAAAGGGCCCCTATAAATTTTAGCCCTAAATTCTTATCTGCAATTAAACCCCTACACAAAAGGATAATCTATGTCAAATATGAACAAATCTGACATACAGGTTCTTAAGAAAACAATTTTTGTAATTCCATATTTTTACCCTTTTGTGGCCCCTCCTGACCCCTTAAGACAGTGGAACCAAGTCATTTTTACAAATCTGAACCTCCTTCACCAAACAATGCTTCTGTGAAGATATAGGCAAAGTCATTTCCATTTTAAAAAAAATAAATTAAAATTTATTATAATGACATGTGTCCCCTAATTGAACCCTCTGGGCCAGGTCATTTTTAACCCTAGGGACACCATTTGAACAAATCTAACAAAACTATAGTTGGTTATAATTACTACATTCAATTTAGCACTTTGAAAATCTGTTGGGCCGCTCATGAGAAGAAGATTTTTTAAGGTTTAGACTATTTTTAGTAATGGCGGCCATCTTGAATTTCAGAACGAAAAAAAAAAAAAAATCTTCTGTATAGTCTCCTATGCAATAGAAACATCCATGTGAAGTTTCAGTTTAATTGGCTTAAAAATTTCAGAGAAAGTGCTGCTAACAGAAGACAGACGCCGGACAACGTGCAATCGCATAAACCCTTTTGGCCTTTGGCCAATAGGTCTATAAAACAGACATATTTGGCAAGCCAACTTTGACCCCTGGGTCATCATTTGAACAAACTTGAAAGAGTTCCATGCAAGAATACTTCAAAATCTATCGAGCACTTTCAGAGAATAAGTCAGCTTGAAACAAAAGTTAATGATGGAGACAGGACAATCACAAAAGCTCACCTTTGGCTCAGTTGAGCTTTCAAACCATTTAGATTTTAAATAAGGCACAGTTGGGAGTCAAACAATGATGCCAAAACAACAAGGAACATTATACACTGTGATGCTGATATAATGCGGACCCTAGGACCCGATAAAACCTAGGTTTATCTACTGAGAAACAAGCATAGATTCTTCAAAATGTTGATCAAACTGTACAGTGTCTTAGACTGGAAGGAAGATAAATCCTAACTTACTGATCAACATTGATTGTTTTTTTTACGTTGTAGGTGCAAGATTGTTCCTGTAAATTTGGATCTCTTTCAAGATAATATATCTGTATCTAAATCAATACAAGTAAGAATGTATTTCCAGATACACACACAGTCCTACTAGTTGGATATTGTAATGTATTGTTATAAACTGATCATTTACATAGCGGGGAAAGCAGGGCAAAATTGCCAGACTCTTAATGCATCATTGTCACTGCTGTGCCATGGAAGTTTTCATTTGTGCCAAAAATAACAGGGATCTTGTAAGAGGGGAATTAACATGATACCCACAACTCCTCTGTTACAACCAACCCTCTATAACAAGCAATATTCTATACTAACCACATGCCAATAATAACCACTACTCCTCTGTTACAACCAACCCGCTATAACAAGCAATATTCTATCAAAACCACATGCCAATAATACCCACTACTCCTCTGTTACAACCAACCCGCTATAACAAGCAATATACTATAATAACCACATGCCAATAAACCCACTACTCCTGTTACAACCAACCCACTATAACAAGCAATATTCTATAATAACCACATGCCAATAAACCCACTACAACAAGCAATATTCTATATTAACCACATGCCAATAATACCCACCACTCCTCTGTTACAACCAACCTGCTATAACAAGCAATATTCTAGAATAACCACATGCCAATAATACCCACCACTCCACTGTTACAACCAACCCGCTATAACAAGCAATATTCTGTAATAACCACATGCCAATAATACCCACCACTCCTTTGTTACAACCAATCCGCTATAACAAGCAATATTCTATAATAACCACATGCCAATAATACCCACCACTCCTCTGTTACAACCAACCCGCTATAACAAGCAATATTCTATAATAACCACATGCCAATAATACCCACCAATCCTCTTATACAACCAACCCACTATAACAAGCAATATTCTATAATAACCACATGCCAATAATACCCACCAGTCCTCTTATACAACCAACCCACTATAACAAGCAATATTCTATAATAACCACATGCCAATAATACCCACCAGTCCTCTTATACAACCAACCCACTATAACAAGCAATATTCTATAATAACCACATGCCAATAATACCCACCAGTCCTCTTATACAACCAACCCACTATAACAAACAATATTCTATAATAACCACATGCCAATAATACCCACCACTCCTCTATTACAACCAACCCACTATAACAAACAATATTCTATAATAACCACATGCCAATAATACCCACCACTCCTCTGTTACAACCAACCCACTATAACAAACAATATTTTATAATAACCACATGTTAATAATACCCACCACTCCTCTTATACAACCAACCCACTATAACAATATTCTATATAAACTGCATGCCAATAATACCCACCATTCTTCTGTTACAACAAACCCACTATAACAAGCAATATTCTATAAAAAACACATGCCAATAATATCCACCACTCCTCTGTTACAACCAACCCACTATAACAAGTAATATTCTATAATAACCACATGCCAATAATACCAACCACTCCTCTTATACAACCAACCCACTATAACAAACAATATTCTATATAAACTGCATGCCAATAATACCCACCATTCCTCTGTTACAACCAACCCACTATAACAAGCAATATTCTATAAAAAACACATGCCAATAATACCCACCACTCCTCTTTTACAACCAACCCGCTATAACAAACAATATTCTATAATAACCACATGCCAATAATACCCACCACTCCTCTGTTACAACCAACCCGCTATAACAAGCAATATTCTATAATAACCACATGCCAATAATATTCACCACTCCTCTGTTACAACCAACCCACTATAACAAGCAATATTCTATAATAACCACATGTCAATAATACCCACCACTCCTCTTATACAACCAACCCACTATAACAAACAATATTCTATATAAACTGCATGCCAATAATACCCACCATTCCTCTGTTACAACCAACCCACTATAACAAGCAATATTCTATAAAAAACACATGCCAATAATACCCACCACTCCTCTTTTACAACCAACCCCCTATAACAAACAATATTCTATAATAACCACATGCCAATAATACCCACCACTCCTCTGTTACAACCAACCCGCTATAACAAGCAATATTCTATAATAACCACATGCCAATAATATCCATCACTCCTCTGTCACAACCAACCCACTATAACAAGTAATATTCTATAATAACCACATGCCAATAATACCCACCACTCCTCTGTTACAACCAACCCACTATAACAAACAATAATACCCACAACTCCTCTGTTACAACCAACCCACTATAACAAGCAATATTCTATAAAAACCACATGCCAATAATACCCACCACTCCTCTTATACAAACAACCCACTATAACAAACAATATTCTATAATAACCACATGCCAATAATACCGACAATTCTTCTGTTACAACCAACCCACTATAACAAACAATATTCTATAATAACCACATGCCAATAGTACCCACCAATCCTCTTTTACAACCAACCCACTATAACAAACAATATTCTATATAAACCATATGCCAGTAATACCCACCAATCCTCTTTTACAACCAACCCACTATAACAAGCAATATTCTATATTAACCGACTTCAGAAACCTCCCTTAACAACCTCCTTTAAGAACAAAAATACTAGTAACAACGGCTTCAATAAAATCTACTCCAAAAATGAACATATTTTCTTTTTAGCCATTTGAATGTTTTAACTGTTTTTTTTACCAGCAAAATGTTCCAGCCTGTAGGGTTTAGGGGTTGCAGTTGACTGGTGTATTACCTCCAGTTTACTTAGTGAATGTGGGTGGGTGACCCTGCATACTACATTTCCTTGCTGTTTACTTGCAGTTTTGGTTCACTGTGAAGGGAGATCATTGGAAGCCATTGTTGGACACAAATCTCACATACTGCTGAATGAACAAGGCGGAATAGCACAAGTAAGGTGTCAGTTGTTTATTCTTATATGTACCAGGGTATATCACTTTAATCGCAACACTGGTTTCTGTTAATTTTAATGTTGTTGATGGAGTTACCAATATATTAGCATGTACTAATTTATTTTAGCTCAATTGCGAAGTAAGCTCAGAGATTATGTTAATTGCTCCGGGGTCTGTCTCCTTGGTAGAATCAGTAGTGAGTGCTGTATTTGACATGATATCAAGTTGAATCAATTGATTGATTGAATATTTAGCATCATTTTATGCCATTGAGGGCTACTGGACGATCAGTTAAACTAACCACTCTTTCCTGGGATCACGGAAGGTTAACCAGTACTCAAGCTAACACCATGTCTGCAAGTAACTGATAACTTTTCCACTTGAATCAGCGGTGAGAGATGAATAATAATGAAACACGAATGCATCGTTTTATTTGAACAAAACATAACAAAGTACAGCTAACGTTAACAACGTCTTGCCAAATGGCGTTTGCTTGAAACTAGCATTGCGATCGGATAACATTTCCTTCATGAAATCGTAAAGGAACCAATGATATGGTTACAACGTGACTTGGAAGACGCAAAGCTAGTGATATATCCAATGGGTGATGAATGGAGTGAATCGGAATGGATAACACGTGGGTATCTGATGTTGCATAAGCATGGATATGCTTATATTAAAAAGAATAATATAAAAGTGAATGTTCAGTGATTGTTATTTAGAGCTACGAACTACAAAATGCTACACGAGTCAAATGATGCACCACAAATGTTAGAAGACAAAAAACTCCAACCATCAGATTGAAAATCATTTACTTATAGTCTATGTGTTTGTATTTTTTTATTGTGTGATTAAATTTTTGTTTGCCAATGTTTGTTCAAATTATATTTCGTGTATGCTCAAAATATAAAACAAACTTAAGTGAACTTAAACAAAATATGTATGGTTTTACCAAATGCATTTAAAGTAACCTTTAGGCCCAACGTGGCAGCTGTATTTTTTACCATTTGTTATACATTTGTATATATGATATGCACATTTTGTGACATGTCTCTATAATAAAATATAATCTTGTTTGATCTTACAGTTTGCTGGTGTGATGGCTAGAACAATCCATAATAACCCAGATGGAACATTTGATTTGGACGAGCTCCGTCATGTTCTACGGCCACTTACAGATGTCCATCAACCCTGGACACGCCTGATATGTCTGGAAAATACACAGAACTTTTGTGGAGGAAAAGCTCTTCCACTCAGCTTTGTGAAGGAGGTATGTAAAAGCTGGAGTAAAGCTTTCCTCATAGCTTTTTGTCAATGGCACGTTCATCTAGATTGTCAGTTACAGGGCTTAGGTAATAATAAATTAATAAATTAATTGCTAGAATATCATTCCCCGCCTGCCTCCTAATTTTCATGCTGCCCCAACCCTTTTTATTTTCATAAAAAAAAAAATGTGCCTTCTTATTTCATATACACTTGGTACCTTATTGCATTAATGGGATGAAAAATTTGTATTACATTCAAATTGATGACTATAATATTTGTTAGGTATATGAGCTTGCCAAGGAACACAACCTGATGGTGCACACAGACGGAGCAAGGATACTGAATTCTGCCATAGCCCTGGGTATCCCAGTGTCAGACATTCTCAAGTACAGTGACAGTGTTAACCTCTGCTTCTCAAAGGTAAATATAAAAAACATTGATCAAATAAATAGGATGTTCAGTATCGTTATCCCTTTACTTCATATAGATGCGTTTTCCCGCACCAATCACAGAAGGCCTTTGAAAACGTTACGAGCAATCTAAACTCTTCCTGCACTGTTTTCCACTCTGTCAGTTAATATAAACATAATTCACCCAATAATTCAAAAGCCTTCTATATTAGAGATGTCCAGTCTATATAAGAGGTGTCCAAAAGCGTCCAAAAGCGTCTATATGAAGTAAAGGGTTATGTATCAGGTTTTCAATGGTAAAAACAATCAATTTGGTTTATATACATTGAATTTTTAAAACAAAATTGATTTGTAAAGGTTAATTGCCTGACTAATTTATTTTTCATCTTTTATAATGCAGATGTAATTATGATATGTTTTATTATAGATTAAAGGTACGTGAGCAGCTTGTAAGTAATGCATGGTTACTGTCAATAGTTTTGTAGTATTGTTATTTTATAACCAACACTCAGCGCTGATGACACAAATGCACCAAATATAAACACATGTACATTATTTAGCTTATTATAATTATGTGCCTGTATGGATGAAATATGCTTTATACATGTATGTGCTTTTGTTTGCAATTTGCAATATCACCAAATTTGAGTTGATTCAAATTCAAATATAAGTATAAGCTGGGTTAATGCAATTACTTTAGGTTGAAAATTAATAAAATTGTCTTTAATTGATTTTAGTATTAATTCTATTGCATTAGTTTTGCCTCTAAGGAAAATGTTGAGTTTATATGAATCAGTGAAGCATGTCGTGTCTCAGCTTTCTTACGCATACTACACCAAATGTATCTTTGCCTTTTCAATGAAATTTGAAGATATATGAATATAATTGAATTGAAGTATACACTGTATGTGTTTACTTCTTAATCATTTAATTGGTGTATTTCAAGTCGGGTGATAGGACAGAAGGCGTGCATATGTTTACACATGCTTCTAAAATTACTTCAGTTCCAATAACATGTGGGTGTACATTTAAAGTCCAAGCTCAGAAATCGGCTCTGATATATCTCGGATCAAAAGCAATCTGAACTACAAGAGTGCTTCCAGTCTGATTTAGTTGCAGTATGAAATACATAACCATTTAGGTATAAGATTCCTCTTTGAAAGTAATGTGTGACTCATTGAATAAACAGTGTTTATTTCAATATTTAACAGATAATATTTATTTTTCAAGTTACTCCTGGTATAGACTTCATATCACATCCTTCTCTTGTTAACCCAACCATATCCCTTCCTGTTCTCATACGTCCCTCATGAATGGAGAGTATTGGAATGGATTACACGTGGGTATCTGACGATAATGTACATCCTATATACAAATAGCTACATATTTCTCGATGAAAATGATGTTAAATGATATTGCATAGTAACAGCAGTGTCCTGCCAGAATATGGACGACTCTCACAAATATTTGGCTACTTTTTTTGTCAAATATGAATAGATATATCAACCAGACTTGTTATACCAAACAATTTAAATTGCACAAGGTATGTCATGTATGTGCCATTGATATTTTTGGCAACTGTACTATAAATATATTTGTCAATATATTTTCAATTGCCATTTTTTATCATAATTTTCCAAAAATTGGTACCATCGCTCCATAAATACATAACAGAATTCAATTTTTTTTAACAGGATTGATAGATGTAACAGGTTTCATCAAAATAAGTTCGCATTTGGTCCAGTATATGTAAGAGAGCTGAGAAACAATGTGCTTTTACTGCTTCAGATTGAAAAAATTATCGACCAACTGCATTAAGACAGAATTTAGACAAAAGCATGTCATGTGTGAAGAACATTGTTTATATGGGTACTTCGATTTATACCAAGTTCACATCAATAAAAATATCTAAATATTTACACCGTATTTGAAGATTGATCATATTTATAAAGGAACACCTACCTTGATGCTTTTATCATGTCCCCAAGGGTCCTTTGTGGCCGAGTGGTCTAACGCAACATCTCAAGATCACTTAGCTCTCACTGCTAAGGTCGTAGGTTCAAGTCCGGCTCACTCCAAAAACTTTTTATGAGAAAGTTTCTAGTTACTTGCGGAAGGACGGTGGTTCTACTCAGTCTGACACATTTTGAGGTCTTCCTCCACCAGTAAAACTAGATATGCTATATATAACCTGAAATGTGTTGAAAATGGCATTAAACCACATTTAAAAAAAAATCATCATGTCCCCACAATCTTTGGTAGTCTGTGCTGGTTAAAAAAGGACTTTCAAAAGCTTGATTATAAATTATAACAGTGCTATAACAAGAGAAACAAACGAGTGTCAGTACTTGATCCAGTATGCTTTATATTATAGTATTTTATAGTTTATTTATGTTTTATTGCATGCCATGAGGTGGAAATGCTTGAAGCCCTTCTTTGGTATCACCAGCATTGTGCCTGTATATATATGTGTAAATTTAAGCATTGGTCAGATATTGTTTTTACATTTTAAGCTTTTCTTATGTTTTGAATTATGGTTGCTCTTTAACTTGCCATTTCCATCAATGACACTCTTTGAAAGCAACTGTAGACCAAGATAAGCCAGGGGCATTGTTACAAACAGTCTCATGTTGTTTGTCTCTCAGTCAATAAATATTATCAACGCCACTTTTTACATCAACAGAATGCATGATTGATTGCATTAAATTACTCTCTAGTCTCATCTAATGATGAAAGGCTTGTTAACGTAATGTAATCAACCATGGACTCCAGTGATGCCCTTCTAAAGGAAATATTTAGAAAAGATCAAAGAGTTCATTACAGAAATTGAGCAAGTTAAGGATTAATGTAATCTTTGTGCAATACCATCATGCATGTAATAAGTTTAAACTTTGGCAGCAGCAAAGATTGCAATATTGAATAACTCTTTTTTCTTATTCATACTTAATATTTATGTTGTTCATTTTACATTCTCATTGTTAAACTTAGAACATAAATGTAAAAAAAACCATTTGGCCTGCCATATTAAACATATGTTATTTTGCAATATATATATACAATGTTGTTAATGACAGTGATGTACAAAAATAACAAAAGGATATGAATGAAAGCATAATGCTGAAGGAAATCTTCTCATAGTTATATATACAAATTATATATTTGTGGTAAATAGTAAACTGATTTATCAATAAGTATATGAAAATAAATTAATGATAGTGAAAATAGAAGTGTTTATCACTGTTTTATACATATGTGTTATTTTATGAATGCATGTCAGTTTAAAGGTACGTCTAATATAATTCATCCATTTCATAGAGAAGGAAACGCTCATTCATGTTTTGTGAATACATGTATTTATAAATATTCGTGAAATCTCATTGTAATTTATTTAACTTCTTTCCATTTCAGGAATATAAATAAAAAATTATTGCTCTGTAGAATGACATCTCCACAAAATGAGACCATTTTTTATTAACGTATATAATTACTTGGAACTTAACCCAAACTGCAATGTTTTAAATCCAAGATAATGTTACATGATCATAATACAATACTTTTAGGTAACATAAAACTTATATAACCCTTTACTCCATAGATACGTGTTTTCCCGCACCAATCACAGAAAGGCCTTTGAAAACAGTGCAGGAAGAGTTCAGATTGCTCGTAACGAGCAATCTGAACACTTCCTGCACTGTTTTCCACTCTGTCAGTTAATATAAACATAATTCACCTAATAATTCAAACGACTTTTATATTAGAGGTGTCCAAAGGTGTCTATATTAGAGGCGTCCAAAGGCGTCTATATTAGAGGCGTCCAAAGGCTTCTATATTAGAGGTGTCCAAAGGCTTCTATATAAGAGGCATCCAAAGGCTTCTATATTAGAGGCATCCAAAGACTTCTTTATTAGAGGCGTCCAAAGGCATCTATATTAGAGGCGTCCAAAGGCTTCTATATTAGAGGCATCCAAAGGCGTCTATATTAGAGGCGCCCAAAGGCTTCTTTATTAGGTGTCGAAAGGCTTCTATATTAGATGAGTCCAAAGGCGTCTATATTAGAGGCGCCCAAAGGCGTCTATATTAGAGGCGTCCAAACGCTTCTTTATTAGAGGCGTCCAAAGGCTTCTATATTAGAGGCGTCCAAAGGCGACTATATTTGAGGCAGTCCAAAGGCTTCTATATTTGAGGCGTCCAAAGGCATCTATATTAGAGGCATCCAAAGGTTTCTATATTAGAGGCGTCCAAAGGCGTTTATATCAGAGGCGTCCAAAGGCTTCTATATTAGAGGCGTCCAAAGGCGTCTGTATTAGAGGCGTCCAAAGGCTTCTTTATTAGAGGCATCCAAAGGCTTCTATATTAGAGGCGTCCAAAGGTGTCTATATTAGAGGTGTCCAAAGGCTTCTATATTAGAGGCGTCCAAAGGCGTCTATATTAGAGGCGTCCAAAGGCGTCTATATTAGAGGCGTCCAAAGGCTTCTTTATTAGAGGCGTCCAAAGGCATCTATATTAGAGGCGTCCAAAGGCTTCTGTATTAGTTGCGTCCAAAGGTGTCTATATGAAGTAAAGGGTTATATAACTGACATTTTATTTACAAGAAAACAGTTGGCCGTTAGTTTTAATTAAGTAAATTTCAGAAACACAGTCTAGATCATGCTGCTGCGCATAAGTCTTATAAAATTCAAAACTCAAACTTGAAGCTCAAGTCAAAGAATCTATTTAGAAAGACTTAGAGCGTGATTTGTCTAAAGCCTCAGTTACACTGGATTGTACATTTTCTGGATCGTGCAATCAGTCGGTAGTAATTTGGCCGAGGTATGACTAATCAGCAATGTTTGCTTAGATCTACATTTGCGATCGCATACTGCTATTGCTCTTAAGACTTGTAGTAGGTCATTGTACGATTTGTTGTACGCAGGGTCGTGCGATCACCAACGATTGGAGAAGGTAGATCGCAAGATTAATTGTAGGTAATCAAACAAAATGAAACTCATCTGAATGAAACAATGAGCAGTAAACAGATTTAAATTTGTATATAGTGTATTTGGTAATGTTGTTTTCATAGTTCAATGTTACATGCAGTTTAACATTAATTGCTATATTCTATATAGGGTCTGGCAGCACCTGTGGGCTCTATTATTGGTGGCAGTAAGCAGTTTATTGAGAAGTGAGTGTTATATATACGAGGTGTGTTAAAAAATTACATGGACTTTTGTAATATTTTCAACATTTAATATAGCATGATCACAGTTATGGTCATACTATGCCTTGTATATCATATCAATGTTTCTAATACATGCGGAGTTTCTTTCGAATATTTGTCAAAGTCTTTATAAAGGTGGTTTCTTTTCACTGTTAACTCTTTTGTTTTGATGGTCTGTCTGTCCTCAAACACCATGAAAAAGCCAGTGCTACTTTGTTGAAAAAGTCCCCCACCTCATGACATGATAAGCCAATAAAAATGGAATTAAATCTGGAATTTACACCTGAAGTATTCAATTACATGTATTTATTTGAAATTGTTTTTAATGATAGTGGCACATACTATATGCATGTTAAAATTATTTTAGCTGATCTGGACAGTGAAATCACACATGAGAATAAGTGGAAGCAAACTAAACACAGGGGACATGTATACAATTTCCATCATTTAATAATCAGCATTTTTGATACAATGTGAAGTAGAGATTTAAGCTGCAGACACATAATACTTACTACATGTATTCTTTAAAATAAGAAGACACTTATCGTTGTTCATTTAAAACATACCAACAAATATCATAATGTTATTTTTGTTTTCACCATGTTATCCAACTTCTTTGACTGCTTTCATCCCTGCCCGGCAACAATCTCTATGATGATTGATATATGGTATTGGGTATCATTATCATTCGTCTCTCACTGCTGATTCATGTGGGAAAGTTATCAGTTACTTGCGGAGATTAGGTATACTCGAGTACTGGTTAACCTTTCAGGATCCCAGGAAACAGTGGTTAGGTTAACTGATCGTCTGTTAGCCCTCGATGGCATAAAAATGTTGGTAAGTATTCAGTCAATCAATCATGCTTTCATTGCATCCTTTTTTATAATTGATACATCTTTCGTTGGTTTGAATGGTCTGATTAAAAGGTTATACTCCTTGGTAAATAATACAAGATTTAAAAATAAAGATAATATAAATAATTAAGCATTTGTGGCTGTTTGCAGAGCTTTACGTATGCGTAAAGCACTTGGCGGTGGTATGAGGCAAGTTGGGATACTGGCAGCTGCTGCCCTCTACTCCCTGGACCACATTTTACCCCGACTGGGAGAGGACCATGAAAGGGCCAAGATGATAGTAAAAGGTATTGTTAATGTCTAGTCTTCATTTTTATGCTAAATTCTTAGCTCAATATTTATGAGAATTTACTTAATTTACAAGTTAAAAATATTAAGAGAGTAAATACATAGTCTATTATCAATTCTACATCATTAGAATACTGGGCTAGTGGTGTAGTGGGAGAGTCTGCCTCGCATGTGGAAGGTCGTGGGTACGATCCCCGGCTGGGTCATACTAAAGACATGAAAAATGGTACTAGAAGCTTTCTCGCTTGGTGCTCAGCATTTAGAGGATAGTTCTATGTCTGGTTGACCTGGTGTCAGTAGTAATGTGACTGGGTGGGGCATCATACCATGTGTCTGTGACATGATGCTACATTGTGATAGTGCTTAGAATACTGTCTCAAGGAGACACACGGTCTAGTTTTTATATGGTGTGTCACACCAATGCAGTATTACTGAAAAATTGTTGAAAGCGATGCTAAACACACCATGCAAAAATGATCAGTTAATAATTGTTCCCACAAGCTTGACTATAACTATTGATAATCGTGAAAAACCTCAATATCTTGTCATGATGGCATAATGCCGCAGATCAAGCACGATGGAATTGATCTAAACAGATTTATGTATGAACTACAGTGTAAGGGTTTTATAGTTAAATATTAGCAAAGTCATAAAATTCATATTTATTATATTGAAGCATCATTCTTCTAATTACATTGACAATCATTAACCATGTAAAGGGCCCTCCGTGGCCGAGTGGGATAAGGTGTTCTTGTCTCAACATTGTAATACGTGTCACCATCGTAAGCTCGAGTCCCGCTCACTCATAAAAACTTTGTGTGAGAAAGTTTTCCAGTTATTTGCGTAAGGATGCTGGTTTTACTCAGATTCATTCTGAGGTCTTCCTCCACCAGTAAAACTGGATAAACTGTATATAACTTGACATGTGTTGAAAATGGCATTTAACCCCATTAGAAAACAAACAAAAAATGTAACAATAATTCTTCTTTCACATTATTTATACCTCCCTTGGATGAACAATGGGGTTTAATACCATTTTCAACACATTTCAGGTTATATAATTTTAATGGCATATCCAGTTTAGCTGGTGGAGGAAGACCTCGGACTGAGTAGAATCACCGTCCTTCTGTAAGTTACTGGAAACTTTCGCACATAAAGTTTTTGGAGCAAGAGGGACTTGAACCTACAACCTTAGCAGTGTGGATGAACAAAAGCTCTTCAGTTATTATATGAAATTTTTAAGCATTAATCTATTTTGCGTGTAATATCACATTTCAATGTCCTAACCAAATATTTGTATATCCATTTATTTACAGCTATGATGGATGTGAACAACGGGGTAATAGACATTGACTTAGCTGCTGTACATACCAACATTATCACAGTGGAGATAGTAAAGCCCGGTCTCACAGCAGATATGTTCTGTAAACGGTTGATACAGGTATAGTAGCCAGGAACATGACTGTTATCGCCAACTGAATTCAGCATTCTCACATAATTGATGGAAATGAATTTCAAAGTATGAATTGTGTTTTAATCCTGTTCATCATTGATGAAGATGTTTTAGTAAGGCCAAAGATTGTGTTTCAGTTGTTGTAACCCTTCGCTCTTACCACACAAGTGCTTTATTAGAGCTCAGAGAGTTTCCTTATTTTTGGAAACTGACCTTTTGACCATTCTGTTTATGAAATAGGCGAGTTGTTCATTCAAGTGTGCAATTGTCAAGTACAGAACAATATGGCATAAAATCAAAACACTAGTCAATATATTTAGCAAAAATCAGTCATAAATAGGTTTTAGTTTTGCCTCTTTATTGAACTATTTGCTAATATATTTCTAGATTACAGAACAAGAAGAAAAGGAAA
The DNA here is from genome assembly GCA_029582155.1 of Panopea generosa. NCBI lineage: Eukaryota > Metazoa > Mollusca > Bivalvia > Adapedonta > Hiatellidae > Panopea > Panopea generosa. The sequence goes on along the minus strand of CM055895.1, from coordinate 69,974,381 downwards.
TGGAAACCAGCATTCATGTAAGGTCGAGTCCCATCTTCAAGCAGACAGCCAGATTACTGACGCACAATGATCTTACAATGGAAATGGTTACTATGGCAATAAAAAAATTAGAGTATGTTATTGGCGAATTTGGACGATAGAATTAATTCAGAATTGAACAGCAGTTGCACAATGATATGATTGATGGTAGTGAATGTCTTTAACTGCTGAAGCAATGTTGTAATTTTTCCTTATTGAATTTCTACTTTTCTGCAACATCAAGCGAAAGCTGCTTAATCAATTTCAGCTCTGGTATAATCTGATATTTCTATAAATATGAAATGAATACAATTTTAAAAGCAATTATGTTGAGATTTCCATGGCTGTTTTTTTGTGTTAAAAAGTTGGTGAAATTGAAAAATACATAAATATATATATATATATCTTTTTTTAATGAGGTTTAATGCCATTTTCAACACATTTCAGGTTATATATCCAGTTGTATTGGTGGAGAAAGACCTCTGAATGAATCTGAGTAGAACCACCGTCCGTCCACAAGTAAATGGCAAAATTTCTCACATAAATAGTTTGTAGCATGCGGGACTCGAACCTACAACTTTAGCGATGAAAGATAAGTGATTTTGAGATGGCCTCTTAGACCACTTGGCAACAGAGGACCCTAAAAATCCATATTAAAATCCTCTCTAGTGGAAAACAACACAGTGTTGCAAAATCCTCATCATAGTATTTTCACAAGGGCTACCAAAAACTTTCCTTTCCTTTACTTTGACCTAAGATGACTCTCACATAACATTTGAGTAAACCATGAAGGGGAGTTATAACACACTGTCATTTTCACTGGAGGAGATTTTGATTGTTCCAACCCCCTCTTATGTATATACATGTACTTAGAAACTTAAAGTGTTAATGTTTATATAGATGTTTATGTTTTGCTTTAATCATTATAGATTTCTCACCAACATTCGGTTAGCTTCAAGTTAATAATACTTTAAATTTTAAAACATGAAGAATTGTAACTGATTTAAGTAAAATAAACTTAAATTCCAATATGAGCATTAACACTTTAAGCATTAAAATACCAATTTATTTATGTAAATGTGTGTGACACATGACCTAGGTGCTGTAATAATTTTATTGCTTTAAGGTTTTTAGGATATTGTAACCTGAAGCTTCACTGTTTTATTTGTTGCAATAGTTCATGTTCAGAGTTCAAGACAAAAAAGGTTCCATTTTTCAACTTCGGGGGAGGTAATGTAATGGATAGAGTGTTGGCCGTTCATACCTGAGGTTGCGGGTTCGATCCCCAGCTCGACCCAATGCCTCTCATAAACCAACACTCAGTACTGGTTCAACCCAGGAAGCGGACTCGAGAGCGATTCATATAAACTCTGAGCTTTCATCGCAATCGAGCTAAAATAAATTAGTATAAACTTAACTTCTTTTAAAATGATTGATTGTAAAATAAGTGTTTACAATTTATTGATATTTTATTTATTTCCTAACCTTGCACCATTAGCTTTGCTGTGTTCCATACATGGTTTTATTATATGATATGATTAATTTATGCTGTTTTGGATGGTCAATTGCCAGTTGGTGTCCGCTCGTAAAAAGTGATTTCTACCTCAGAAAAAAATGATATTGTTAAAAACAAAATTATTAATGCACATGTGAGCTGTCACAAGTATTTACACATTAAGTCTATCGTCTGCCACATTTGATGGAAGTATGCCCTGTCATAATGCTTGTTACAGTGATGGTTTTGAATGTATTAAATAATATCTTCAGGTCATGATGTTAAATCAAATGGTCATCCTCAGGTCACGGCCGCAATTAAAAAAATTTTCCACTCGTAGCTGCATCTATAAACATATAGACAGCGTATTTAAGATGGCATTTTTATTAACAGTTAACAAGTTGTTTGCATGCACATTTAAAAAAAATACTTGTCAATGATAAAGTTATTTAGAAAAGGGCTCTGTGAGGTATAGCCATCACTTGGCATCTGATGGTGGTACCAGCCCCTTGTTAACTATACGCACTTCATTTTATCAAATTAAACCAAAGTTTTGAGGAATGTTCTGTGGATGATCTGCTACAAAGTTTTAGTTTTTTGTTCCGTTAATAAATTACCTAAATTTCCATATTTTGGTCTGTAAAACCTTAGGTTAAAGTTGTTTGTTTAGCTCAGGTTTGATATTTTTATTTAGCTCAGTATTTTCACTGTTTCTGAACAAACTACTTGCGTTAGTGAGTAAACTTCATAAACATGTTCATTAATGGACTTTGAAAAACACGAGCGTTCGCATCCGCTTACTATGCTCTTGTTATTCAAACCTTGACATGAAGGCCAAGTTAGGAAATCCCTTTTCAAGGTATTGTCTTTAGCATTAAGAGCTCAGTGTGTATACAGGCATGATATGTTGGAAGAAATAGTTTTTTACCATATCTGAAAGTTTCAGTTTAACTCCATGTTTAGTTCTGAATGTATGTTTTTAACCAAGGATTTATATAGAAGGATAGGAAATTTGCATCTTTCATGCAAAGAATAAATAATTTAAATTATTCATTCACATTTCAAACGTAGCTGATTTCTTTCATACACAAAGTGTAAGCTGTATGTAACTTTATGTGTTGTCTTATGTATTAAACATATGAAATGATCTTGAAAAGTGCAGTTTGAAGTAAACTTTGAAGAACTTTTTTTTAGTTGCCGTAAAAAGGATTGTAATCATGAGTATTTGTACAATTTAAACACATTTTTCTGGGAATGGTCTCATTTTGTAGAAAATTTCATTGTGTATAGAAAGAATTTTAATTGGAATTCCTGAAATGGATGGGAGTTAGGATAATTTAGAACGAGATTTTATGTTAATATGTGAGTGTTTATAAAATCTTAATCGGTTGCTTTTACTTTTCTATATAAGTCCTTGTTTTAACTGAAAAAAATATGTTTCAATTTTAATGAAATATGAATAATTAAATGTTGTATATTTAGAATAATATGGTCAGTTTTAAACAAATTCTGTGATATTCTGTACCAAAGATTTATCTGTTGTAACAGAAAACCTGGATTTTGGCCAGTAGATTTGTGTTGTATGTTTGTTTATCATGGGGAGTTTATATTAAAGTTAAAATAATAAGACATATTAGTGTGTTAATCTGTGATTCTTTTTAAGTATTTACATTATTATCATTCTGTGAGAGATTATATATAATTTTACTGGATAGTTTAAAATTAACATTAGAATATCAGGAGATTAATCTATCTCAGATTGAGGATACATTCTGGACATTTGGACTTAGAAGCATTTGGATATTGAAAAGACATTACCAGTTTCTTATATTATTTTTGTTTAGTTGTGAGAAACCCTAACACTAAATACTGATATGTATTAAAAATATTAAAGATTTGTTTGTTTTACTTTTTTTGTTGCATTATATTTTTGGCATATTTGTGGTGATAAATGTTGAAAAGTATGACACATATTTGTGGTAATGCATGATGAAATGTATGACACATATTTGTGGTGATACATGTTGAAATGTATGACACATATTTGTGGTGATACATGATGAAATGTATGACACATATTTGTGGTGATACATGATGAAATGTATGACACATATTTGTAGCAATGCATGGTGAAATGTATTACACATATTTGTGGCAATGCATGGTGAAATGTATAACACATATTTGTTGTAATACAAGATGAAATGTATGATACATATTTGTTGTAATACAAGATGAAATGTATGATACATATTTGTTGTAATACAAGATGAAATGTATGACACATATTTGTTGTAATACAAGATGAAATGTATGATACATATTTGTTGTAATACAAGATGAAATGTATGATACATATTTGTTGTAATACAAGATGAAATGTATGACACATATTTGTTGTAATACAAGATGAAATGTATGACACATATTTGTTGTAATACAAGATGAAATGTATGATACATATTTGTCAATGATACATATTTGTTGAAATACAAGATGAAATGTATGATACATATTTGTTGTAATACAAGATGAAATGTATGATACATATTTGTTGATGATACATATTTGTTGTAATACAAGATGAAATGTATGACACATATTTGTGGCAATGCATGGTGAAATGTATGACACATATTTGTGGCAATGCATGGTGAAATGTATGACACATATTTGTTGTAATACAAGATGAAATGTATGATACATATTTGTTGTAATACAAGATAAAATGTATGATACATATTTTTGGTAATATGTGATAAAATGTATGACACATTTTTGTGTTAATACAAGATGAAATGTATGACACATATTTGTGGTAATATATGGTGAAATGTACGACACATATTTGTGGTTGTTAATGTTGAAATGTATGACACATATTTGTTGTTATACGAGATGAAATGTATACCGTAAGACATATTTGATTTTCATAAGATTAGAAAAAATTTTAAAAAATTTTCCAAACTAGCGCTATCAGAGTACAGAGCCTTTGAAATTCTTGTCTCAAAATGATCCAGATCTGTACCTTAAAGAGACTATAGTGTAACAGAATAAGAGTTTCAATTTGAACTTGCATGAATTGCATCAGAACTATGACATTGTGACACCCTTTTCATGCTAACTTATGATATGGAAATTGTGTTAAATGAATTTTTCGTGTATCAAATCTGGCAACATGGTGAACATTTGCCAGATCAGCCAGATTCAGGAAACCTGTGGATAAGAAATGCACGCATTTTATTGGCTTAGAATCCCAGACATCTTGCCTATATAAACACTTAGAAACTTAAGATTTCAGCTCACTTTAGTTCCAGACATTTAGAAAACAAGTTCCATCACTTCCGGTATTTTTAACTTTAGTTTGCATCTTATTCATTGAGTGTATATCAAACAGTCTTGCCTTAATCAGGTAACTAATTACATGTATATAAATTGTATACATCAGCTATGTCATTCATATTTTGCTCGCAATCTTTTTAATAACACGACCTGGAGTGTGATAATATCCGTAGAAAATCACTATAAATGTCTTAAAAATGAAACAATTATTAAAATGGATAAAAGGCATCTCATTATCATTAATAAATAAAATCCTAACTGTTTTTGGTATGTCAAATCCACCAAAATGTGACAACATCGATATTTGAATTTGAGTGGTAAACATAAAACTTGAAAACCCCATTTTAAAAATAGACAGTACTTGGCGTTATCAGGCCCTTTCAAAGATGAAACACTGTTTACTATGTGTAAACATGTATCAATGATGGATCGACTTTAACCCCCCCCCCCCCCCCCCCCCCCCGCATACTCACCCCCACTCCCCCTTAACTCCTTTATTTATTAAAATTCACTATATTCCTACTGAAAAACATGTGTGCCTATTCAGATTTTGTTTGTCATCCCTCTGAACTGAAATCCTGGATCCACTTCCATGTATAACGGTTCAAATTAAATCAAAGTGAAATCATGAGACTCATTCAATTCGTCACAAAATGTGTTGCAGTTTTAAGTGGGAAATCTATTTTAGTCTAACCTAGGCCTGTAGTCCAAGTTAGGCAATTCTTTTTTAACGTATTATTTTGGCATGTTAAAATAGATATCCTTTTGGCAATACAGTGTCATTGAGTATAATATATAGGCATGATATATTGGGGAAAATGTTTTTAGCCAATTTTAAACATTTGAAAAAAGTTCTGATCAATTCCCTTTATAGGTCAAGGTCACAATTTGAATTTGTTTGACATAGACTCTTACCCTAAAGGTCAAGGTCACACTTTAAGTTTGACAACACTTTGAATCTGTTTGAGAGTTTGATTCCGGTCTGTAATTTTGACTAATTCTAAAATGGCTGTGACATAACACATTACCTTAATATTAATCAATATGGAGTTATCCCACTTGGTCTATTATTGACTTCCATTGATGATAGCAAATACATGAAGTTCCATTGATGAATCAGAAGTGATTGCTAAGATATGAGCACTTTTTAACAGAATTTTCTAAGTAGATCTATAAAAGGTGCCAAAATTCTACTTAACAATAGTGATTACACTGGAGTTTAACCAATGTATGGAGAGTGATAACTGACTGAGATTCATTTTGTATGCGCATACATAAAAACATTAAGCTTAAAAATCCAATGACGACAAACACGAGTGAAGAATCTCCATCTTTTCTAAAGTCTAGCTAAAAACCGTTAATTTCGCTCATAGGAGTAAAGAATATCTGATACGTAATCATGAGAAAAATTCAATTTCAAAAGTGTTTGTTTAAAACCATTTTAAGATGTTACAAATTCTGACATCAGAGATAATGTGACCATACGAAATGCTAGTATCAGCTGACGATACACGTGCAGCATATGATTAACATTCGTGTAATAATATAGATCACTGTTATCAGTTCTCGCCACAGATAACACGTACTGGCCACACGAGGTTGGTTTGGTAGTAGTACAATTCACAACCTGTACTAAAACTATCTGTATTTATGAGTTAGATTCCCTGTGTGTCATTTCTCTGTCTCTCACTCTGTCTTTCTCGCTCTCTCGCTTCCTAGCCGCCCTTGATCGTATGGTTGGACGTATTGATTATGATCTACACTCTCTAGTGGTCCTTGACCACAGGAATGGACGTATTGATTATGATCTTCACTCTCTAGTGGTCCTTGACCACAGGCATGATTGATTATGATCTACACTCTCTAGTGGTCCTTGACCACAGGCATGGACGTATTGATTATGATCTACACTCTCTAGTGGTCCTTGACCACAGGAATGATTGATTATGATCTACACTCTCTAGTGGTCCTTGACCACATGAATGGACGTATTAATTATAATCTACACTCGCTAGTGGCCCTTGACCACAAGAGTGGACGTATTAATTATGATCCTTCCTACACTCTCTAGCCACACTTGACCACAAGATTGGACGTATTAATTATGATCTACACTGTAGTGGCCTTTGACCACATGATTGGACATATTAATTACGATCTACACTTTCTAGTGGTCCTTGACCACAAGAGTGGACGCATTAATTATAATTTCCACTCTCTAGTGGCCCTTGACCACAAGAATGGACGTATTAATTATGATCCTTGCTACACTCTCTAGCCACACTTGACCACAAGAGTGGACGTATTAATTATGATCCTTGCTACACTCTAGCCACACTTGACCACAAGAGTGAACGTATTAATTATGATCATTGTTACACTCTCTAGCCACACTTGACCACAAGATTGGACGTATTAATCATGATCCTTGCTATCAGTATATATTAATTAATTTTCGGTGCCCGAACGTAAGTAGTGATATTACTGTTGATGAACTGATACCAATACATTACTAAATCGGCATCATGTCGCACCCGGACATATTAACGAAGATTAATGAGTGCCATGTTAAACCTTACGGACTATAGTTTTAAATGTATATTTGTTATTATTAATTGATTATTTATCTGTTGTTACAAATGTGACCATGGTGAAATAAAACTAATTGTTGTTGATAATAGTAACAACTATGTGCAGAAAAGAATATGTATTGCTGTTATACAGTTATACATTAAATGAGTCCATGTGTTTGGGTGGGGGGTTACGAGTATTGAAGAGCGGTATGCTATCGCTAACCATTTCCGTCATTATTTGTACTAGTATGGGCAGAACACAACTGACACGTTAAATGATTCAACTGTTTTATAAAACTGCAAACATACTTAATATATCAACCAACCAGAAAACGTGGATAACTGCCCTCCCATGATAAAGGCTGAATGTATGGTGTTGGAGCGTATCCACACTGTGGCACCCTGGGTCAAGTTGAGCACCGCAGTGTTCGAGCCAATGGCAACATCCTGATGGTCGTATGCATCTGACCAGGTCCGACCTGTCATTTGACCATCCACAACAAGCTCCGTTTGCATGTGCGTGTGAACCTGGTTAGCACTGGTCCAAGAAAACACGTACGTCCCGGAAGTTGGTGCCGTAAAGATGCCGTCTGCCTTGTTGTAACCGTTTCCATTATTTGTTGTAACCAAGTCGTACACGACTGACTGGAAGTTGCCCATGCCACTTATATCGTGTGTTAGTTGCGCATAAAATGCGACATGTTTTCTTAGGTCATGGTCCAGCAGTCTTATGTTACCTGGAAAAGAGACACGTGCAGGTGTTTAAATGTATTAACCTGACTGGGGCTGTTAATCAAACAATCGATAATCCAATCAGCGATCGAAATTGAATCCAGGACCGCCATTTTCCTTGGCCAAGCTAACGGTATCTAAGTAAACACTTCATTGTTGTACACAATCATTCCAATTCCCATGACTTTATTACAAGTTGGTCAGAGATGTATAACATATAAACGATATTATTTCCTCAGTATTTCTGAGGCACGGTAAGTTTCTTTAATCATGCAGCCTTACTTGCCAATGCTACATATGTGTCTCAGTGGCATTGAATTAGATCAGTGACGCCAATACGTCTCTGTAATTAACTTGGTCACTGACTGTCCAGGTAGTCTGTTACAATAGAGAGACACAGTGACAAATTAAACATATTTTAAAGGAAACCACAAACCACCAGGTTTATGTTGATATGCTGTTTAATTGTGCTTTTTGTGACACAATATTTCCACATTCTACGTATAGAAAGAGATGAAATGATTTTGTCAACAAGATTATTAAAGAATAATATTAATAAACATTAAGTGTTACTGTTATCACTTCTGCGCGTGTGACTAGCGGGCTAGTGGTGTATTTACCTCTCACCGCTAAGGTCGTAGGTTCGAGTTCCGCTTGCTCCTAAAACTTTATGCGGAAGGACGTGATTCTGACTCAGTCTGACACAGTTTGAGGTCTTCCTCTAGCAGTAAAACTGGATATGCCATATATAACCTGAAATATGTTGAAAATTGCGTTAAACCCAATTAAAAAAAATATATACATGTATATATTATAAAATTGCGTACGTGTTTTCCCGTTCACTACATTCAATAACTCGTCGTATCGCTTCTCAAGATCGATGTACCTCTTCTCATACGTCAGGTTTAGCTCGTCATAGCGTTTGGAAAACTGTGAATGCATGCTGTTTAGGCGACCGTTATACTCCGTTCTCAAATCCGCCATTAACTGTGACAGTAACTGCTGATGATCGGCATTTCGCACATCCGATTCTTTTTCTCGCGACGCACCGCACGTGTCACCACTTACGAGAAAGAACACTACTGCTAAAATTGTCTTCATGGATAGTTTGGTCTCAATTAACTCACATCTATAACAAAGCGGAAGTTTTATTATTAAATGATTAAAACTGATAAGGAATTTAGTCATTGTGTCATCTGGTCCAAATTAGAATGTCATGTTGTTAGCAATAATTTAAAGGGACACACTGCAATTGTGATGATTGTTTTACTATTGACGTTATTTCTGATTTTTTTTAATAGAAAATAATTGTTGGTTTAATTGAAATGAAACTTTTGTTTCATCGGCTGAGCACTAATCTGGTATGGCCACCACTGCCACGAGTGAGCATACCAATAACATTTTCTGGTAGAATCCAGATGAAATTTCACCATATTAAACCATTTTTTTTTAAATTTATGTTTATAAGCAAATTTATTTCACTGAAAATTTTCTAAAATTAACCAAAAATAAAATATAAAAACAACAATATAAAACGGTGTCCCGCTGAGGCCACTGCGGCATATTTCTTAAATTAAGTCAAAACGAAACAATGACACAACAAAACTACGATTATGAAAAGTCGAAACAACTGACGAAACTACGATGGTGACAAGTCGAAACTCCTATGGTGAAAAGACGAAATCATATTCACTATCGTTGTTTAGACTTTTCACCATCGTAGTTTCGACTTTTCACCACCGTTGTCTCGCATTTTCACCATCGTAGTTTGAGCTTTTCACCATCGTTATTTCGGCTTTTCACAATAGTTGTGTCGTGTTCTCACCATCGTAGTTATTCGTTTTCACCATCGTAGTTTTAACTTTTCACCATAGAAGTTTCGACTTTTCACCGTCGTAGTTTCGATTTTTAACCATCGTAGTTTCGACATTTCATCATCGTAGTTTCGACTTTTCACCATCGTAGTTTCGGCTTCGTAGTTTCGAGTTTTCACAATCGTTGTCAAAATAAAATGACATGAATTAACAGCTCAACAAACGATCACTGTAGCTGGATGGTTCAGAGTCAAGGCGATCGCAATAGCCGGATTGGCCATTTAAACAATTTTATTGAAAATTACTATATTAATATTCATGTAGATCTGCTTCCGGAATATAACGCACTCGACAGTCCGCTGACCCGTATGTCACAAGGCAAATTTACAAATCAGAACAACAATTTTGTAAGGTGTCAGGTTTTCGTATTTTGAATGATATAGTCAGTCTGGATAGTAACATTGGAAAGTACACATATTTAAGCAGCCTCGGTTGCAGCGTGGTTGTTTATGTGTTAGCCAGTCCGTCTGTTTTTAAACTTGTTAATGATTTTGAGGTCAAGATCCAAATATATTATATCAGATCACTGTGCTATCATTTTTCCAATTAGTTGTTCGATGGTCCGTGAAAATAATGAAAACGGTGATCTTTATCACCCAAAGACTTTAGAAATATAACCCTCAGATAAACCACCATAACTATTGAGTTATTTATCTATTTTTTAAAAATTTATTTTATTATAACATTACAGCATATTACTACCTTTCATAGAAGGTTTCACCAACATCTATTGCGAGTATCACTATTTTTTATTGATTAAAACTTAAAACCCCCGTTACTTAAATTCACACAAAAAAAAACGCAACAGTTTTATTGTTTGCGTTATTTCGTTTAGAATGGTTTTATTTGTAATTTGATATACATATTTTGTTTCTATGGCATTTTCTTTTGATTTCGCAATAACATTATTGAAGCCAACGTTTAAGTACTTTGTCAATCGCTTGTCATGAGTGGAATAACACAATACAAGCCCAGATTTCAAATATTATCCATTCAATGTGAAATCTACGGAAGCCCTGGAGGGACATTTATAATTTAAATATTAGTACTTAATATTTAAATATAATTAATAAATCTTAAATATCATAACTTAATATTTAAATATTATTACTTATATATTAAATATTATACATTAAGTAATTGCAAACCGCGCGTCATTTTTGCGGGAATCTGAAGTTTCGAAATAATGGACCGGGACAAGGACGAACGCGAGAAAGACCAGGTAATGTTTATTAGTTTTTTTACTGATTTAGTTTGTGTTAAACCCCGCTTAATTATACAGTTTGCAGGTTGTTCTAGATATATTTGGAACTGATAAGCTTGGTACGAAAAACATATTATTTTTGGTTTGCTACATGTAGCCAACACGGAACCGGAAGCACATAGTATTTATGGTCTGATAAATATAGTCTACACCGCTCCGGGAGCACATAGTATTTATGGTCTGCTACATGAATCCTACACTTAAAAGTCATTACTTAATAGTTAAAGATTAAATATTAATTATTAAATCTTAAATATTATAACTTAATACTTAAAACTTAAATATTATAACTTAATTCTTAAATATTATTTATTGAAATTTAAATATTATTACTTAATATTTAAATATTAAATATATTAATACCTAATATTTAAATCTTATTTATTACACTTTATATTTAATACTATAAGGTTACCGGCAGGGAACGAACACACATGTTGGACAAATCAACAGGTAATTTATTTAATCTATTTTCGTTTATATTTGTATTACTCAAATATCGCTAGTGCATTATAGATTATTAAGTCAATAAAGTGTAGACTTATCTAAACTGCTTCACAACCTGCATCTCAAACACACTAAACCTTTTTAATAAAAAACTAGTCGTATGTGATTTATTTCATGATGCCACTTGCTTATATACGTTCTACGGGTCTTCCACGGCCGAGTGATCTTTGGCACTGTTGTCTAACGCCAACAAACCTCTCACCTCTGAGGTCACGTGGGTTCGCGTCTCGCTTGGTCCAAAAACCTTTATGTGGAAGAGTTTGCCAGTAACTTGCGGAAGGACGGTGGTTCTACTCAGATTAATTCTAAGGTTTTCCTCCATCAATAAAACCGGATATGCCATACATGTCATGTGTTGGAAATTGCGTTTTTGTTTGTTTTAAGCTCTTTAAAGAATAGTTTAGTCATTGTACAGTGAAACAGTTATGTTAGCTACTGTGAATGCATGCCATAAACTTATCATATAATGGTGTAAGCTAAAGGAAGGTGTCATATGTTATTGTATTTCAATAGAACACTCTGATTATGCAGCTAGTTTGAGCCTTGTGTTTCGAATCACCAAGATTAATTGTTAGGTACAAACTAGTTCTGAATAACTGAGCTTCTTTTTTTCTTTTTCAGTCAGTGTACGCACTGTCTTAAGATAAAGAAAAGTGACCATTTGTAGTTATGTTTCAATATATATTTCCGTAGCGATCGATTTCGTACCTATTTCGAGCCTTGTGTTTCGTTTCGACAAGATCGATTACTGGCTACAAACTGACTAAAATATGACTTATGTTTTTGCATGTGTACTTGCATATATATTAGATGTATTTGAGAACAGGTTGAGGTCTTACCATGTGCGAGACTTGTGTTTCGTCTCTCTAAGACTCATTTAGTTTGTACATCTAACTATTGGACATTTGTATAATTTTGCATGTAAATAACATGTATGTGTGTATATATTTGTGACTTTTCTGTTCCGAATGCTCGTTTGTTTGTATTAAAACATGTCGCTCTCCCTTCAGTGGAGGTAATAAAGATATCTATATCTAGTCTATGAATAAGAGTGTATGTGACCGGCCAGGTTTCCATTTCCAATCACGACATATGATTGGAAGGATGTTTGACAAAATTTCTCATGCATACGTATGTACATTCACAAATGTATTCACTGTTTATCTTCTGTTTCAGATCAGTGCAATCAGGACCATGGGTCACGTAATAGTACCACACTACTAATTATTTTGAAAGTAACGATTGCGTGCGCCGTGGTGCCTGATTACTTACCAGTAGTAGATGCCGGGCTGTCTAAGTTGAGTTGATCAAGCAATACTTCTGCACTGGTGAAATAACTTTGTTACTTCTCTATCGACATAATATCCGAATAAGTGTTCGGCACTTAAAACGTATACTAAAGCAGCAGTAATTGCGAAACACATACACACCGCTGGATACTGTGAAAGATGTAATTGAAAAGGAACTGATGTTTAGCGGAGAATGTATTGTGGCAGCGACTAAAAAAAGATTGTCATTTGAATGTAAAGAAAAATGACGTATTGCTACTACTTAGAACACTAGGTGTAGATTTACGAAAAACACACAAAAGACGAGTGAACCATGTACCAGGACCGAACTATGTGTGGCACAGTGGATGGTGATGATAAATTGAAACCATTTGGTTTATGTATACATGGTGCGATTGATGGATTTAGATTTCGTATAATGTGGCTAGAAGTTGGATCCGGCAACAACAATCCAAAGGTGATAGCCAGCTACTACCTTGAAACCGTTCTAAGTGTCGGATGTGCTCCACGCATACTTCGAGCAGATTGTGGTACAGAAAATTCAAGTATTAGTAATCTTCAGCCATTATTAAGGTATAACAACAGAGACTCGATGTCACGACTGAATAGTTTTCTATACAGAAAAAGTACAACGAATCAGAGAATAGAATCGTGGTGGGGCTATGTGAGACGGCTAAGGAATACATTGGTGGATATGTAAGGGATACTTGACAATTTTGACGCTCTTAATCAGATTCATGTAGAATGCCTACGATTTTGTTTGACAAATGTGCTTCAAGCGGAACTTGATCGTATTGCACAATGCTGGAACTTACATTACATTAGACTAGAGAAATTCTGAAATTCCATGCAGAAAAAACCAGATGTTTTGTATTTTCATTCCCGAATGGCATGGTGGAAATCATTAATGGAATGAAAGTCGATGTTGATGAGGTCCAAAGTTGTTTTATCTGAAAAATAAAACGTGTTTTACAAATATCTGGTTACTTCTGATCCAAACTGCACCATATGTCCTGTCATCAAAGCGACACCAAGGTGTTTTGTTTATCATAGTACTTTATTTATTTCTAAGAACGCAATTTCTACCGATTCATGTGTAAAAACTCTGACATTAATTACCCGATTTGATTATCCGATATTATGGTTATATAACCAATGTGTACTTTTTATGAGAATTAAATGAAAAATACAAGTGCCTGAGTGCACACACGGTCAAATAGTGCAATTTCTACTGTTTCAAGGGCCATCACTCTGACATTAATTAACCGACTTGTCCATGATATCATGATTATATATAAATTCTATGTAAGTTTTGTGTAGATCCATTTAGAAATGCAGGTGCTGATGTGCACACAACAAAACGTTTAAAGACGATGGACACAGGGCGATCAGAATGGCTCAACTTGAGCTAAAAATATTTCAATGATCTGAAATACATGATCAGCTGTTTGTATAAATGAATAGCTTAATGAAGTTGTGTAAAAACGCCAAGAAGACTGTCATCTATTTAAAAATTGAATAAACAATATTATAATATAAAACAAATAATACGTGCATAACTCCAATGTATTTGCATGCAACTGAACGCTTTTAAAATAAATATTTTATTAGTAAAATATGCATCATAGCCGGTCTGTGCTACTTTAGTTAAAACATGCGAGTCGGATAATCTTACAGGTGGTGATTCATGACAACTTTGTCAATATTTGTGTCAATTATAATGACGGTAACTCGACATAACATAACATAATCTAATACGCCCCTACCTGGAGTCCTGAGCCTAACAAAATTTGAAACAAGACAATCACGATAAATGTACCGATTGAAACAGGTACTGTTGATGAAGATGATGGTTTTAATATATGGGGCGAATAATGTGTCCCATCATCCTGCTTTTCATCAACTGAATTGACATTTTCGCTTGTACTTTTGGTTTGGTTTGTTCCATTCATGGTTTGTATGACAGGAACAACAGTCTCCATTTCAATGGTTTTATCTTTGCTGACTCCACTGGATATTAAAGTTGTCTTCAGCTTCTTGGTACTTGTAGCTTGATTTGCGTCATTCAAGGTTTGTATGACAGGAACAACGGTCTCCATTTCATCTGCTTCATCAACCGACATGTCATTATTAATTTCACATTCTGCTATGTTACTCTCAAAGGGGGAGGGTTTGTGGTAGTATGTGTGTATGTGTGTGTGTGTGTGTGTGTGTGGTGTGTGTGGGGGGTGTGTGTGTGTGTGTGGGGGGTGCTTCGGATACTCTTTTTTTCCACTACAGTACACATTCCATTTCTGTACCAGGTATATATTGTGTTGTTATTATTGTGGTTTACTGTTATGGCACGGTGACCTTCATCATCGGATTCAAATCCGTTTATTACGTCAAGACCGTGAAGAAATGGTCCAGCTTGATCTACTGAAGAAGATTCACATTCATACCCATTCTCATCTTCATGGAGGAAAATCTTTTCTGCTGTCGATATGCTCGATACGATGAACCCATCATCAAATACATCATATGTTTCTATTATTTCGCTAGGTAGTCCTGATACACCAAAGCAGCTGGAATATGAGTAGCAACTTATTCTGCTGTTGTGTTCTGCATAAAGATATGGTTGTTGTTTAGTATATTTATCTGAATTGGGCTTTTGGGACAATTGTTAATTGTAAAGTATTTGCACAGTTTCATTGCACCGTTCTTCAAGACATCCTTGTGAGGCATATGATTTCAGGTAGTCTGCAAAACTACATGGATTTTTGTTTACATCCATGAAAGATATCTTGTCCAGAAGCTGTAGCAAGTGTTGTTTCGAGATCATCATCTTTTTCATACACATAGGTTTTTGCTTTTTTCTTTTATGTCATCAACTGTTAAATTGTCTTCAAGTTTGTATTTGATTATTCTAAATCCTCCACCTTTGTCTTTGTGACTACCCGATATCTTCCTTCTCTGAAATGCTGCCACCCAATTG
Source organism: Panopea generosa (assembly GCA_029582155.1). NCBI lineage: Eukaryota > Metazoa > Mollusca > Bivalvia > Adapedonta > Hiatellidae > Panopea > Panopea generosa. The sequence goes on along the minus strand of CM055895.1, from coordinate 69,958,313 downwards.
ATACACTATACTTGGACCTCCTCCCTCGGCCTTTCTTCGCTCTCGTATTCTGGAAAACAGAAATAAATGATTCTGAAATAACATGCAAAAAAGCCAAAAGATGAAGTTCACAGTGGCATGTAAATGTCAAATACACACATAGGTGTTTCATATTTAAACCATTGTATTGGTGGACACTTCTATTATTATTTGAAAGTGGTCAACAAATTAACATAATTACTATAAACAATAATACAAAACCCTGACTTAAACTTTAATAAAGGTGCACTAAAGGTCTCCAAAAATGGTATTGCTTTTCAGTGCTCCAGGACTTCTTTATAAATGGACAAAAATGAAAATTAAAATCCACTTTGTGTTTATAAAAAAATCTTTGATTAGAATAAATATGCTCGTTATTATAAAGTGCAACAACACAAACTGTCACTTTTAAGAAAAATGTCACTGAAGTTTCTTTTCTCCCAGCAAAAAAGTGGCCTTGATCATTAATATTAGGGCTACTGCATGTGGTAAATCGTCTTCATATAGTGAACAGAATATTTTCAATATTATTATATAGAAAAATACAAAATAAAGTTTATGAACATAAAAACAAAGACAATAAGAATGCGTGACATTGACCTTAAAGCTACATGCCTGATTATTTCGGATAACCAACCAGCTTGCAGTGACACATAATTACAAAACCCTCTATGAATAGAATGACATTTACAGTTACCACACGCATTTAGGTAAAAATTGGTCAAGAAATGTTGTAGTTAAAACACAAGTGTGACAGACAAGTGGAATGACACTTCGGCAGCGGATCACAATGTACTTACATTAGCAACTGAATGCTGCATTTTCCCAACAGTTTTCGTCTTTTTAGACGCTTCTTAAATGGTGGCCACAAATTTCTGAATATGTTTCTTTCTTGACTCTTCATCCTGTCAGAAGGAAAACAAATATGTATTTTTTGAACTGATAATTTGCATTACTCTTCATTAAGCGAGCTGTAAACATGTGTCATTTGCACAGAAAACAGACAATGTAATTGTACTTAATGCTGCCATAACCCTTCCCCACTGGGGTTTAATATTCCAATATGAAACTGTGTACACCTCTTTTTCATGATAAGCCACCAAATGATAGGTTAGGCATTATATATATTGTATATATTGGGGTGCAAATGTTACAAAAGTTCAGTTTTATGTGACAATGGGAACACTGTGTTCTAACAAAGCTTAAACAATATTTGTATGAAAGACACTTACTTGAATACCGCAGTTTGGTAAAAAGAGACATTTGATAAAATCTATCAGTAAATATATGTCTTGTTTATTGACATAAAATATCTAAAAATTAAGCAGAGAATTCAATTAAACAAAATAATAAGAGTTCCCTGCATCATTGAGTTATACTTCTTGAGGATATATTCCCATACTATAATGTGGTGGTTATACCTTTTGAAAATATTTACTGTTTTTAATATATATTTGAATGTCCATTTATTTTATATTTGTTTTTTTTTATCATCTATTGAAGAACATTCTGAACTTCAAGGTAATTAAGGGAGGTTATTCATACTATACAGGTAATTAACATATCGGCGATGTTTTTCTCTTCAATGATTTTACGATGTAATTATAATCAGCAATAGATTAATTGTTCGTTTTTACTTGAGACAACATACAATGCTGTAAAACATTTAAACTGAGTTTACCAAAACTGAGTTTAATATGTACAATTTTCAGGCCAATTAGCAAATAAGCGAATGTTTTTTTAAGGTGATAACTGTTTCGGTGACTGTGAAGTTTTCGATAGGCAAGTTGTATGATAAAAGAGATGCTCATTAATGGAATGTACTATATTACATTGCCTGCACTTGCAGCAGACAACGTTTGAAAACAGTAATGATCAAGTATAAAGTGTACATAAGAGCAGTTTGAAATTGTTCTGTAATTGTTTCAAACTGTGTCAGAAGAAGTTTGTTATGAGAAATAATACTATAAAAAATATCAGTTAAATTTTGGAGAGTTCATTCAAGAATGTATGGAGTAAAGGGTTAATAAAATATTCTAAAAAGGGCCTACTTCTACAAATAACCAACATAGAGTTATCTTGTTAAAATGCATAAAGGATCCTACCATAAGGAACATTGCTGTTTCAATGCTATCCCTCGAGGGGTTTTCAATTGATAGAGGACTTTATAATAATAATAATAATATTTAAATTTAAAGTTATAATATTTAAGTTTTTATTAATAATATTTAAATATAAAGTACTAATATTTAAATTATAAATGAATGTCCCTCCAGGGCTTCCGTAGAAATCGCTGTCGTGCGTACAGCAATGCGCAAAGACGCTATTTTGTGAGTATTGCACAATTAGCCTAAATGTCAAAATGTGTTGCTTATATAAAAGGACTGCCATCTATACATGCACTTGTATTTGTGTATTATGGTGTGAATGTTAATGGCCCATATTTGACTTAAATAAATCAATAAACTGTAAAAAAGTATATTAATGTATAAATACCCTACTTTTTAAATTAGCCATTGATTTCGGTTAATGTTTTGTATGAAAGCTAATATCTCAGAAAACATTTCAAACTTTGAAAAATTTTTTATTGCGAATGCGTCACATGACGTAACATTACTCTGGAATATTTTTTTATCCTTTGTGAGCTAGCCAATGTTATGTTCGGCTTGCGAATGTTGTATACAAAAAGTGTGATGTATACTTGAAGGAAAACTGCACCAGGGGATGGGCGGTTGCTATATACGAGATATGCTGATGATCAGCGAGTTTAAAATGAAAAAGAGAATATATGAGTATACCAACATCCAAATAATGAAAACGCAAATATATAAATACCAAAGGCGTAATTGTCCCCCTCATTGCCGAAACAATATGATAATACGACTCAAATAATATTGTATAAACACTTGTCTTAAAACAGCATAATCTATAATTAGATTTGATCTTTTAAAGATTAAATCAATTTGTTAAAGAAACTATTTATTATTTAACTTTAAAAAAAATTCTTTTCACTGCCATAAACAGGTATGTCAATACAGACATGTTTTAAATGTATTTTATTTAGAAATATCTGTTTTGTAAATTAAACTCAAGCTAACTGGATGATCGCCTGTTCCGAGAGTTCATTCGATTAATTTAAATTAGTTTCAGTTGCGGTTACTACATTTATCTGCAAATAGTCAATTAAACAATTTACTGATAATGATAAATATTTGTATTATTATTATACCAATACATTTACACTGAAGACTAGATTTGCCATTAAAATTAATCAAAGTGCATTGATAACTTATGTAGTTTTCTTTTTTAATTTATCGATATTGGAGAATAAAGTCTCGCTGGGGCTATAACTACTATACTACTACTATACTATAACAACTAGAGCCTGTTAAAACAGCGGGTGATTTGAACCCTACAACAAATATTTATAGGACAGTCACATGCCTCCATGTACGATGTTAATCTACGCACTGGAGCATGACACACACACACACGCCATATGGCTTACGTACGCCACTATCTGTGCTGGTATGCTGGTAGTCTATATATAAACTTGTTCAACTAATATAAATTAAGTGCTGATATCTCAGTTTGTGTAAATTAGTGGCGAGTTGAGAACTAACAGACAATATGGCGGATACTGAACGGCTAATAAACAGGGAAAGTATGGACACAGGCTCATTTGACCGCACGTGGCGGCCGATATTTGCAGAGTTAATTGGTGTGACTTTATTCGTGCTTGTTGGATGTCTGGCTGTGCAAAGTGCCGGGAATTTGACTGGCGTTGCCTTAGGTCACGGTCTTACAATCGCACTACTCATTATGGGTCTCGGCGAAATAAGGTGAGTAAAGCTTAGAGACAATTCTGGTATATTGTTTTTCCTATACCACATTTGTATTTAGTAAGGTGACACGAATGTTGCCAAAAACATCTTCATTCATAAAAATCGGCATGTTTATATCACTCCTACGGTAAACGTTGATCGATATAAATATATATAATTTATATAATATACATATATATATATATACAGATATTACATCACGATCATCATTAACACTTTATAAAACAGTTAAAACACATTTCAGTATTTCGAGTTATATAAGTAAAATGACATCTTACAAATTAAGAAACACTTAAGAAAAACTAAGGTTATCTTCGCATCAATTAAATATTGATACAGGTAGACACAGAAACCAAGATAGAACCGAAAAATGTACTTTGTGTCACCTTAATGACATTGAAGATGAGTATCATTATGTGATAATATGTCCTTTCTATGAATTATTAAGAATTCAGTACGAACCTAAATAGTATTACCATCGTCCGAGTAGGTATACATTTATTGACCCTTTAAACGCGTCTAAACTAAGAGTTTTAAATACAATGTACATTAGTTGTATTTTGAAGACATTTAAGCAAAAATCAAATGCTTTAAATTCAAACAAATGATTTGTAAAATTAATGTACATTGAAACTTTTTGTTTTATTATTTACTTCAGAATATATTCACGTATGTAACATAATTATGTTCACTCTCGTATTGCTGCATGCATGTATTGTATTGTTTGTGTAAATAACGATGAACTGTATATGTTCAAGTTATATTGAATACAATTCTGTACTGTTCTGTTCTGTTCTATGAACATAATGAACAGTTCGTCTAGGGTCTTACAAACGAAATGAATTGCCTGGTACTATCAAGTGGCCATACAAAACTAGATTTTATTTTGCAAAAAATGCAACGGCTTATTTTGCCCAGTTGAAAATATTATGTTATTAAGTGGTGCAATTTTCAAAATTACGCCTTTGTATTTCTCTGTAAAAACTACGAGTTGCATGGGTTTTTCTATACAGTGGCGTCGTTGGAGCGCGTGGTCCAGTTGTAGAACATCGAACCCATGATCGGAGGGTTGTGGGTTCGATTCTCCGCCACGGCTATGTGTGGTGTCATTGAGCAAGACACCTTTTTCGCATATGCTTAGTACTGGTTTTAACCAGGAAGATTTCGAGCATGATTTGTCAAAGTTGTAATAACTTGTTTCACAACCGAAGTAAACTAAATAAGTTTTTGTTTTGTGAATTGACACCCAATTATGTTTATTATCAACACACAGCTATGTTTTATTATGACACATACTTTGGTTTAATATTGACACACAACTATGTTAAATATTGATATATAATTATGTTTATTATTGAAACACAAATGGGTTTTATATTGGCACATATTATGTTTTATATTAACACATAATTATATTTAATATTGACACACAGTTATGTTTAATATTGACGCATACATAGGTTCATTATTGACATACAATTATGTTTTTATTGACACATAAATATGCTTAATATTGACACATACTTTAATTTAATATTGGCAGACAATTTAGATTAATATCGACACACAATTTGGTTTAATATCGACACACATTTTGGTTTAATATCGACACACAATTTGGTTTAATATCGACACACAATTTGGTTTAATATCGACACACAATTTGGTTTAATATCGACACACATTTTGGTTTAATATCGACACACAATTTGGTTTAATATCGACACACAATTTGGTTTAATATCGACACACCATTTGGTTTAATATCGACACACATTTTGGTTTAATATCGACACACAATTTGGTTTAATATCGACACACATTTTGGTTTAATATCGACACACCATTTGGTTTAATATCGACACACATTTTGGTTTAATATCGACACACCATTTGGTTTAATATCGACACACAATTTGGTTTAATATCGACACACAATTTGGTTTAATATCGACACACCATTTGGTTTAATATCGACACACATTTTGGTTTAATATCGACACACAATTTGGTTTAATATTGACACACATTTTGGTTTAATATCGACACACCATTTGGTTTAATATCGACACACATTTTGGTTTAATATCGACACACCATTTGGTTTAATATCGACACACATTTTGGTTTAATATCGACACACCATTTGGTTTAATATCGACACACATTTTGGTTTAATATCGACACACATTTTGGTTTAATATCGACACACAATTTGGTTTAATATGACAAACAATTAGTTTTATTATTGACACACACTTATATTTGATAGTGACACATAATAAGGTTCAATTTTGACCCTTGATTAGGTTTAATATTAACACATACTTGAGTTTAATATTGGCAGACAATTGGATTTAATATCGACACACAATTACGTTTAATATTGACACATGATTAGGTTTGATATTGACACACACTTATATTTGATATTGACACATAATAAAGTTTAATATTAACAAATAATTGAGTTTAATATTGACACTTTATTAGAATTACTGTACAGTTAATTTCGGGGTTACGTTCATTTCACGAATTTAATATTGACACACAATTAGGTTTAATATTGACACACAATTAGGTGTAATATTGACATAGGTTTAATATTGACACACAATTAGGTTTGATATTGACACACAATTTGGATTACTGTACAGTTAATTTCGGGGTTATGTTCATTTCACGAAGTTTAATATTGACACACAGTTAGGTTTAATATTGGCATACATTTAGGTTTAATATTGACACATAATTGAGTTTAATATTGACAATTAATTAGGATAACTGTTCAGTTAATTTCGCGATTACGTTCATTTCACACTAATAAACACGTTTTTCATCAAAAATCGGTTTATATTGGCATAAGTCTGGAAATTGGATATTGGAGTGGATATCATCAGATTAGGACGGAACTCGCCAATTACATGTATTCATTGTTCTGGCATAGTACCACCATTGCAAAAAGGAAGTGCTTCCGTGGAGTAGTCGCATAATGGCGGTTTTAAATAATCCTCATTTCTTCTTCTTTAAAAATACATTTTCCTTATTTTAATGCTCATTTTTTTTATTTGAATGGCATTATTGATGTATTTTTAACACTTTGATAGCATTGTCATGTTTGAATTGTGAATTAAGAAAAAAAAATTGATGCTTGAAAATTGGGGTATGAATACATGATTTCGGAAGTCTACTTTCACTCTGTCACCAGTATACACACTGAGCAGAAAAAAAATCTCTTATACGACACATGACCCCTACTTTTTCTCATCATATTTTGATAGTGCAGAGGTTGACAAACAGTAAAATGTAGGTTTCACTTCTTTCATTTGGGTCTCTCTATGAATGACAAGCCTTCAAACTTTTATTATTTACTAAAGAATAAAGAACAAAAATCAATGGTGGGATGACACCTTCTTGTTGAGTGTGCATTTTACGTAAATTTTAACTAATAAAGCTATAGAACATACACGTTTTATTAAAAACGTTAATTTCGCTTATTGATCTAAAGATTTATTTGATGCGTTTACATGCGAAAACAATCGATTTCAAAATTGCCGAGTGTCCCCTTTAAAAATCCCAGACCATTGTGTTTAAATTTGTAAAAAAGATTAAAGATGTTGCGTATGTTAACCTCAGAAAAAATGTGACTAATAGTGCGAGTATCAGCTGACGCTCGTGTAATAATATAGATCACTGTTATCGGTTATCAGTCCTCGCCACAGATAACAAATGTACTGGTTAGACGGGTTTGGTTTGACAGTAGCACAGCTTCCCTGAACTAACACTATCTGTATGTGTTATGATTTAGCTCTCTCTCCCTCCCTTCCTCCCTCTCTCTCTCTCTCTCTCTCTCTCTCTCTCTCTCTCTCTATATATATATATCTCTCTCTTTCCCTCCCCCCTCCCTCCTCCCTCCCTCCCTCCCTCCCCCTCTCTCTCTCTCTCTCTCTCTCTCTCTCTCTCTCTCTCTCTCTCTCTCTGCATCCATTTTGATATTATTGGAGATATTTCGCTTTTTCAAAATGTCCTGTTGAGCCTGGTTAACGCGAACGACTGTCAGTCATGGATCATGAATCCTGCCTACGTGGTGTTTACATACGGCGTTGCATATCATTGTTATTCGCCGCTGATTCAAGTGGGAAGGTTATATGTAACATCTGGAGATGCTCGTGTACTGATTTACCTTCCAGGATCCAAGACAAGAGTAACTATGTTAACTGATCGTCTGTTAGCCTTTGATGACATAAAAATGACGGTTTATATTCAACCAAACAAAAAAAATACCCTGTATTTGAGGATGTGGAACCAACATAAATTATCATTTGTTTCATCTTCTCCATCCTATTTTTTTTTTCAAATTTGGTAGGTTAATAGGAAGGTAGGACTCTTTTTATATATCGAAAAATGTCAATACAATCACCTAATGTAGTTCACGGTGCTCCTTTCTAATCTGGCATAAATCATTGATTATTTGCCTGCTTACAATACTTCAAGTATCAGCTTTCGTTTTTGCTCTTTCGTTAACAGTGCCCCTAGCGTTGTTCTTCGTTTTGTGTTAGTAAAACAATTTAAAAAAATACACAAATATATATATAGTAGTCTGGTCTGTACATTTATGTCTGGTTATTCACAAATAATTATTTCCATATATATATATCATACATTGTGATTAAGCATCTGAAAAGATCCAAAAAAAAAAAAAAATAGTAAATTCCGTTGTTGTGAATTTAATTATCTCCCTTTATGAAATAAAACCTATATATCTATGATCCAACGGGTTTATAAACATGTCCTTTAAATAGCATGTGAGTAGCCATGAATTCCTTAATTGGATCCTACGTATATAAAGCTATCACTTCATGTATGTAAATTGTCCGTCCTAGTCCAGATGTGTTGCATGTAAAACCATAGCATATAAGTCATTGTCGACACGAAATTTATTGGTTTGGCAGAGGCTTTAATATTGTGTCGTAGCTAGGCGCGCTCGCCGTAGTCGGGTCTGTACATTTACGTCTGGTTATTCACAAATAATTATCTTCATATATATATAAACTACAATTGTTCTTCATGTGTGTGTATGGATGTAAATGTATGTATATTGTATATGAGTGATATGTATTTATATTTGTAATTGATTGATATATGCTTGCCGCCATGCATATGCAGAATATGTCCTCATAGGTCGAACATCGTCTAGAAAAAAAAACTTGTCAAACTTCATTTTTGATAATTTACGTCAGATGTAAAAAATTAATATGTAAAAGTCGTTCCATAATAAACAAATAGTAAGTGTTTATCCTCCTTTGGTATTGATTTTTTTTTATAATTAAAATAGAACATAATAAAATTACCTTTTTATTCGAAAAGAGTGATATGTTAAACTTTTGTAAGTGTTAAAATTTGTGCATTGTATTTGTCACGTAAATGTATTGTATATATGTTTTATATGATGGGAACTGTAATAATTTAAATCAATAAAACTTCTTCTTCTTCTTCTTCCTCTTCTTCTTCTTCTTCTTCTTCTGTAAAACAAATTGGGTAGGAACAACGCTGAACTAACACGATATTGATATTTTGACGCGTGTGAATAAACAAGATAACACTGTCGTCTGATTGCCTTTATCGTTGACCCAAAGGTGTGAAAATATAGGTAAGGTTAAGTGTGTTGACGGGACATAATTGTTCCATCCATCGGGATTGTACCCATTGGCGAAATTACATAGGAATTTGACTGGGACCATAGGCGTAGGAGCCAGTGGGGTAGGGCCCTAATATTTATGTTCAGCATATACTTTGGGACCTGGAAGTACATCTTCATACACTCTCTCCTTAGGCTGCCCCCCGTCACCCAATGATTGAAACTGCTCCTATGCCCATTGGGACGATGATATAGGTTACGCGACACCTGTGTTGTTCCAGCCATCCTGTTTCCAAGCTAACGACAGTTTTACTGTATATCGAACGACAAAATCTCTAGTCCATCAATCATAATATTTATCATTTTGATGATAGGCCCGTTGTCTCTGTTGTACTGATGTCGTAACATTCGACCCAGATGTCAATCAATCACGATAATGCGTATATAATTTCAGTGGCGGACATTTTAATCCTGCTGTTACACTAGGGGCTCTGCTAGCCGGTGCGATAACCCCTGTCCTCGCTGTCGGCTACTTTGTAGGTCAGATTGTTGGTGGGGTATTAGGGGCAGCAATTGTCAGGGTAAGTTACACCGACTTTCGTAAAGAAAACATCACATATAACTTACTTGTAGGGGACATTTTAAACAACATTTTATGATAAGCACAAATTTGATATTCTAAATATGAAAATTAAACTAAAATCGTCCTTCTTTGTTTATAGTAAAAATATTATCGGATTTTCGCGTGACACCGATATCGAAAGTTGGCTATAACAAATATTCATCCGTTTTGTGACTTTTTGTTCGTTTCATTGCATACTAGCCAAAAAGTATTTTTCATCGGCTACAGGAATAACCAGTTCTTGCAGTTGTAGTATAAAAGTGCCCGGTCTTTGGCGGCCGCGCTGTCTCAAGATCACTTACCTCTCATCGTTAAGGTCGTAGGTTCGAGTACCGCTTGCACCAAAAACTTTATCTGAGAAAGTTTACCAGTTACGGTGGTTCTACTCAAATCCAGTCCTGAGATCTCCCTTCACTAATAAAACTGCATGGATATGCCATTTATAACCAGAAAGGTGTCGGAAATGGCGTTAAACCCCATTCAAGTAAAATTTGTATTATAATAGCAAAAACATAGTTAAAGGGACACATGTAAATGTTGAACACATCAATGCAATCGTCAAACCTGTATAACTATATCATATAAGGCCACCCTTAAAAATACATTGTTTGTCCTTGCACCTACCTACTCACTCAAATTAGCAGCTACCCAAACTTTTTTATTGACTTTCAAAGAGTTTAATTTTTCTTATGATTTCTGTTAATTTTTCTTTAAAATGACTATGCAAAATCAAAACTTGGCAAAAGAAAAAATAGCTACCTACCTACCATCTGAAAAATACTGGATCGGAGCACAGCAAAGGAATATCTTTTTAAGGATGACCCAACTATCAATCCCCACGTATTACCATCTGAAACGTAACATTAAGTTGTATATGGTGCGTCCATTTTGTAATTATTGCCCGACTGTGCTACCATTTTACAGAGGTTACTATTGTCAAACAATTACAATTTTATTATGTACACTTGTGCTTTAACAGGGTGTTCTTCCTCACGCAAACTACAAACTCATCAGCGGCGGAACCCACCAGCTGGGCCCTGGTGTGGAAGCAGGGTGGGCTATATTTATAGAGGTGATGCTGACAACCATTCTGGTGTTTACTGTCCTCATGACCGCTGTAAATGAAAAAACAAAATCAAGGTTTGCACCACTCGCCATTGGGTTTGCTGTGACAGTCGATATCATGGCTGGGTATGATATGAATTATTCTTTTCCTTACTTAGAACCTCAATCACGCGGCTGTAACATGAAATATAGAGCACTTTGTAAACCGTCCCTCTGAGTACTAACTAAATTATTGGAACATCACAGTACGTGCAATCACACACTTTTATCTACTCAAGTATAACTACCAACCCCATCCTGTAACCTTTATGTACTCGGTGCATGATTTGATTGATGCAGATAACAACTTGGTCCATTGGTACGTAGAGCGTCGGATCCATGATTTGAGGGTCCGGGTTCGATCCTCTGCCACAACTATGTGTAGTGTCCTTGAGCAAGCAACTGTCTGCATATGCTTAGTACTGGTTCTATACCCAGAACCAGAAATACTTTGGACGTGGTTTGTCTAAGCTGGAATAACTTTCAAATCAAAGTTTAAAATTAACATCCTTTTAGGGTCTCATGGTATATAAAATTATTAAAATATGTTCTCTCGTTTAAACTCAGGTCTTTATAATTATTAAACTATTATCATCATCATTATTATTATTGTATTTATTATCAATATTGATAATACTGAATTTTATAGAGTATTACTATGTTGCATCATTTTCTTGATATTTCCAAAAATGGTACAATATTTATTTTGTAAATATATTACAGTGGCCCACTGACTGGTGCGTCAATGAATCCTGCTAGAGCTTTCGGCCCAGCCGTGGCTGCCAGCGCCGTCGTTGATGATGCCTGGAAATATCATTATATTTACTGGATCGGGCCGCTAGTGGGCTCAGCCCTTGCAGCATTGTTGTACAAGTAAGTTGTTTTTCACTTTTAATGGCTACAGATTTACGTCTAATTTTGCAGAGTTATGCCCCTTTTGAGTGACTGTAGGACAATTAAAGTTAAAATATTTCTGTATGACTTGGTTTGGAATATTTTGAAAATGGTTCATAGGAACTGTGCTTTCTTGCAGCAATAGCACATCACTGGAACAGCAATAACACCTCTCTGGAAAAGCAGTAACACATCATTGGAACAGCAATAACACATCACTGGAACAGCAATAACACATCACTGGAACAGCAATAACACATCACTGGTACAGCAATAACACCTCTCTGGAAAAGCAATAACACATTACTGGAACAGCAATAACACATCACTGGAACAGCAATAACACCTCACTGGAACAGCAATAACACATCACTGGAACACCAATAACACATCACTAGAACAGCAGTAACACATCACTCATCACTGGAACAGCAGTAACACATCACTGGAACAGCAGTAACACCTCACTGGAACACCAATAACACCTCACTGGAACAGCAATAACACATCACTGGAACAGCAATAACACATCACTGGAACAGCAATAACACATCACTGGAACAGCAATAACACCTCACTGGAACAGCAATAACACGTCACTGGAACAGCAATAACACCTCACTGAAACAGCAATAACACATCACTGGAACAGCAATAACACATTACTGGAACAGCAATAACACATCACTGGAACAGCAATAACACATCACTGGAACACCAATAACACCTCACTGGAACAGCAATAACACATCACTGGAACAGCAATAACACATCACTGGAACAACAATAACACACTGGAACAGCAATAACACATCACTGGAACAGCAATAACACCTCTCTGGAAAAGCAGTAACACATCACTGGAACAGCAATAACACATCACTGGAACAGCAGTAACACCTCACTGGAACACCAATAACACCTCACTGAAACAGCAATAACACACCACTGGAACAGCAGTAAAACCTCACTGGAACAGCAATAACACATCACTGGAACAGCAATAACACGTCACTGGAAAAGCAATAACACCTCACTGGAAAAGCAATAACACCTCACTGGAACAGCAATAACACACATCACTGGTACAGCAATAACACCTCACTGGAACACCGCATTGTCTTATTAAACAACAACTGGAAAACATACCAATTAGTCTGCATTTTTATAAGCAGATTTTGCACAGATAAGTTGTACACTGAGTAATGTTATCATATAAGTCGGTGCATCTCTTTGTATATTTGGACAGCCAGTCGTTTTGTACATGTAGCCGTACTTTTATGGTGTTGGACGCTATCTTTATCATTCATTTATTTCAGATTTCTATTTGCTTCACCAAGCGATCGCTGGATTTCGAGACGAAATCCCCCCATATAGAGAAATAGTGACTCGTACATCGGTCACCAAAACAGGCACAGGCTCGAGTGTCCATTTGCTGAGTCAAACAAACTTCCATTCATGATGAACTAGAGTTTATACTTGACGGACCAACGAGATTTGTCTTCTTCTTAAAATACAATATTTCCATGTTGGAAGACTTTTATATTTGATATTTCATTGACGTTTCGCTAATAATCGAATACTACTTGCTATTGACTGCTTAGTAAACAACATTTTAAGTTGATTTATTGATTGAATATTTAGCGTCTTCGAGGGCTAACAGACGATCAGTTAACCTAACCTCTGTTTCCTGGTATCCTGGAAGGTCAACCAGTACTCGAGCACACCCCATCTCCGCAAGTAACTGCCACATGAATCAGCGGTGGGAGATGAATGACGACAATGAGACACAATGTCGTTTATCAATCATCACGGAGACTGTTGCTTGGCGGGAATTCGAACTCACGACCCCTGGATTGATAGTCAGACGCGTGACCGACTGAGCTAATATGGCCCGGCTAACATTTTATGTGGTTATTCGGTCGACAGAATGATAATGTTTTCTATTTAGTGGACGTCCTTTTAATATTGATTGATCAAAAGACAGCATTTTGGTCGTTCAAAGAGCATAACTTACACCTTTTGACGGTTCAAAGAACGTCATTTTACTGTCCACCAAGGAACACGTACAACAAACTACATGTGTCTTGACGGTCTAATGTCCAATATTTTAATGTCCGCTGAAATTTTACTGTTTAATGCACACCATCTTAATGTTAGCTGAAATATTGACTAATTAATGCACACTACTCTAATGTCAGCTGGATTTTTTTAATGTTTAATGCACAAAATTTTAATTTCAGCTGAAATGTTGACTGTTTAAGTATACAACATATTAATGTCCGCTGAAATATCAACCGTTTAATGTAAAATATTTTATGTTAGCTGAAATATTGACTTGTTTCATATACAACATTTTAATGTCAGCTGAAATATTGACTGTTTAATGCATAATATTTTAATGTCATCTGAATTTTTTACTGTTTAATGCACAACATTTTAATGTCATCTGAAATTTTTACTGTTTAATGCACAACATTTTAATGTCAGCTGAAATCTTGACTGTTTAATGCACAACATTTTAATGTCATATGAAATTTTTACTGTTTAATGCAAACATTTTAATTTCAGCTGAAAAATTGACTGTTTAATGCATAATATTCTTATGTCAGCTGAAATTATAACTGTTTAATGTAAAATATTTTATGTTAGCTGAAATATTGACTGTTTAATGCACAACATTTTAATGTCATCTGAAGTATTGACTGTTTTATGCACAACATTTTAATGTCAGCTGAAATATTGATTGTTTGTCGCACAATATTTTATGTTAGCTGAACACTTGACTGTTTAATGAACAGTATTTTATGTTAGCTATGTAGAAATCATAGGGTGGAGAGAGAGAGAGAAAGAGAGGAGAGAGAGAGAGAGAGAGAGAGAGAGAGAGAGAGAGAGAGAGAGAGAGAGAGAGAGAGAGAGAGTACGTTTATATGTGTGTGGCTGTAGGTATGGGAGGGGGTGAATGATGCTTTAATAACATGTAAATTAACAATTATTAAAAGATAATTTATTTTTATTATGCATTTATATTTTACATCCAATGTTTATAAAATATTAAACATGACATGCCCTTAAAGATGAGAAAGGTTGCCAAGATTACGTGATTGATGTCTAGTAACATGCATGTCATACGAGGCGACAAATTGTAGTTGTGAATTTAGAATTCAGTTCTGCCGCATCTAATGCAATTTCTCTACTCACGACGACACATACGATAATGGTAATTTATGTATTGAGAACTTATCCGATGTCCGTTACGAAGTATATTCGAACGATTCTCCAGTTTCTTAAAGTCTGAATGTCAACATCTTGACAACAATGGATATATTACGTTTAATTTATAATAACATTCGAACCTTTCGTAACATGTTGCAAGTTCTTTTCATCTCTTCATCGGTAATCCTACACGTAGAGATTAGTGGGTGTCCTTTCTCGCCTGCAAAAATCATTTTACCTATTCTGATTGCATTTGTAACGGCCTTTCAAATATGAAACCCACACGCGACTTACCTGATTTGAATACGTTGGGCAAACCTCTAGTATTTGTTACTGTTAATTCCACTGTTCTTCATCTTTTTAAAGTGTTAGCAAAAACGTCCGCAACAAAACAAAGACGCCGGATTAAGGACGAATATACCTTTTAAATTATTTTCGAAATCAGTGGAATATTTGGTATGTAATAAAACTAGAAGTAATTTCCAAATTGAATATGCTTTTTTCTGCGATAAATATAACACTTCTTTACCCGTGACGTCGTAAACATGGCCATGTTTGGTCTTTTTGACGTCCCGATTTATAGCAGCAAAATCGCGTATTTGTCGACCTCAATCAAGATATACCGAATGTACAGAATCGAAACACATATCACAACGTACACATTCAACGGATATATATAATTTACATATGCAATAATTACGACGAAAGGCAAATTCTGAAAATATTAGCGAAAAACGGAAATTATTATTTTCTCGATTTTTTTCCGAAATAAATTCTTCAAATCAAATAACCAAAAAACTAACCGAGCTATTTATGAATAATTTTTATTTGATTTCAAACAATATACTTCACAGTAATTGTGGGATTTTTAGAACAATTGACAAACTATATATTTTTTTATTTTTAATTATTTAACTCCACCCATATTGCATAATTCTACGCGTTTTCCATAAGATTTTCGGCGGTTGATTAAGGTTAAATTATTTTCTAAATCAGTGGTATAATTAGTATATTATGAAACAATGTAATTTCCAATGTGAATATGTATTTTTTGCAGCGGTCAATAGAATATATATTTATATATGACGACGTAAACATGGCCATGCTCAGCCTTTTTGACGTCCCAATGTATAGCAGCAAAATCGCGTATTTTTCTACCTCAAATGAGTTATTCCTAATATACAGAATAGAAACATATATCACCATGTACACATTTGACGGATATGATAAGCAGTAAAAGCCACCCTTCCACCCAGCCCCATGTTCCTACGTACGTTCAATGACGATATATCTGGATCGTGGCTTTTCACTGCTAATCATAGTGGGTATTGTTTCAAACTCATTTTATGAATGTGTAACAGTTTGCTCCGAACTTTAGAAAGGCCAGACCTGTTGTTCTAATAATTGACAACCGTGATGTCCACATTTCACTAGCAGTCGTGGTGCTAGTCAGAAATGAGAATATTGTTTTGGAATCCAGTTCCGTGTAAGTGAAAAAAATGACGGATTTGTACGTGCACCAAACACTGACATGCTATCATAAATGCTATAGACAAATTAGTTGCCACTAAACAGCAAAAGTATATATACTAGCGGAAAAAAAAGAAACTGTGCATGGGTATAATATGCAATAACTTAGGAGATATATAAGAAATCGCAAAAAAAAATTTCAACAGGGTTTTATCTGACCTTTATTTAACACCAGCTTCAATTGATATGGTTATTGCATCAGCAACATCTTGGATAAAGATCAGTTTTCAGAGACGTTCTCTAAACAAAGTTCATCTCATCAATACCGTGTATGTCCACCATTGGAATAGATGCATGCTTGTCAACGACGCCTCATTGATGCGACAAGTGTGCTGAAAAATGCCTGGGGAATACCATTCCATATTCTCACAAGCGCACCACGTGACATGTCAGGTAACGTCAACGGCTGATTTTGGAGGCGACGTAAGCGACGCTGCATCTCATCACACACGTGTTCTATAGGCGACATATCCGGTGACATTGCAGGCCAGGTCAGCACATTCACATTGTTCTGGATCAAGAAGTCGGTGACGACCCGCGCGACGTGCGGACGAGCATTATCCTGTTGCAACGTGGCGTTACGTTGCTGCACAAATGGAAGGGCATGAGGCCGTATGATTTCGTCACGGTATCTGATGCCAGTAAGTGTGCCGTCCACAACCACAAGAGCTATTCTGCCACAGGATGAGATGCCACCCCACACCATGACACTACCTCCGCCGAATGGACGTCGTTGAATCACACAACTGTCATGGAAACGTTCACCAACACGACGGTACACTCTAGAACAACCATAGCTGCTGTCGAGATGAAACATGGACTCATCCGTGAAAAAAAACACGTACCCAGTCCTGTTGCGTGAAGTGTATGTGTCGTCTACACCAGTCAAAACATGCTACACGATGACGTTGCTGGAGAACAGGACGTATGGCTGGACGTCGTGGACGTATGCCTCGTTCAAGCAATCGATTACGTACCGTTCGGGGACTA
The DNA here is from genome assembly GCA_029582155.1 of Panopea generosa. Classification (NCBI taxonomy): domain Eukaryota; kingdom Metazoa; phylum Mollusca; class Bivalvia; order Adapedonta; family Hiatellidae; genus Panopea; species Panopea generosa. The sequence goes on along the minus strand of CM055895.1, from coordinate 69,940,456 downwards.
ATTCTTCTAAGGCCAGGAATACTTCTAGCCGTCAAAGTAGCAGTTCTGAGTCGTTCACAGAGATGAACGAACCGGATGTACGTATCCTGGCGATTAGACGTTACGCGTGGACGTCCTGACCGAGGCCAGTCTCTGGTGGTCCCAAACTGTTGGTACTGTCTCCACAAGGCGTTTACAGTATTTCGGTGCACACCAAATTGGCAACGTCAGTATGACGTACACCAGTTTCAACCATGCCTACGGCGTGGCATCTGTCAGTTTCATTTAACCTTGGCATGGCGTATCAAAGACGTTTTTCAAAATTATGCTGATTTTGTGTCTTACAGGTATCAACACTATGCTTTTACACAGGTTTAGGCGACACACGTGTTTGCGATTGACTGCTGGCCGAAAAAAAACCCGTGTAAACGAAGACGTTGGCCAGACAGACAAACTACCCGTGCAACTCATGCACTGACCAGTGTAAATGACCGAGAGGGATACACAACTTACCTGTGTAAAGTTTCAAGCTTTAATCTATAAAATTGAGCGATACATGAACATTTTTCACACGCACAGTTTCTTTTTTCCGCTAGTATATAACTAGTGTTCACAAAATACTAGGTATAATGGTAAGAACAACCTTGTTTAATTATCACAAAACGTATACCTCATGCGCTGTACCGACGTTGACGTTTGCTTTAAAGCGTTTTTTTTACGTATGGTAGGGTTAAACTATTGAATATCATAAACATTCTTGCTAGTCAATTTTTCTAAAAATCTCACAATAATTGTACAATATATAGTTTAAAATCATATAAAGATTATGCAAATTTCGCTTGGTTTGTTTTATGGTAATTTTGATTTGAAGCCGTTTTTTCGAAAAAATCGAAAGAAAAAAAACTTTCCGTTTTTCGCTTGTATTTTCAAAGTGTGGCGTTCGTCATAACTTTTGCATTTGTAAATTCATACATCTGTCAAATGAATAGTATATTCATTAAGTTATTCAACAAAAACATGCCTGTATCTGACAATTCCTTGTAACCGGATTCTTTATACCCTTATTTTTATATAAAAGGGCAAATTTCGGGGATTTGACTTTGTTGACTATGTTTATTTTTGTTTTTAATAAACAAAAATGAATCTCTGGAGTAACAGAAATGTATATGTATATATAAAACCAACTCTTTCAACAACTTGTATTATTTTATCAAATCCATGTTTTCCGCCGGCGAATTAAAAAAAAAAGCTACAAATATTTATATATATAGTATACCAACATTTTCCGGTTATTATTCACACTTTTAGTCGACCAGAACATCAAAATTTACAATATAAGTTTTCAATGATGAAATGTGGTCCCAGTTTGCAACTGTTGGTGATCAGATTGTAACAAGGGTAAATTTTTCACGTGTGGGTGGGTCATTAAATAACGGTCGGGTCAGTTTTAATGTTGAAAGTTAATCACTCATCAAAATTTAATGTTACACAGGCCTTTCCTGTGGCTCCTGTCAATGTCGGTAATTGACAGATCAACATCCAGAGCTCTGGCCATGTCCATGACCAAAGTGTCTGCGGATTCGCCAGTTGCCTCCTCCATCTGCGGATATACTGTCCGCTTGCGTCAGCAGCCGTTTCGAGCTCTGCTACTCTGGCCTTTAAGTTTTCGTTTTCGGTTTTGAGAGACTTTAACTCGCCACGGAAGCCGTCAAGAACATCACTGACAATATGTTGCACCATATCGGGCAATTTAATTTCGAAGGTATCTTTTAGCACTGAACTTATTTACTCAAAACTACTGTGTTCTCAAAAGTTTGAGACCCTGCGGGGTTGTCTTCTTCCATATCAGAAATATCAGAGGTGACTGATAGTGCTGGGGAAGCTCCTGTTTTAGACTTTTTCAAATCTGATGCATCAAGAGGTGAAGATAAAAGCCTTTTCTTCTGTTTAGCATTTAATGGAGTGGAAGTAATACGGTTTGTTGTACGACCCGTAGGCGTGTTTGACCTCCTAATCTTTTTGAGCACTATACATAAAAAAAAATCTTGTCGAGCGACTTGGCTAATTATAGCTATTACAAAGTCAGTGGAATAAAAGGCTATATTAATATAAAATCAAGGCGAGAAGAGGCTATCACTGTGTAAACAAACGAAGTAATTGAAGAAAACGGCTAGAAAAACACAGCCGATTGTTATAATCATTATGAAGTGGATGGACAATTATTAAAGTATGCAGGCTGAGCTAATGTTTACAAACTACGTGAAAAAAAATGCATAAGTTGCTTCCCTTAGTAATATAAACAATGAGCCAGCCCATTCTATTAACTTACCATATTACAGGACATGCATGGGAGATGTGAACAAATGGTTAACTACCCAACTCGTCTCGACAACACACTTGATATATTTGCAACAAACCGACCCACTCTTGTAAATAAGTATACTTCGATCCCAGGTTTCAGCGACCATGACATTGTTCTGACAGATACCAACATTATCACATAAAGGAAAAAAACCTCATTCATCTCGGAAAAAATGTTCTGCCTAGTTTACTGCAGATTACAACACCTCCCATCAACAGGTAGTGGAATACTTTCAGGAACGAGTGTACAGCCACCCAAGCAAGTTTTACCTTCGGGCAAGATGACCTCTGCCCGTTACAGCCAGCCATAGCGTAACTGATCCATCCGCCATTTCTCTTGCAGGAAGAAACTACAAGACAGCTCGGCGATTCAACCAAAAACAAGACTGGGGCGGATATAGAGCAATTCAGCTAGCCACAAAAACAGGAATGCAACAACACCCAATGTACGCCAGGGAGAAGCTGGTGACGGAGAACAAATCAAAGATATTACGACAGCACAGGTATTGCACCACTTAATAGGGATGGCATTAACCATGTTGACGCAGCCACCAAGGCCGAGATACTGACCGATACATTTTCGTAGGTATTCGCAGATGAGGGGGATACTCCACTATCTGACCTTTGGAAATCCCCTTATTCAGATACTCAACCCTTCAAAGTTAATATCAACTTATCCAGAGACTCAACCAGCACAAAGCTACCGGACCTGACTCCATAGCCTCTCGGAGAAATTGTCAAATTGACGTACGATTTCTAAGTTATTTTGTGAAATGCAGCCAAGGCGTCGCCCAAGGCATGTCCTCGGACCTTCCATATTCATGGTCTACATAAATGACATACCCCAAAGTATCCAGTCCACTGCCAGACTCTTTGCCGATGATTCTCTTATGTATCGGGCCACCAAGACTCCATTATACGCCCAGTTCCTCCAAGATAACCTGGGCATACTACAGGAATGGATGAGGGACTGGCTTGTGGACTTTAATCCTGACAGATGTGAGGTGTTCTGCACCACGAACAAGTGTATCAAGATCAACGTGGAATACACCATCCGTGACCGAAAGCTGAAATAAACAAAACGGTCCAAATACCAAATACGGTATTCAGCACTTTTGTTGGAGATACTGATCATGTCATACTTCTATTGCTGATGTTCCTATGTTGAATAGTGTTGCAAACCAATGTTTGATAATCACCAGTCAGTCGAGGAGTGATTTCCAGCAGGTGACAATGATAGCACAGAGATTTCTAATATTTTTCATTTACAGATAGAACTAGTGTTGGTAAATTTATAATCAATGAATCGGACATTTGAAATGGTCGACTAACGATTAAATTCGCAATTAATATATAATATTATTTGTAAAATTTATAATACCACAAAATGGTCGAAGGAGAATGATTTTTTCCATGGAAAGGGATAGCATCGTTCGTCTTCGTATTTTTCAATCATGTTGGTATGTTGGCCTAGACGAGTTTGGTTAGCTGCCTGACACAGTTTTCGTCCAATCAGTTTAGTTTAACCATAAGGAAGAGCGACAACTCTGACACAGTAAGTAGTATAATTCATCGACTAACAAAAATCAATGATCGTATGGTGTATGATTAGGGTCAAAAGCACCGGTAACGGTGCACCGATATTTTTGTTTTAAAATATATCGATGCACCGTTAAAAGTGGCGGTCCACCGTTAAAATATATATCGATGAACCGTTATAAACCGGTGCACAGCTATATAATATCGGTGCACCGCTATATATTATCAATCCGCCGCTATATTTCAACGATGCCCCGCTATATTTCTATTGATGCACCGCTATATTTTAACGGTGCACTTTTATTTATTTATTGGTCCACCGGTATTTAATAGCGGTGCAGTGTTAAATTAAATATATCGGTCCACCGCTATCGTCACACCGCTGTATTAGGGTCTTTGGGATTAGCCAATCAGAAGTCTCGTTCCAAAATCAATACAGAAATCGGAGGAGTCTAACAACATTCAATACACACGGTTGAAATTTAGAGTCACCCTTAGCATTGCTTTAATAACTTTTCGAAACAATGTCTGAGTAAAATAATTATGGAACCAAAGTAAAGCTGATATAACTATTATCAAGTGTAAATAACGATCAAAATTTTTTTCTTCTCAGAATTCAAAGATAATTATGAATTGAAAACTTAGTTTTAATTGAAAATAGTTTTAAAAAGTGTATTGGTTTTGACAGTCGTTTTAACATAATGCTAGACTATCCAAATTAAAAAGTTTTATTAAAACATTTACCGATCGGAGGTTCTCCTAAAAAATTTTTTTAAGATGCATTTCCTGCGTTCTGGGGTAATTTTCGGAAGATATAATGATCAAAAAAGTAATAAAAATAATGTGCAAGCCCGTTATTGCGTAAAGACAGCTAGGCCACTGTTTAGAAATATAACACACTTCGTTTAATTTCAGTCATTTTTGTTATTATAAAAAAGTCTCTAGGAAATTTAATTGGGCTTTAAATAACGTATATATTATAACGTATAACGTATACAATCCTTTACAAGTATAACAGACGAATAAAAACTAACGCACCTTTTAAAAACTGCACTTATACCGTCAGTAAAATCCCCCGCGTTCTACGTTATGTACAAACTATATAGGGGCCAACACTCTCTTGGATTTCATTAAGAATAAATTACATGTGCCTTATGATCAAAATTATTTTTTTGTTATTAAAGAAAATATATTTTAGTGTAAAAACATTGTTACAACTATACATTTCAACATTCTTATTAAGAACAGTTGGCATTGTAAAAACTATAATTATGTATACAGAAAGAAGGGTCAAAACTCTACATATTATGTCCAAAAGAAATAGTGGGCAAAACTCTACATCATATGTCCAAAAGAAATAGTGGGCAAAACTCTACATCATATGTCCGAAAGAAATAGTTGGCAAAACTCTACATATTATGTCCAAAAGAAATAGTTGGCAAAACTCTACATATTATGTCCAAAAGAAATAGTGGGCAAAACTCTACATAATATGTCCAAAAGAAGCAGTGGGCAAAACTCTATATATTATGTCCGAAAGAAGTAGTGGGCAAAACTCTACATATTATGTCCAAAAGAAGCAGTGGGCAAAACTCTACATCATATGTCCAAAAGAAACAGTGGGCAAAACTCTACATATTATGTCCAAAAGAAATAGTGGGCAAAACTCTACATATTATGTCCAAAAGAAGCAGTTGGCAAAACTCTACATATTATGTCCAAAAGAAATAGTTGGCAAAACTCTACATCATATGTCCAAAAGAAACAGTGGGCAAAACTCTACATATTATGTCCAAAAGAAATAGTGGGCAAAACTCTTCATCATATGTCCAAAAGAAACAGTGGGCAAAACTCTACATATTATGTCCGAAAGAAATAGTGGGCAAAACTCTACATATTATGTCCAAAAGAAGCAGTGGGCATAACTCTACATATTATGTCCAAACGAAATAGTTGGCAAAACTCTACATATTATGTCCAAAAGAAATAGTGGGCAAAACTCTACATCATATGTCCAAAAGAAACAGTGGGCAAAACTCTACATCATATGTCCGAAAGAATTAGTTGGCAAAACTCTACATATTATGTCCAAAAGAAATAGTTGGCAAAACTCTACATATTATGTCCAAAAGAAACAGTGGGCAAAACTCTACATATTATGTCCAAAAGAAATAGTTGGCAAAACTCTACATATTATGTCCAAAAGAAGCAGTGGGCAAAACTCTACATATTATGTCCAAAAGAAACAGTGGGCAAAACTCTACATATTATGTCCAAAAGAAAAAGTGGGCAAAACTCTACATCATATGTCCAAAAGAAACAGTGGGCAAAACTCTACATATTATGTCCAAAAGAAATAGTGGGCAAAACTCTACATATTATGTCCAAAAGAAACAGTGGGCAAAACTCTACATATTATGTCCAAAAGAAATAGTTGGCAAAACTCTACATATTATGTCCAAAAGAAATAGTGGGCAAAACTCTACATATTATGTCCAAAAGAAAAAGTGGGCAAAACTCTACATGTTATGTCCAAAAGAAACAGTGGGCAAAACTCTACATATTATGTCCAAAAGAAATAGTGGGCAAAACTCTACATATTATGTCCAAAAGAAACAGTGGGCAAAACTCTACATATTATGTCCAAAAGAAACAGTGGGCAAAACTCTACATATTATGTCCAAAAGAAATAGTGGGCAAAACTCTACATATTATGTCCAAAAGAAATAGTGGGCAAAACTCTACATCATATGTCCAAAAGAAATAGTGGGCAAAACTCTACATATTATGTCCAAAAGAAAAAGTGGGCAAAACTCTACATGTTATGTCCAAAAGAAATAGTGGGCAAAACTCTACATCATATGTCCAAAAGAAATAGTGGGCAAAACTCTACATATTATGTCCAAAAGAAACAGTGGGCAAAACTCTACATATTATGTCCAAAAGAAATAGTGGGCAAAACTCTACATATTATGTCCAAAAGAAACAGTGGGCAAAACTCTACATATTATGTCCAAAAGAAATAGTTGGCAAAACTCTACATATTATGTCCAAAAGAAATAGTGGGCAAAACTCTACATATTATGTCCAAAAGAAAAAGTGGGCAAAACTCTACATGTTATGTCCAAAAGAAACAGTGGGCAAAACTCTACATATTATGTCCAAAAGAAATAGTGGGCAAAACTCTACATATTATGTCCAAAAGAAACAGTGGGCAAAACTCTACATATTATGTCCAAAAGAAATAGTTGGCAAAACTCTACATATTATGTCCAAAAGAAATAGTTGGCAAAACTCTACATATTATGTCCAAAAGAAATAGTGGGCAAAACTCTACATATTATGTCCAAAAGAAATAGTTGGCAAAACTCTACATATTATGTCCGAAAGAAATAGTTGGCAAAACTCTACATATTATGTCCAAAAGAAACAGTTGGCAAAACTCTACATATTATGTCCAAAAGAAATAGTTGGCAAAACTCTACATATTATGTCCGAAAGAAATAGTGGGCAAAACTCTACATCATATGTCCAAAAGAAACAGTGGGCAAAACTCTACATATTATGTCCAAAAGAAATAGTTGGCAAAACTCTACATATTATGTCCAAAAGAAATAGTGGGCAAAACTCTACATATTATGTCCAAAAGAAATAGTTGGCAAAACTCTACATATTATGTCCGAAAGAAATAGTGGGCAAAACTCTACATATTATGTCCAAAAGAAACAGTTGGCAAAACTCTACATATTATGTCCAAAAGAAATAGTGGGCAAAACTCTACATATTATGTCCGAAAGAAATAGTGGGCAAAACTCTACATATTATGTCCAAAAGAAACAGTTGGCAAAACTCTACATATTATGTCCAAAAGAAACAGTGGGCAAAACTCTACATATTATGTCCAAATGAAACAGTTGGCAAAACTCTACATGTTATGTCCAAAAGAATCAGTGGGCAAAACTCTACATGTTATGTCCAAAAGAATCAGTGAGCAAAACTCTACATATTATGTCCAAAAGAAATAGTGGGCAAAACTCTACATATTATGTCCAAAAGAAACAGTGGGCAAAACTCTACATATTATGTCCAAATGAAACAGTGGGCAAAACTCTACATGTTATGTCCAAAAGAATCAGTGGGCAAAACTCTACATGTTATGTCCAAAAGAAACAGTGAGCAAAACTCTACATATTATGTCCAAAAGAAACAGTGGGCAAAACTTTACATATTATGTCCAAAACAAACAGTGAGCAAAACTCTACATATTATGTCCAAAAGAATCAGTGGGCAAAACTCTACATATTATGTCTAAAAGAATCAGTGAGCAAAACTCTACATATTATGTCCAAAAGAAATAGTGGGCAAAACTCTACATATTATGTCCAAAAGAAACAGTGGGCAAAACTCTACATATTATGTCCAAATGAAACAGTGGGCAAAACTCTACATGTTATGTCCAAAAGAATCAGTGGGCAAAACTCTACATGTTATGTCCAAAAGAAACAGTGAGCAAAACTCTACATATTATGTCCAAAAGAAACAGTGGGCAAAACTTTACATATTATGTCCAAAACAAACAGTGAGCAAAACTCTACATATTATGTCTAAAAGAAACAGTGAGCAAAACTCTACATTTATGTCCAAAAGAAACAGTGGGCAAAACTTTACATATTATGTCCAAAATAGAGGTAAAAACGACGGCACATATCTATTAACCAATAAATAAGGAGTGTCCTACCTGCGAGCATTTAACACGCATTAAATTGTTTGAACAATTTATCGATTTATGGACTTCTTTAAAAGTGCATTTTCCTTATTTTAATGCTTTTTTTTTTATTTGAATGGTATTATTGATGTATTTTGAACATTTTGAAAGCATGGTCTTGATTCAATTGTGAAATTGGTAAATGTTTCAATAAAAACATTTTAATTTGAATAGTCTAGCAGTCTGTTAAAAAGACTGCCAAAACCATACACTGCCATTTTTTAAAACTCTTTTTGAATTCTGTGAGAAACATTTTATGATCGTTATTTAAACTTGACAATAATTATATCAGCTTTACTTTAGTTCCATTACTATTGAATTCAAACATTGTTTCGAAAAGTTATAAAAGAAATGCTAAGTGTGCCCCTTAATTTCAACCGTGTGTATTGATTGTTATAAGCATCCTCATATCTCAATAATGATTTTGGATCGAGGCTTTTGATTGGCTAATTCCAAAGACCTTAGTACAGCGGTGTGACGATAGCGCCCGATATATTTTATTTAACCGCGCACCGCTATTAAATACCAGTGAATCATAAATAAATTACGGTGCACCGTTAATAAATCATCGGTCCATCGTTAAAACATAGCGGTGCATCAATAAAAATATAGCGGTGCATCGTTAAAAAAGGCAATGCATCGATAAAATATAGCGGTGGACCTATATAATATAGCGGTGCACCGGTATATAACGGTGCATCAATATATTATAACGGTGGACAGCCACTTTTAACGGTGCACCGATATATTTAAACGGTGCAACGGTATATTTTATCGGTGCACCGTTATAATAGCGGTGCATCGGTACCCGATGCTTTAGACAATGATAGTACACCATATACCAGTGACCTTTGGTAGCAATTTAGCGAATAATCGAATAACACGGTTAAAGCCATTATCAACACATTTCAGGTTATATATATAGCATATCCAGTTATATTGGTGGAGGAATACCTAAAACAACAACAACAACAACAACAACAACAACAACAACAACAACAACAACAACAACAACAACAACAACAACAACAACAACAACAACAACAACCAACAACCAACAACAACCAACAAAACAACACATCAACGACCAAAATGTTCAGATTTATCTCCAGATTGGTAATAGTTACTGATATATTAGTAGCTAGTACTGATTGAAATATGGTATATGCTGCAAGCAAATATATCGTAAAATAAAAATGGTTGAGGAAGATTTCCGTTTGAGCATCTTTACTAATTACGATAAACCGGCCCTTGAACATTGAACTGCGCAAATAAATCATCTGGATTTAGTGGGCACTGTTCGTTACTCATTAAATTTCCACAGACAGTGAGACACTCAATGACTATTAATTTTTTTTAAAATGTATATATAATTGTCATAAACTATTTGTGTATCAATATGTGTAATTTTGTACAACTAAATTGAAATCAAAGTTTAAAAAATATATCGTATTGATGCCGTTATAATTAGATGCGTATGAGCATATTAATTAATGGAGAATATGACTTGGAAGATACGTTATCGTCGATGTTAACAGCAACCATTGTCACCCAACTGCATACAGCAGTATGTGCCTTGCTTACTCCAATGTAATTTACACAGGTTTGTACAAAACACGGAGTACTTTGATCTGTGATTACGTTGTGGTTAGATAAACTAATAGTTGTTGAAGTTTAAAGCATTTTAGATAAGATTAGGAAGAGAAAATTACCCAATAATCGTCTTGGAGAATAAGTATGTCATACAATAATTATATACAAATGAAGGTGGTCCGAATAAGTAAACATCTAAAGAGAAAGGTGACTTTTGGCATTGAGTAATGTGACATTCAAATTGTATATATTGGCAGATAATTAGAAAGCAAAACGTCCGCATAGCATAACACGGTTTCCATTTTTTGATCAGTTTGTTTGTAAATCAGATTCCATCTGACGCTTTTAAATATATCCGTGTTTGTTTTTTTTAAAAAAAATAGATATCCGTATGTCATTTTGTTTTCGCTCTGTGTTTGATATTTCATGTTAATCTGATAGCCTATATAATAAACTTAAACCTTTTATATTATGATAATTATTTATCGGAAGCACCCTGCAGAAATGTGTACAAGGGTAGTGACCGTTGACAAATATATATAACGAGCAACAGACGTATAGCGTCTACAAAATATGGAAACTTTATACATAAGACATTTAATCATAATTTTTAAATCCACGATGTTTATTTGTTAAATATTTTCGTGCGGAAGTTTGCTAAGCGCATTAAGGTAGTATTGAGTAAAAAAGAAAGTTTGTAAAACCTCAATCGGAACATCGCTCGGCTATTTCCGTAGTACCTAGGCGGAAATGGACGAGCGATGTTCCGATAGGGTGACAGAGGTGAATGGAGCGTAGAACAAAGAATTGATGTCATTTTTTCTTATATTTTGTTAACAAACGTTAACCATGTTTAAATTTTTTATACTAAAACATGCTCAACTTTCAGTAATACATATAATAATAATAATAATAAAAAAAAAACAAAAAAAAAACAAAAAAACAAACGAACCCCAAGGACATTTGAATATGGAAAAGGACATTATTGCCCATATTATAAATTTTTAAAAAACAACAACAACACAACCAGTTATAGTCTAGATCTATCGTAGTGCCTTAATTGAATAATATAAAATTTAGAAAAAACAATAATACAACCAACAAATAAAAAAGAAACAGGATGCATCATGTATGCGATGAATAAATATTTTCTTTTAAAATTTGAAGTATATATGAATTGTTTTTATTTTAAGTCATCAAAGCTAAATATCAATACCAATACAGCTAGAAAATAGTCATTTACTTGTATTTAATACAAACATCGGCAATATCAAATTCACGTTCACACCATTAAGCAAAAATATACTATAGAGGGGTCAATACTTTCTAAATATATTTCATAAATATTAAAATATATAAAACAACAACAACAACAACAACAACAACAACAACAACAACAACAACAACAACAACAACAACAACAACAACAACAACAACAACAACAACAACAACAACAACAACAACAACAACAAACACAACAGGCAGCAACGGTTTGTCTTAAAAATAAATATTCGTCGACATTGCATTTCAAGAACAAAACACAAACAAGCATGTATAATATATAAACTCCGTTTTCAATAGTTTAATCTCATCCTCCGAAAGTAACTTCTCGTGTACAGTTGCCTATCCAGTATTATTTGTTTGTTTACATGACAGTTAGTAATTGCGATAAATGTGATGTTGAAATAATGGGTATTACAAGTTTATATACGGTATGTTACGTACGTGCAAAAAATGAGCGAGCTACCGAACATTTCTCAAATCCATAAAGCACAGAGAGACAGTAACCAACCGGAGGATGAGGACCGGTCTATGTTCGACAGCACGTGGTGCCCCATCATCGCCGAGTTTGTGGGGGTGACGTTGTTTGTATTTGTGGGCTGTCTGGCGGTGAACAGTGGGAATGAACCAGGGGGGGATGTTACTGATGTGGCCCTAGGACACGGGCTCACTATCACCTTACTGATCATGGGGCTAGGGGAGATCAGGTAGGTCTTGTGTTAGTATAGTTACATTGACTTTTTATTTGTTTAATAATTTTGATTATTTTCAAATAAAGAGATTTATTTCAAATGAAGGTATCGGTGTTCACAAATTTTAGATAAAAGTAGTAAAACATGGTTCTGTACTATGATGTCTACTATCCAAATGAAATACCATATATTGTAATCGATAATATATTTGATAGAATTTATGGACGGAAGTCGAAAATTTACAAACGCTTTGTCGTGCAAAAAGCCCATCCAGATTTGACGGATATTGGAAACAAAACTGCCAGTTTGTTATTAAGCTGATTTGGCCAAACACAGACTATAATTTACATAACCGCATACTAATTACTTTTATTTATAACTAATCAAATTATTTATCAAGAATTTGTTAATATCAAAATAGTGTGACTTTAAACTTTAGTTTGTGATGTAATGTTCGTAACTATACCGATTAAAAAACAACAACACATACATGTATTAACTTAATTATTATTTAAACAAGAGATTGAAGTGTCGTTTGGTCTATGTGCGTATTCAAATTTTCAGTGGTGGTCACTTTAACCCAGCTGTAACTCTGGGTGTCGTGCTTGTAAAAGCAATCCCACCCCGCCTCGCGCTGGGCTACATTGTCGGCCAGATAATGGGTGGGGTACTGGGTGCAGCCTTAGTCAGGGTGAGTTATAACATGTTTTTTTTCATAAAAAAATGTGGTCTTTAAACTGAACAGAACAGCTAACCCATCACCTGATATTTTATGTAACTGACATTTTATGTTACTGACATTTTATGTAACTGACATTTTATGTTACTGACATTTTATGTAACTGACATTTTATGTTACTGACATTTTATGTAACTGACATTTTATGTTACTGACATTTTATGTTACTGACATTTTATGTTACTGACATTTTATGTAATTTCTCAATTTCCCGATATTTGGATTTGAATGAGAATACACATTTAGGCTGTGTAAAATCAATTCATTCAATTACATTATTGTCTTTTAACCCTTTACTTCATATAGACACCTTTGAACACCTCTAATATAGACGCCTTTGGACACCTCTAATATAGACGCATTTGAACACCTCTAATATAGACGCCTTTGAACACTTCTAATATAGACGCCTTTGAACATTTCTAATATAGACGCCTTTGAACACTTCTAATATAGACGCCTTTGAACATCTCTAATATAGACGCCTTTGAACACCTCTAATATAGACGCCTTTCTAATATAGACGCCTTTGAACACTTCTAATATAGACGCCTTTGAACACTTCTAATATAGACGCCTTTGAACACCTCTAATATAGACGCCTTTGAACACTTCTAATATAGACTCCTTTGAACACTTCTAATATAGACGCCTTTGAACACTTCTAATATAGACGCCTTCGAACACTTCTAATATAGACGCCTTTGAACATCTCTTATATAGACGCATTTGAACACCTCTAATATAGACGCCTTTGAACACTTCTAATATAGACGCCTTTGAACACTTCTAATATAGACGCCTTTCTAATATAGACGCCTTTGAACACTTCTAATATAGACGCCTTTGAACACTTCTAATATATACGCCTTTGAACACCTCTAATATAGACGCCTTTGAACACTTCTAATATAGACTCCTTTGAACATCTCTAATATAGACGCCTTTGAACACTTCTAATATAGACACCTTTGAACACTTCTAATATAGACAACTTTGAACACCTCTAATATAGACGCCTTTGAACACTTCTAATATAGACGCCTTTGAACATCTCTAATATAGACGCCTTTGAACACTTCTAATATAGACACCTTTGAACACTTCTAATATAGACGCCTTTGGACACCTCTAATATAGACACCTTTGAACATCTCTAATATAGACGCCTTTGAACACTTCTAATATAGACGCCTTTGGACACCTCTAATATAGACGCATTTTGAATTATTGGGTGAATTATGTTTATATTAACTGACAGAGTGGTAAACAGTGCAGGAAGTGTTCCTGCACTCTTCCTGCACTGTTTTCAAAGGGCTTCTGTGATTGGTGCGGGAAAACGCGTATCTATGGAGTAAAGGGTTAAAGCCGCATACACATTTTAATAATTCTAAGCTGCAATATTTTGACGAAAATATTGGAAATACAAAGTGGCAGGTTAGCTGTTCCGTTCAATATAACTATATGTATTCAGTATTCGTACTTTGTGTGTAACTCTTCAGTCAATATTGGATAATGAGAAGGGAGAGTTAGTTTCTTGTTGACTGTCGGAAGAGGAAGCACGAATATCATACTGACTCCAGGCTGCCATTGAAGCACTATGCTACAGAAAACATGTTTCATTACATACACTTGAAATCGTTATATTTGACTAATAAATAAAACATGAAGGTTTTAATTAATGAAACTGGATGAGAGCATTTGTGTTGACTCGCTTCACAATTTATTTTTGCTCGACGTTTTGCTATATCACTCTATTTTCTATATTGTAGAAAAGTTTAAAAAAGTATTTCTTGTCCAAAGTTGAAATGTCTTTGCTTATAAAATTGCACAATAAGTCACAATAAGTCACAATAAGTGACGTCGAGTTTTGTTTGAAAGCAATCAGTAGCTGCTCTAAAAATACATCCGTCTGATAAAATTTTAAAAGGACGTTATGATGTATTATTGTTGAACATTCCATGCCGGTCATTGATCTACTCGTCTGTAGCAAGAACTCACAATCGTTTTAAATATTCGAGCCAAATAACACAGATTTATGTAGTGCAAGAATTGTCCCACCGTCGCTTCCAAGGGAAACAACTCTGTAGTGACATATGCACGTCATGTATTGCGATCGATAATGATACGATATTTATTTTCCATGACAATAGGGTGTTCTTCCACACGCGAATTACGCCCTCATCAGTGGCGGGACACACCAGCTGGGCCCTGGAGTGGAACCCGGATGGGCAGTACTTTTAGAGACGATATTTACTACCGTTCTAGTATTTACTGTTCTCATGGTCGCTGTGGATAAACACACAAAATCCAACCTCGCACCACTCGCTATTGGATTGGCTGTGACAGTCGATATATTGGCCGGGTAAGGCAAAACGCCATTTATTTATGTTTTTATTGAACACAATTTATATATTCTACTGATGAAAGTTGGATTCTGTTGTGTAGATCTGAGAAATGGCTAAAAGGCATCAAATTTCGCATGTTTGTGATTATCTGTGACAATTAATAATAATATAATTGAGTCAATTTTTATCGTCCTTAAAGAAACAACTAAAAAACAACACAATTTTTTATTTTAAAGAAGGTTTTAACTGGTATTTCAAGTGAGCAGACTGAAGTGTTGACTTTCCGAAAAAAACGCTGTGGGGCCGGCCCCAGACTTTCGGTTCTACCAAGGAAACAACTTCAAAACAACTGAACAACGTTTTAAATTAATTCTATCACCTAAAATAAATTGCAAGTAACTGATGAATTTCCCACTTGAATCAGCGGTGAGAGACAAATGGCAGTAAGACGAATGTCATATAGCAATCATCACAGATACTGTGGTCGGGCCGGGATTGGAACTCGCGATGCCTTGATTGTCAGATGTGCTACCGGCTGAGTAAATCTAACCCGGCTGATTTGTATTAAGAAGACAATAATGTTACGCCCTGTGTCAATATGTGATTGGGTGGAATATCTGTCACATATATGCAGCTTGGTATTTAAGCGTGGCGCTACGTAGACTACTGTTTAAGCTGATCTTGTCATGATATGAGAAAAAAAACCATTGTTGTGCACAATACAGTACAATATTATTTGTTATACCAGAGGCGAACTGACGGGTGCCTCAATGAACCCTGCCCGTGCGTTGGGCCCGGCTGTGGCCGCCTCTGATGTACTCGATAATGCGTGGAACCATCATTATGTATACTGGGTAGGACCGGTGTTAGGAAGCAGTTTGGCTTTTCTCCTTTACAAGTAAGTATACTGTTGCTGTTATATCGCCATATGTTAAACTAGTATATATAAACATATAGAGTAAAGATGCATGTTCATTTGAAAGTGTGGAGCGCGAGGTCCTGTGATAGAGTATCGAATGGAAAATAGTAGGGTCATGGGTTCGATCCTCCCCCACGACTTTGTGTGGTGTCCTTGAGCATGACACCTTTTCCACACCGATTTAGTACTGGTTCTACTCCAGCTGATTTCAAGCATGATGTGTAATAACTTGTTTCACAAAAGAAATGAAATAAGTTTAATTTAATTTGAAAGTGAACATTTTTCTATATACAGTCAAACCTGTGTAAGCGGTCACTTCTATTAAGCAGCCACTTGTCTTAAACAGCCACAGTTGCTAATTCTTAAAAATATCACTTTTGCTTACTCACTTTACTGGCTGCTTAAGACAGGTTTGACTGTACGTGTATAGATATGAGAAAATCTTTAGAATTATATTTCACTGTCACGTAGCGTTGTACACGTGTATATGTTTCAAAGAATTTAACATTTATACTCGTCCTTGGTATTTTTCAAAAAATATGTAATTTTACAGGAGAATTCACTTTCGTGTAATTTTTTTTTGCGATATCTATTGTAGAAGTAACTTTATCAATAAAAAGTTCTATCGCTGTGGTTCTGTTTCAGGTTTTTATTTTCTTCGCCGAGTGTTCGGTGGATATCCAGACGAGACACCGTGCCTTCGTTAAACGTCCAAATGGACGGTCACCAAATAGAAGACGCCGAGGCGTCAATAAATCACATGTAACTACTCTTTTTATAAATTACTGGCGGGCCATAATGGTGGTACTAAACCTCTGGACAATTACATCGTACATTTTGTTGCATTGTAAAAAAGTGTAAAGCAAAAGTGCGATGCTGCATCGATTAAGTCGCTTACAATTAACGTAAATAACAGTTATGGATAAAAGAGATGGAATGCAGAACTTTGTTTAGTACAAATACTGTGTGTATGTCATATATAAACTAAACGTCTACAACACTGGTTACAGAATACCGTAAACTAAAAAAAATATGTTAAACCCGGAAAATTTTAAATAACTATGCAAAAAGGTATTTGTTTAACTTGTTGTTTTTTTCAGTATATAATATTCTGTAACAGACGTTTGTTTCAGGTTTTTTCATTTTACAGCAAACGTAATTTATGAAACAAAACAATAGGTACCTGCGGCCAGTTTCACTTTAAATCTCAAGCTGAAGTTGTTACACATTAAATGATCACCTAGAATTATAGTCAAAACAAAGCTTCATCATTGGCAATGGGGAGCATGGATAATGACCATACAAAGGAAGTTATAGTATTTAAAAAAAAATTGAGTTGAGGAAAATCTCTAGTTGAGATGTTTAGCGAAACATTAGCAAGTTGAACAGATCTGGTGTGAAAATTTCTAGAAATTTTGAGGTGTGTGTATTTCTAGAAATTTTGGAAAAATCCGGTATGTATTTCTTGAAATATCACAAAAAGATGATTTTGGTAGTCATTTATTCAGAAATGAAACAGTCTAATTTACTTATAAAAGGACTGGGTCTACATTCATAAAAAAATCAGTCAAAATCCATAATTTTCGTCTCGTTGACATAAACTTATTAGTAGGAAATGCGATATACAAACATTTTCTATTAAATAAATGTTAATGTAAGGATGTGTTTGCTTAATGGTGCGGATTCAGATTATAATACTCAAAATAGGGATGAATTGATTTCCAGTTCACCCTTTATAATTGTGATGTTCACCTCTTATATATTGTTGAAACATCAAATAACTACAAGTTTAAAGAACTTTTGCTCGATTCAACGTTCTTTACACATGCACAAAAACAGGGGAAAAAACACAAATAAATTTATACTTAGACATTAAAGATGCATCGCCTATAACTTTCTGTTCAATAAATGATGGAAAGTTTATTAAATAAAAAAGAGGAAGGTCCCATATGAAGATAATGGCTGATTCCGTCCTTGTAATTTATCTCAATTATGAGAAATTCGTCAAAACACAGGTCGACATTTTCCTTTTTATTCGTCAATGTTTTAGCATAACCTGATATTGGCCAATGAGTGATTTTATCGCAGGACATGATTTAATATTTGGTCATAAAAATTAAAGAACTTTACACTACAGACACAATATTGAACGGAATAGCCATAATAAATGATGTTTGATGTAAATCTGCAGTTTTATTGCTATGATCAAAATATAGCGGCGATATGGGCGAGGCGTCTTTAATAATAACAAAACTAAATGACTTACAACTATTTGTATTTGTAATTGTATGTTTATATTAAAGTAAGTGTGGCAATTTCTTTCGTATAATAACCGTCAGCCAATGCTGATGGAATCAAATTCTGGCTTGCTTATTAACAATCCACCATCTTTATTTACGCCAGAAACGCACAAAAGAAGTTCTGCTCATGATTTTTTTATCGAACCAAATAAAATGGCGTTGTCCAATAGAAATGCTTTAAATACAAATACGAAAGTGAGATTTGAATTATTAACTCTATATAATTCTGACTGTCCACTCAACTTTCCACAAAACGTGTTTGGGGTTAACATGTGTGCAGTAGCCGATCTACGTATTTGAACTGTGACTCTTGCTAAGAAAATTACGTCCATTTGAGTATTGCCAGAATTATTTAAATATATTCGATCATAACTGACGCGGAAAAATGTTTTAAATTTGCTTTTGTTACATCGTACATATGTAATTGTCATTGTTTATTTTTCATGTGATATTTACATTCAGCGCGGTGTTGCTTGTGATCAAATTGGGTTCACGATTCGTGCCCTGCTTCTTATTATAATGGAAATTCGACACAAAGATGGCTGCTTACATTTAGGCATAGTGCCACCATTGCAAAAAGGAAGTGCTTCCGTGGGGTAGTCGCATAATGGCGATTGTAAATAATCCTCAATTCTTCTTCTTTAAAAATGCATTTTCCTTATTTTAATGCTCATTTTTTTTATTTGAATGGCATTATTGATGTATTTTGAACATTTTGATAGCATTGTCATGTTTGAATTGTGAATTTAGAAAAAAAAATGATGCTTGGAAATTGGGGTATGAATTCATGATTTCGGAAGTCTACTTTCACTTTGTCACCAGTGTACACACTGAGCAGAAAAAAAATCTCTTATATGACACATGACCCCTACTTTTCTCATCATATTTTGATAGTGCAGAGGTTGACAAACATTAAAATGTAGGTTTCACTTCTTTAATTTGAGACCCTCTATGAATGACAAGCCTTCAAACTTTTATTATTTACTATAGAATAAAGAACAAAAATCAATGGTGGGGTTACACCTTTAGCAACAAAACATAACGAAAGTAGATTGCGTGCGTGATCAGGTTTTCGAACAGGAAGTAGAATGAATGTTTGGCTGGAGTGTGTGGGGTCTCATTCAGACACAAAAACAATGCAGTATATTAGTCGACATGTTTGTCATTGTATTAAATGTTATTATATTTGTTATGTACCGAATAACTAATTTATGATAATACATTAATTAATAAAATTTATTGGTTTGTAATTTTATTCCCGTCATACTCTTTACGCCTGGCCTAAATATCTTCTATACCATTGCTTTCGTAGTTTCTTTATCATGGTGACTTTATGCGACATTTTTTATATAAACATCTGGGGACAGTTTCGCTATCGATCTCTACTAAAAAATCTTAATTTCTCTAAATAAATACTTGAACTTGTTACCCATTAAATGACCAGCTAGAATTGAAGTCGTAACAGATCTTTTCTCATCGGTAATGGTTAACATGGAAAATGAACAATGCAATTTAAGTTATAGCATTTCAAAACTTTGAGTTGAGGAAAATAAGTATATGAGTGAGTGAGTGACAAGTGTGTGATTGACTAGTGTTTGAGTAGTGTGTGAATGACTAGTGTGTGAGTAATGTGTGAGTAAGGTAAGTAGGTAATTAGTTAAATAAATTAATAAGTAAGTAAGTAGTAAGTACATGAATGAGTGCGTGAGTAGTGCGTGAGTAGTGCGTGAGTAAGGTAGGTAGGTGATTAATTGAATAAATAAGTACGTGAGTGAGCGAGTGAGTGAGTGAGTAAGGTAAGCAGGTAATTAATGAAATAAATAAGTACGTGAGTGAGTTAGTGAGTGAGTGAGTACGTGAGTGAGTGAATGACTGAGTGAGTGAGTGGGTGAGTGATATATTTTTCAAATTAACATTATACTATTTGCCTTCAAATATTCCAGAAATAAACTTTGACAAAAATGAAAAGTTTTGTAATATTTTATTTTCAAGACAAACAACAACAATAACAACAACAGCAACAGCACACTAGTAAATGTCAAATAAACTATACTAATAAGGTAGCAAACATTATTGTCATATAACAATAAAATTATTAACAATATAAATGGATGCACTGCTAACTTAAGAAAGCATGCCATTTTTAATTAAATATAACTGAACAGTTTTTTCTTTTGTTACGAGGAAGAACATTTGTTTGGGAACGACTGATTTTGCTAACAATTAAACTATGGCAGCATTTCATGCCCATTGATGATAATGTGTACACTTTCACGGTTTCATGTATAACAAGACTAAAATTTCGGAGGCAGAACCGTATACAAAATTTGATAATGAGACAAAAATGCCATTTCACAAAATTCATTTAATCATTTTCATCTAATAAATCATTCATAAAATTTAATATAAAATGACAAAGATTTAAAATATTGCTCAGACTATCTACTCAATTATACATCCACAACAAACGTAACGAAAATCAACAAACAGCATATTAAGTTATAAACATCAAGTTATAAACATCTATAATATGTTACACTCGCATTTACAGTAATATCTGATTGAAGGGTTCATTCTAAACACAGAACCAACCAAGACGTCGACATTACTCAGGCCCTGACTCGTTTAAAGAGTCTGTCGATGAGGTGTACAGAAAGATGCGACAGATCTCATGCTCAGAAGCACCGTCGCAAGCGGTATTACGTTTACGAGCAGCACTGAATGAGCTCATTGATTCCACGGAATCAAAATAATAACAATACCAAGTCAATGTACACCTGCATTTCTGTTCTGTGAATATCATTATTATATTCATCGTCGGATACCCACGGGTATCAATTCCGATACTCTCAACCCATCACCCGTGGGAAAATACACTAGCTCTGCATCGTTTTATTTGAACAGAACAAAATACAGCTAACATACGTCTTATCGAAACGTCGTTTACATGACACTAGCGTTGCGATTGGATAACGTTCCCTTCTTTAAATCGTGAAGGAACCAATCGTATGGTTGCAACGTGGCTTGGTAGAAACAACGCAAAACTAGTGTAATATCCCACGGGTGATAAATGGAGAGTATCGGAATGGATGATCACACGTAGGTATCCGACGATGTATTATACTTGACATGATAGCTATTTTATTCCAATAATATATAATAATTGTAATTAAATAGTATTGCTTGTTCACTTATTGATGCTCACTCTATTATTCACCAGTGTTTTGTTTACACATTGTGTGTGTGTATGTGTATATATATATATATATATATATATATATATATATATATATATATATATATTATATATATATATATATTCAGGTATAAACTTTGTTTCATATAGTAACAGAAATGATAATTGCAGTCTTCCTCCCACCAGACATACAATCATCACAATTAAGGCACCAATACACATATCAACATTAAATAACATTTAATAACATTATGCACGTGTGCACTTATGGCGCGTACGTGTGATATGTTTATTATATAAGGATGATTTAGAAACAACGACGAGCTACTTAGTCACAGACTTGGAATATGGAGCATTTAAACACGTCTTCATCCTGTATTTTTGTCCATATCGATGATTACATATACACACACAGACGGGGATTAAGTGGTGATGCATTGATGCCGTATTCAAGATCTATTCTTCTCTGTAGATGTACATAACCATAATTCAAGCATATGAGTGTTTGTTTTCCTGAGGCTGTGATTCAAAATCGTAAAGTGGATTATCTATCGAGAAAGGACTATCAAAGGGTACACTGTGGGACAATCTGTGTTTATTCGTCTCGCCAAATTTTCGCTGAACTTTCTCTTTGTCATTTAATGACCTTAATCTGAAACGGGAAAATCTAAAATACAGTTACATGTATATGAGACGGAAAATAAATTATGGCGTAAATCTAACTCTGATCATATGAGGAAATTATTCTATACGGTCACACCGTTGAAGAGATATTTATGTTTAATACAATATAGAAATTAGATACTGACCTTGTCCTTTTAACAACCATAGCCACAACAACAAGTAGCAACAGTGACGCTACACATGACATCACTACAACGAAGGGCAGGTGAACTTTAACCCAACTCTGATTCTAAAAATAAAGAACATGGACGGTTTTATGAATATGTCATTTTTCACAATTACAAACAACACTTTACTAAATTAATTTGACTTTAAATTGTTAGTTTTCGATAAAATAATCAGATATTGTTTCACTGGGACACTACTTTTTCAATATAATTCAGCAATGTCCAACTAGAACTAGCGTCGGTGTTTCTACAAAATTGACTTTCCATAAAGAAACATTAAATGACTTCAGTTATAGTTATACCTTCGACTGTAGACTCCTCATGGCCGTGGTCGATTTATACTGTGTAAAATTTTTGGCGATGAGTTTGTTGTCTAAGGCAACAGACACGTTAGGTGAAGCCAGGACTTGCGTCACTTCAAATCTTTGTAGTACGCGTCCTTTGTAGTTTACAATATACGTTATATCTGTGATATCATCACTGCAATAAAAAGAAGATTTGAAAAAAAGTGTTAGTATGACCTTGCTTAAAATGCAAATTTAGCATTATAACGTCATTAAAGGTTTGCAGTAACTTCTCTGAATCAGTGTTGTTATTATTTCTGGTCTCCTAGCTAATTCAATATGGCTTGAACATAAAATACTGCTTGCGCATGCCAGCGGGCGTGAGGGAAGGTGTGTTTAACATTAAGCCCCTACTTCTCATTAACAAACTCAATAAACGTCTCACTCACTACAGTTGCGCCCCTTTCCCCCACAGTAACACGGATCTTACGCGTAGAAAAGGTCTCATGTAGTTTGGTTTCAAATATTTCAAAATGTTTTAAAGTGGTTGTGATTTCGTGATGCAGATAAGTAGAGCAACCCTGGCATAACACATACCGAAATAAGACATCACTAGTTCTAAGAAGTTACTTTTATAGGATTTTAACAAATGTATTTATAAGTATTTGAGGACTTCTTTTTTTAAAAAAAATCTTAGGGTGTTGTCACTACACCCTCTTAAAAAAAACAAGCTGGTCACCCTACCAATTAATGTGCATTTTTATGAGGGGATACATTCCTACTATGAAAAGAAAACACTTAAAAAAAATCTATGTTGAGTATGTTTTACCATGGAAATCCTAGCCCATATTTTACATAGATCAAAGAACAACATTTGACTGTGTAGTAAGACTTTAAATAAAGCCTGCTTGGTCTAACTTTAAATTCGTTCTGAGTCGGGACTTTTAAACAATTCCTTATCAGATAACATCGTTTTTCAATAAAAAAAAGTCTAATATGCAAATCTAGCAATGTATATACAAAACTAATTTAAACTGTTGGGTTGTCAACACAAATGCTGCATTATAGAGAAATGTCTTGGAGACGTTTAATGGTTTTGGGATAAGAGCAACAAAAACGCATACCCATTATCTGTGATTTCAAATGTGCTGGATAAACCATTGACCTTCAGTAGATGGCAAGGTTGAAACATTTTTTCTGTAGACAGTGATAAGTTGATGACAGAGATGACGTCATCACGGACGCCAGCTTTGTGTCCATTTATTACTATACTACAGGAATAAAGCTCGACTGGTTCTGAAAAATAAAAAATATATTGATAATGCTTTCCTGGTTATTTCAAATTGCGACAAAATAAACTCGAGATGATGGCTTCATAAAACATGTATATGTTGAAGGATTTTTGTCAACAAACACGATTTTTTTAATAGCCGAATCTTACTATAAATGTTATTCTCATAGATACAATAATGATATAAAATCACTTTCAAATTTTTCTTTCTTATTGATTATAAATGAACAAAACAAAATCATAATCATACCTGGAACCACAGGCAATGCTGGTGTGGCAGAAGTACTAATATCGGTTTTCACATCAGTTGAAGTTGTATGTGTTGGCAAATCGGACGAAATATCAATTGTGTGGTTTAGTGAACTTGGCGTAGTTACAACTGTGTGTGGTGAGATCGCTTGTTCGGTTGTAGCTGAGACATTTGTGGTAACAGGAGATGGTGTTGAAAATGTAAGATTGGTTTTGCTGGATGCTGCAGCGGAGACTGTCGACGATGGTGGACTGACAGTTGTTGTAGCATCACTAGTTGGTTTACGTGTTTGACTGGCAGGTAGTTCTCGTGATGTTGTTACCGATGTACGACTTGTAAGTGACGGTACGTCTTTTGTTGTTATGTTGACCGTATATGTAGATGTTTTAAGATGTTTATTTGTCGTGGTGTGTGATGTGCTTTGCGTGTTTGTGTTTGTGAATGGTTTGACAGATGATGTAGAAAACATGAGAGTAGCTTGTTTTGTGGTAGATGATACATCTCGATCTACAGTAGAAACGGAATTAAAATCAGATGTTCCATGTATACGGTCTGTCGAATGTTTCACTGAATTTGGTGTAGAATGAGTTTGATTTGATGTACTATAACCAGTGGTGCCAGCTAGGCTGACAGGGGTTGTTTGTTTTGATTGTGTGTGCTTTCCTTCCAACGTTGTAGCATGATGAGATGCAACTGCAGACGTTGTTTGTCCCAATGTGTGATATCCAGTGCCATTTGTTGTAAATTCTTGAGTCGGTAGCGTCGATTTTGTCAGTACAGTTGAACTATTTACATTGTTCTTAGTTGGTATAGAAATTTCCTCTGTGCAGTCTGTGCCTGTAAATCCTGGACATAACAACATTAGAATAAATATAATTTTTTTATATTTATACGTGCTGCATTTGTAAAATGCATTATATATATTTATATACAACTATACAATATATTGTTATCATAAAACTTTGAACTATTTCAGTCAGAGGTTAAAGTCGTTTCTTTTAATAAGATATCAAACTCTTTACGATTTAACTGTGAACATTATAAAGGTCAAATAGAAATCAAGTTATTTGGGTGTCATCCTTACCTGACAGACAAACCCTCTTGCCATTTCCATCACAATATGAACTCGAACTGTTTATGCAATGAGATGCACAGTTGTTGCCATAGTAATTAGGTTCACAGTATACACGAAGGCCCAAGGTCAAACTAAAAACGGAAATATATTTATAAATAAACCAGTCTTGCAACCAAAATTATCACTATTCTAATGTCAGTCTAATTATTAAAAATATATGTTTTCAATCAGTCTTTTTACAAAAACAAATGTAACATTTCAACAGAAAATATATATTTCTTTGATTAAAATATAAAAACGAACCAAAATTGGAACAAAATCGCAACTATAAACATGCATAGAACATCATTGCACATCAACAGCAGCATCTGTATAAACATGTGTCAGAGGTAGTTCTGTTCTATATGTCAATTTATACTTCAGTTCTCACTACACTGTTGAAGTTTGTTCATTGTTCTCTATAGAGAGTAAGGTCTAGGAATGCCAAGGTAAAACAAAATTCCAAAAAGTTTCTTTTTAAGTACTTTTTTTCATAGCAAAAATCTATCCGTACATATACAACGACTGGTAGGTTGACCAGCTTGTTTTTTTTAAAAGAAAGTGCAGTGACTTCCTAAGACTTTAAAACAGAAGTCCCCATTTGTTCACAAATACACGTATATGTTACAATTCTATACAAGTCACTTTTTAATACCAGCCATATCGTATTACAGTATATGCTATGTCAGCTATTGCTTTAATCGTCTGCAGTAATAAACCATTACCACTATCAACCATTTTGAAAATATTCAAAACAAAATTACATGGCATTTCTTTACGTACAAGAATCTTACTTCCGTGACACAAAAGGGGCGCGACTGTTAAGTGAGACATTAATTTTGTAAATTAATATCTTAACGTTCTTGTGACTTGAACGCATACTAGTATGTTAATCGTTCAAAGTAAATGAACCTTAAGGAATACGTTTACCGTACTACACACCAGTTTTTACCACAGGGATGCTATCACAATATAAAGAGAATGTATGTCCAAGAGGACCCAATGCCCGCACCAGCATAAACGCAATTAAGACAAACTAATACAGAATAGGTGGTAATAAAGATAACCGTCTCAGAAAGGTCAGCATCAAACACATCATATTTAGATATTTGAATATATAAATAAAGTATGATACATATATATTTTAAATGTATCACCATTCTCATTACAATATCTGATTTATTTATTCCAGCAGACAGAATGCAACAGCTGTTCTAATAATTTTTTGACTGATTTTGATATGTTTTCATAATTACAAAACACAAAACAATCAACTCACTTAGTAGTGTTTACAATAACATATTGCACAACTGGTACTTACTCAACTTTAGTTCCGTTAACAACCACCACCTTGCTTTCAGGACTGGGTGTCCCTGTAAAGGTGTATAGCAGATGGTCTATATCATCATCCTTCGTGATACTGTCAAAGTCTTTGATGTCCACATCGACAAGAACAGAACCCTGGAACAAATAACGATACTGTTGAAAACCTGGTGCTGTATGAGTTTTTTTACTGCTGTTTATATGTATTGTACTTGTGTGCAAATGTGTATGTTGTTTTTATCTACCAAATATGATAAACAAATATGTACGTTATTTTTATCTACCAAAGATGATAAGCAAATATGTGTGTTGTTTTTATCTACAAAGATGATAAACAAATATGTATGTTGGTTTTATTTACTAAAGATGATAAACATATATGTATGTTATTTTCATCTACCAAAGATAATAAACATATATGTATGTTGTTTTTATCTACAAAGATAATAAACATATATGTATGTAATTATTATCTACTAAAGATGATAAACATATATGTATGTTGTTTTTATCTACAAAGATGATAAACAAATATATATGTTGGTTTTATCTACCAAAGATGATAAAATAACATGTATGTTGTTTTAATCTACCAAAGAATTTGGTGAGTTATTTAACTATTCCGTTTGATAAAAGCTTTTAAGTGGGCTGTCATTTTCAAGACACTAAAGTTGTATATAACTTGTATATAAGCTGAGTAACCACAATTCCTCAAATAATGATATCAACCAACCGGAAAAAGTAAATTTATGTTAAGAAAAATAAACAAATATATACACACTTTGCATATATCTCCTGACATTCTCAATTCTGTTAGATAATACAATGTATGACATATCATTCAGACTAGTATAGTTAAAATGACGGTGTATTTTCTGATTGTCCCATTGTTATAAGGTATACATACATGCCAATTGTCCATGTTATGGCTAAGATGGTTGGGTTGTATATTCCCATGTGTCAGATCGTAACTGTGTATGTTGTTCTCACGTGTCGTCTTTACGCAATTTCTATTTCCACTAATAAATATATAATATAACATTTACTGTAGTGACAAAATGATTAAAAATAGAAATAAATCTATAAAAAAAAAACTTGGATTTTACAAGGATTTGGTTGGCGATATTTCTCAGCCGCCATCTAAATCCACAAAAGACTTTAATGTTATTGGAATTAAAAGAAGACAACAGTACAAATACAAATCTATGATAACATCTAAACCATAATAACAAACCCTAGAGGTTCATTATATCAAGGGCCCTCCGTGGACGAGTGGTCACAATCTAAGGCGCCATCTCAAGAGCACTCACCCCTCACCGCTAAGGTCGTAGGTTAGAGTCCCGCTCGCTCCAAAAACTTTATATGAGAAAGTTTGCCGGTTATATGCGAGCTATTATATAACCTGAAATATGTGTAAAATGGCATTAAACTAATTCAATTATCATGCAGCATAAAGAAACCAATCCAATCGATTAGTTGTTCATCTAGTGTAGATAGTTATTCATCTAGTGTAATATGCAGGTGAAGAATTGAATGGTTACCTTGGCAACTGTTTCAGACAGATAACGAAGTATGGATCACATTCATTGCATTTTAATGGACCGAAATGGATGTGTTTGAATCCGTCACAACACTTGGTTGGTAGGGACTCGTACCGCAATAAATCCACTTCAAATATGGCCCCTGATTGCACGCTCACAGTTAACTAATGCATAAGAAAGAAAAGTCTCACTAAATATTTATTATGAAAATCAAGTTCGTAATGTTTTCTTTTCTTTTTCTCAAGTATATTATCAGAATACTTAACACTGTTTATTGCTTTATAAAACTCGCACAGACCTTTATTATCAATCAATGTTAATATTACAAATTCACTAACACTGTTACTACACGCTGATGAGTGAGCCGAGATAGTGATCGATAAGGTCAACTGTTCACAACGTGTCGTAAATATATTAATGATAGAAACTATTAACAATTCAATTAATTGAATAAATTGTTATTGCCTGCATCACTCTTGGTTCAAAACAATTCTTTTCTCAGAAAGTTTTTTTTTGTTCGACTGCTCATTAAAATATACTTTTATATAAAAACAATTATATAAACAAAAACATACTTATATACTTGCAACCTTTATTTGTGTTTATCTTGGATAATCTTTACTCTTTTTTTCCAGAACGTATACAATTACAATAATAATGTTTTTAATTTTATCTATCTAATTAGCAATGGAAGAGTTTTTTCCTCAAATGTAATGCATATACTAAAAGAGGATAATAATCAAGTTAATGTAATATCCTTTTTTTTCTGTTAAATACTAGTAATTAACATTTGATCGAAGTAAAAGTTTACCTGGCTGAAAAATAACATCATCAGTCCGATAGAAGAATTAATAACTGCCATATTATTTTCTCAATAGATGAACAATTTTACAAAACTACAATGCCTAAACTATGAAGAGAAATGAATGCGTTTTCTTGATGCAACTCTCTTATATATGTTCATGCTCCCTTTGTTTATCAACAAACCTCACCTCATACTCATATCTGGCTGATACCACAGATGAATGGTTCATTGTACCAGCGAACAGTAGGTGGATACTGGTGGAGTGGGACACTTTGGGACAAACATGGGTCCGAAAGTGGTACGTCTAGTCTCCGATGTAGATACGGGTGTAGATATAAATGTAGATATGGCTGATAAGTATGATCCTATAACGACCGTGTGGTGTTTGGGTGGTGACAACATATCGAAGCTTATCTGGTTTGGTACAACTAACCGTACTGTACTCTTATGATCTGATAAATATTTTGAGATGAGATCGGATGATGCGGTCACTTTCATTTTATGGTAGCATACACCGCTTGAGTGCAAAATATTGCTACCAATTTTGATTGATATTTTTATTTTTAACTATTTTGCTTTATCAGGCTTAGCAGTTATTGTCATTTTATTCAAAACGGTGTTGTTTTCAAAATAAATGTGTTTATTATTCAATGATTTCTTTTAGGTTGCATGACTGCAGAGCACATACGTCAGGAAATAAAAGCCGCCAAGAATGTTTCTGAAAATAAACCATAGTTGAGGCATTCGAATTTCGTATGTCGGTAAATTATCGACAGTAACTTATCGTCCTTTATATTTATATATTGAAGTAGTTTTGCTTTTACACTACTTGTAGTTGGAGTAGTTTTTGAACTGTTTCACCTTCTGGTGTTCATGTTATACAACACTATATATATATTGAAGTAGTTTTGATTTTACACTACTTGTAGTTGGAGTAGTTTTACAACTGTTTCATCTTCTGGTGTTCATGTTATACAACACTATATATATATTGAAGTAGTTTTGCTTTTACACTACTTGTAGTTGGAGTAGTTTCTGAACTGTTTCGTCTTCTGGTGTTCATGTTATACAACACTATATATAATATATATATTGAAGTAGTATTGATTTTACACTACTTGTAGTTGGAGTAGTTTCTGAACTGTTTCGTCTTCTGGTGTTCTTGTTATACAACACTACAATATTGGACGTTATTCAAGCCTACCGTTGAATAATAACGAGTTCCTCTGTGTCCAAGTAGACAAAGACATCGTCTAAAGATCAATTATCACTCGCCACTGAGGTCGTAGGTGGCGCTTATTACAAAAACCCAATTTGAGACAATTTGCCAGTTACTTGCGGTATGGGAGCCACTCTAGTTGGATATATTCTGAGATCGTCTTCCGCCAATATAACGTGATATGCCTTACATAACCTCAATTGTGTTGAAAATGGCATAAACCTTATTAAAAATAGTAAAATATTAAATACGAAATATGACTAATGAGCTGTCTCCAATCTGCCAATTTCTGGTTATAATAATGAGATGTATGTAATCTTATCAGTAGTGCTGCAGTTTTTCAGTTTAATTCTCACATTTTATCATATACATTGTATATACTTTGGTATAATAACAGTAAATCGAGGAAAAACGTCTCAGCAACAGTTCTCTCACATAATATGATTGTTTTATAAGCAAGCCACGGGTCCCCCTTGTATTTATATATTTGGTTTTGATAAGGGAAACAACAGTTACTGTCGCTTTTTTCGCTATTCGCCTACAACGAATAACAAACTTTTTTTTTCGACAAACAAATAATTATTGATTAATAAGGAAAAACAAAATGTTCAAATTTCGTCATTTTTTATATTTATGTCCAATAAAGAATAACAGATAATTTGTTTTTCAGGTCTATTTGAACGTTAGACAGCATTTCCTCTGTATTATATAGAAACTTACTCTAGGAAACTAAGGAACCAAATATTTGATAAGGTATAGTTGTAGCGTCATGGCCGAGATTTACAGATTATCGACCTCAACGTCGGGTCTGGTTGACCTTCTGGGCATTGATATGAACCATAAGTACAAGGTATGTCAGTAACACATCGGTTGTAGCGAGCGGCGATAATTATATGTTTAGTTTACACTTATTTATTTTACTTCGATTGTGAAACAAGTTCTTACAACTTAGGCAAATCACGCTCGAAGTCTTCCTGGTTATAACCAGTACTAAGCATATGCGGAAAAGTGTCTTGCTCAATTACACCACACATAGCCGTGGCGGAGGATCGAACCCATGACTCTCTCCGATCACGGTTCGGTGCTCTACCACTGGACCACGATCATTATTATTGTTAAAGAATCATGCACTAGTCCAATATATTTGGAATTTTTGAAGGTCAATTCTAATGGTGTCAGAACTTGTGGCCTGATCCAATTTCGCATGCATATATGAAATGAACTACGTTTAAACTAAACAATATATAAGGTCGGAGGAGCTGGTATCGGTATGAGCCAATATCACGAGGTTAATACCCTGTTTGTTACATGTGCAATTATAACAACAGAGATTTTAAATTCTTTGACGTGTGTATCTTTAGATCTATTTATACATATTTATCCTTTTATTTAGATATTTCTAATCAATTTAGGCCATTTAAATATAGAACTATTTATATTTTGCAGCATACATTTGATTGTCTGTTTTTGCCTTTAATAACTCCATTGAGCGCCCCTCATGAGCAGACAGGTATCGTTTATTTCGATTTTATCGCTCGTTTGTTTACTAGTATACACGCCATGACTTGAAATTAGCTACAAAAAGGGTGTTTCATAGACTGAAATTTAAATGATTTATTCCATGGAGTTTTTAAATCTGGAATGAAAGCTCTTGTTAATTATTTCAATACCAACTGATCGTCTTTTTCATTTAGACAGTACAACGTTTCTTTTTAATGAGTGTTTAAAATTATTAGTGTTGTTGTTGTTGTTGTCTTAAACTATTTTACACATGTTACTTTTCACCTTTATTTTATGTTGAAGTAATTGCACTATGGATATAATAGTGACTGATTAGCCTTACTGTTCTTCTCATTTACTAATCTTTTCATTAATGTCGTAAATTAAACATGTATTGTATCACTCAAACAAATTAATTCATAAATATAAAAATATGATATCAGCTAAATTGTTCATTGGATTTATGATCTTTTTTTTTCCAGTTACCATTTGGCAATCCATTTATTCTCCACGTGAATGAGTGTGTTGCGGGTCGGGGAGGACAATCCCACCGCACACTTCACAATAACATAATAATGAAAACACTACAGAACACTCAAACAACACGCTCTAACAAATTAAAAAAAATCGCTATTGCCAGTTGATAATTTCTTGAAATTTACTAAAAAAGGGAAAGGTGGATCTTGCATACGTCAAAAAGGCCAGCTTGAAGAAGTTAATCCATAACATATTTTATAAATTGAAATATCTGATATTTTTAGCAACCTCCTGCTTCCATTTTCTTTTAAGTGGTTAGAAGATGCATATATGTTTGGCTATTAACCATTGGTCATCAAATCTTTTTAAATCATTGTTTCGTAGAGCTTTTGTTTTATTTATATCATACATATATGTTATACTTCTCTAGAATCTAAGTATTGATAGTTGTTTTTCTGATACTCTGCTTCTGTATATGTATCGCTTTATTTCAAGTATTGACATATTTTTATTGTGAGAATGAAATATCAAGTTTGTTTCATTTAGGTCTACATGTAGGTGTTTTGTTTCAAGTAGTTTGCTGACACTAAGAATAATTGTTTGTGTTTCATTACATTCCCAAAACATATGCACAAGTGTTTCAACTTCTGTGTGACAAAATGAACACAGTGGGATCTCTTTAAATTTTATCTTTACTAAGATTGTATTAGTTGCTAGAGTTCTGTGGAGTATTCTTGTTTGACACCATTGCAGGTATGTGTCTTTTGTCGTTTGAAAAGGCAAACTGTATATGATTTTCCATTCATTTTCAGCTTTGTTATATATTTCATTCCATTTTTTTTCTGGCTTGCTGGTTTATAATTTTTTATTGGCATTTTTAAAAAATCTTCCTCTGAATTTAAATCATACTTTTATATTATTTCTAGTATGATTTAAAAACATCTCTCCAGAAATTATTTTTAATAAAAAAAAAACTGCTATTTTTCTGGATACTGTTTACCATATGATCTTATGTAAAATGATTTAGGTCTGAATTGTAAAATTTCAACATTATGATAAAAATGTGCTCATCCTTTTGTAACAGGGACTATAAAATGTTTTTACAACCCCAAACAAGAAACGACACATTTAGTATTTCCAGTCCACCAGCCGGATCCTCCATGGCCGAGTCGTCTGGCACGCCGTCTCGAGATCACCTACCTATCACTGCTAAGGTCGTATGTTCGAGTCCCGCTCGCTCCAAAAAACATTATATGTGAAAGTTTCCAGTTACTTGCAATAGGACGGTGGGTCTACTCAGTCTGACTCAGTCTGAGGTCTTCCTCCACCAGTACAACTGGATATACTAACTGGATATGCCATATATAATTGAAATGTCACCATTGATAAACCCCATTAAAAAAAGAAATTTGAAATAACAGTGAAACTTATTGGAAATAAATGTTTTTATACAAAAAAAATGGATAAATATATATAGCATATTAATACAATGATATGTGATACAAATGAAAGATAAGAGGTAACTTTGTATTTAATATTAATGACGATTGTTTCTGATACTAATCCATGGAATTAATAAGCACCGGCGATTTTTGTATTTTAGTAATGTTGACCTTGATCAAAGACTGATTTACCTCAATACCATCCCAGGTTTCCTTTTGCTTGATAGAACATATACACACATGTTCATGAAAAATATCTTAAATGAGATTGAAGTGTTTTGAGCAGAAACCATTCTGTGGCGAACAGACAAACGAGTGGACGGACGGACATATAGCGTTAACACTATACAGTATATCATCCCCTCATTTTCCAATTGGCGAGAGTATGGCAAGTAGCTGACGATATAAGCAATATTTTAGTAAATATTGCCAATAGCCATTATTTTAAACATATAGGTGTAAGCCTACCATTGACTTATGTTCCTTATTCAGTACATAAAAAAGTGTGAATGGTTGTCATTCATGGAGAGATCCAAAATGAAAGAAATGAAATTCACGTGTTATTGTTTTTCAACATCTGCACTACCAACATATGATGAGAAAAGTAGGAAAGATTTTTTTCTGTTCAGTGTGTACACTGACAGTAGACTTCCGAAATCATGTATTCACGTCCAAATGTTCAAGCATCAATATCTTTATCTAAATTCGCAATTTCAACATGACAGTTCTTTCCAAATTTAAAAAAGACACCAACAATGCCATTAAAAAAATCAGCATTTAAAAAAAGGAAAATGCATTTTTACTTCCTCGTTTGTCGACTACTCTCACAAACTGTGATTTTACTCTTGTAAATTTCTGTCAAAAAGCAAATTTAACAGTACAGTCTCTATACATATCTTAAAATTGTAATGTACCCGAATGTTTTAGCTTGTCACATGTCTAAGTGATTAGGTGTAAACCCACCATTGATTTTTGTTCTTTATTCTATAATAAATAAAAAAAGGTTTGCATGATTCAAACATGGCAATTCTTTCAAAATGTTCAAAATACATCAATAATGCCATTTAAATTAAAAAAAAAGATCATTAAAATAAGGAAAATGCATTTTCAATTAAATAAAGAAAAAATAAATAAACAAGGATTATTTATAACCGTCATAATGCGAAGCATTTCTTGATTCCAATGGCAATACTTTGCCTATAGCAATTAATTTGCTTAAAATTCTAGGTTTTGTATTACGATATACGTTTGTCGTATACCTTTGAAACACATTGAATGTGTAATATCAGTAAACTGTATTCACGTTTTACATTTATCACTGCATTATATAATTATTATAGCATAGGAAAGAACATGATATCGCACCTGAAGGCATCATAACATTATATTTCTTAAAATTTATTTTGAAAAATAATAGATGGTAACGATGAATAATAATGATTTCTGCTTCAATATTGTGCTATATAGTGTATAACATACACGAGTTGCTCCCCATTGATCACGATTTGGATAAACTAAGCCTATAAAAAGTACCTACATGCATATTAACAAAATGTCACCAATATGTGTAGCTCGTTTCTTGTCAGTCACAGTCCACATATCAAGTGGCTGATTTTTCTTGCTGCAGGTTCGTTACTTCTCTAGTCTGGATCATCGGCGACACTAACTTGTCTTTTAGAAAAGCAAGCGTCGCAGATAACTAAGACTATTACCTTCACTGGTGACTGAATTTTCCTATTAGACAACCGATGAATTACTGTTATACAATTGGAAAGATGAAAGCATCAACTATGTTAATGCGGGCATTTGTTTTCAATAAATCGTTATTTTGATCTAGAAAATATTTCAATAGTTCTTTAAATTATATACCTCTGGTAATTGTGTCTTCTTTTCGCATATGTCTCTAATTTGTACTTGTATGAAACCTTTGATTTCGTAAAAGAAGACAAAAAATAATATTTATTTGCATCATACATTATTTATACATTATTAGATTTTAATACAAAATCACAAATAACAAAAAAAAGCTTACATATTACACATTATTTTGTAACATCACATAAAAAAATACATGTATACAAGGACTTGTATAGAAGGACAGGAAACTTGCATCCCCTGATTATATGTTGATAAAATAGCACACAAAGGATTAATTATTTGGTAAATTAATCATTTATAATTCACAGGCAACTGATTTCTTGTACATTAACTGCAAGTTGTAAGTAACTTTAGATGTTAAAACATGTTTCGATCATGAAAAATGATCTTGAATTAAAGATATTTAGGTTTGAAGGAAACATTCTCGTAATTTGTCGTTATTAAGCTGCAGTATACTATTTTTGTAATCAAAAGTGCTTCAAAAATGTTAAACACCCATTTCTGGAAATGGTATTGTTTGGATGAGAATTTCATTCTGCAGTGTAAGAATGAGATGAATGGAAGTTAAGGTAATTGAAAACGAGATACTGAGATTCTCAATCAGTTGCCTGCCCTTCTCAATGTATATTAAAGTTTCAGCGCAAAGAAAACTTAGAACTGAAACAGGTATTTCACTAGGCTATGAAGACAAATTTAGTAGTAACTACTCGTTTTTACACGTTCTTGCTGATCAAACAATTAGTATTCACTTAATAAGTCCTCCATAATTAATTTGAAATACACTATCCTCAATGTTTCTAGATCCATAAATGTTCGACTGACTCTGTGCGCATGTCCGGTAAAACTGACTGTGTCACATACATCATATTTATCAACAAAGCACTAATAAAAGTGTATTCACTAATAAGTCGAACTTCCCAAGCAGATCTATAGTCGGTCCAATGCAAACAGTACGCAAAAAAAGTAAAATGCTCTTATAAAGACAAATGTGTATTTGTTTTATACAGAAACGATGTGACGTTATATGCGCAAACATATCAGATGCGCAGAATATCCGGAACCGGATGTAAAAGTTAAAACTCTTGCCCACACAGACTGCAATGCTTCTCCGTCAGCATTAGACAACAGAGCACACCGATAGGGAAGAAACATATGGCCAGACATATACCCAGTGCCGTGTAACTTTCTGTTATAACTCCTCTCTGAAATGAAGACATCACTACAGTAAACTGATATGGAATTGGATTATAATTGACAGCAATTTCGTAAATGCAACTGATACAATATACACGACTTTGATTGTAAAAATTGAACCAAAACAAACTTAGTTGAATTTTAAAAACGAATCGCCAATAAATGAAATATAACCATACGCACATACTTTTTTTTAAAGACCCAACCTGGGTATAAAAGGGAGGTAATGGCGGTGGGAGTGTTTTCCCTTATTTTTCAAAACACATTCAGATCTGGGAGAGTAATTTCAAATCTAAAATAAATTCATTGATTGAAAAAATTTAAAATATGTCATGCAACATAGTCTTAATATTACTCACAGTTCCTGAAAATTTCAGAATAAAATCTGCAATAATATATTACATTTTGCTTTCAACAGACAATCAATTACAGAGAAATTTGAATTTTGTTGGAGGAGCAAACTGGCATGCTGTAGCTCACATGGCTGTATTTAAGATATAATTGTTAAATACAAACTACAAATCATGCAAGACTTACCAAACTTTTAAATGATTCCTTCTATTATCCTTTTTTTAATCACCAGTTATATATCACCATATTTAATTGAATTATACAATTGTTCCTCTTCTTTATTAAAAAAAAATATGGTGCCACATGAATGAAACATTTTACATGTCTATTATATCACATGAAACAGAAATGATAGTTTTAGATTAAACATAAAGATAGTGTTTTCACTAGGAATATCATGAATATATATAAACGGCTTTTGTCAAATGAAAGCTATTGAAAGTGACTTAAAATTATCAAATCAAAAAACATATCTGGTCTTTTTGTTAATTAATTATCAGTAAATTCTTAAAAACAACTGATTTATTCATCATGATTTCTGCTTTAATGAAGTTGAAATATTTTATCTCCCTCCGTGTATTACATTGTTATAACACGCACCAATTTTTTAAAGATTTTTTCACGTTTTATTTTGTTTTTGATATGCGCGGCCTTGACATTGTTCATAATCACCACAATTTATAATTTACAGTTGATACACATGCATGATAAAACACCCACATTAATTAAAGTTTATAATTAGCACAGTCTCTATCACCCAACTTTGTATCCAAGGTATGATTTGAGGTATTGTGTTGAGAAAGACATCTTTTGCAATTTTTGATCACATCAACATTAGTTCAAGTCTAATTCTTAATATATTCAACAAGTGTATATTATTACTTTTTTATCAATAACATCCCAATATTATTATAATATCCAAGTATGAATATAATTGCAAGTTCTTATTTTCCGTCACTAAAAGTGACAAAAATATCAGCACATAACATGTAACATATCTATGTATTTTAATTTCCATCCAAATCGTACTAAATGATTCATAATGGGCTATACCAACTTGAATATAGGGATTTGGGGCATATATATTAGACTGATTATAATGCTTGAATTGTGGTTTAAAATTAATAGGCACATATGTTCATATACATAATTACTTTGATATCAATCAACAACATTATCACATCACTTAATAGTGTTGATAAAACAGTAATTTCCTGATAATGATTAATTAAAGATACTGTAATCCCTAATGCTAAAGTGGTATGTGATATTGACCCCAGAGTCAACATTCCTGTATCAGTTACAATGCAAACTTTCAGCATTGTTTTACAAACATTTTGCTGTCTATTGTTAGACCATATTATACACTCCCAGTTGATAAAACATACCCTGTAGTGTAACTAATTTACATCCGATAGTCTGATCGGATGTTGGGTCTAAATTCGTTCCATAAATAGCGAGTAAAGAGCGGATGTGTGTTGTTCAGTTGTCACGTCCCGGACATGTCATCGGCGGTCGCGAGTTTGATTCCGTGAGTCTCCACTTACTTTCAGTCTTACAGATAATACTAAAAACTGCGTTGCAATCTAGCGTTGTTTTACACTGATCACGTTAAAGAATCATTTAATCTTAATGTTGGATATATTCGCATTGTGCACTTACCGTGAACATTTACATTTATAGAGGCGTTACCTATTTAAGCAACCGGTGGCGGCGATGGTTAAAATCAATTACACACAAATGTCAAGGTTAGGCGTGTTATCAATTATTTAGTTAAGCATAGAGACTATCGGTATCGTGTACAAACTTGATGGGTGAAGTAACTTTGGCCACCAAGGGCGTAGCGTGACAAATTTGGAAGTTACTCAAGGATAAGGTGTGCGAGGGCGACTCCCACTTCCGTTGACGGGGGTTCGGGGATAATTTTAGAAATACAAGTATCGATAATGGCTTCTGCTGACTTTTCAAACTTTTTATGTTGCATTGGGCTAATAATTCTTTACTTAAACAAAATATTAACCTGCGGCGGGACATGTCAGCCCGGTTTTGGCTTCTCGAGCTTTGACACAAAGTGCACGCTGTTGGGTTATGTATGGAACAGTTCATACTAAAACTTTTAAGTTTGTACGCCTCCTGTTTTTCTATTGTTTTTTTTAAGCCTTTTTTTTTAAGACTTCGATTTCCATTTCCGCGCCTGACCACGTATAAATAGTCGACATTGGTAAACTGACTGTATAACAATCTGACAATAACGAACGTGCTACTTACCCCACATGTCGGGCATCCTCCAACAACCGTTACTCCTGGTACTGTGTACATGGGACCGGCATAACCAGCTGGGGGTTGTTGCTGGTAACCTGCTGGCGGTAATGGCTGGTAACCAGCAGGTGGTGGTTGTTGGTACCCAGCCGGAGGACCAGTTGACTGGTAACCTGTATATTGAAGAAAAAAAAAGAATAGAAAAAAGTACACTTATGATTCGCACTTTGTTTAACACCACATATTTTTATCATAAAACTCAGCAAAAATAATTTTCGTTCATCATGTCTCGGGTATATAAGTGACTTAGTTACATTTATTTATGTAATATACCCAGCAAAAAGAATACTTTTAACTCCTCTTATCTTGTATACATTTCTCAGAATCTGTTCAGCCCTTTTTTTATTTTAGATTAATTTCAAATTACTATTTTTTTTCCTGAACAAGTGTGTGATATCTGACATTCATAATCATTTAGAAATGTGATCAGTTAAAGTATTCGGGTACACCGCACTTGTAAGATAGGGGTATACATATAAACTGCACAGTTATAACTTTACACAAAAAAAATCCGAGTGTGTGAACGTACAGCCAACAAATAAAGAAGTCGCGGGTCTTTACGGCGATTATTTAGTAGTTGCTTTAAAAGAAAAACATTAACACAATCTATTGCTGAGATATAAAACACTATCAATAAGTTCATGTCAGACATTTAGGTCTTAAATCAAGTTTGATTATATCAGAGTAGGTCTTACACAATATGTGTTCAGCCATGACACGAGACAGTTTCAAGATAATGTTTGCTAGCACGTATATATCATGTATGTCAATTATCATACGATGTATGCACATATATGTCATTTATGTCAATTATCATACTATGTATGCACATATATGTCATGTATGTCAATTACCACATCCTGCTTGCATATATGTCATGTATGTCAATTATCATATCCTGCTAGCAAGTATATGCCATGTATGTCAATTACCATACGCTGTATGCACATATATGTCATGTATGTCGATTATCATATCATGCTTGCATGTATATGTCATGTATGTCAATTATCATATCCTGCTTGCATGTATATGTCATGTATGTCAATTATCATATCCTGCTTGCATGTATATGTCATGTATGTCAATTATCATACGCTGTATGCACATATATGTCATGTATGTCGAATGTCATATCATGCTTGCACGTATATGCCATGTATGTCAATTATCATATCCTGCTAGCAAGTATATGCCATGTATGTTTATTATCATACGCTGTATGCACATATATGTCATGTATGTCGATTATCATACCATGCTTGCATGTTTATGTCATGTATGTCAATTATCATATCCTGCTTGCATGTATATGTCATGTATGTCAATTATCATATCCTGCTTGCATGTATATGTCATGTATGTCAATTATCATACGCTGTATGCACATATATGTCATGCATGTCAACTATCATATCCTGCTTGCACATATATGTCATGTATGTCAAATATCATACACTGTATGCACATATATGTCATGTATGTCAATTATCACATACTGCTAGCACGTATATGCCACGTATGTCAACTATCATACGCTGTATGCACATATGTAACATATATGTCAATTATCATATCCTGCTTGCACGTATAAGTCATGTATGTCAACTATCATACACTATATGCTCATATATGTCATATTTGTCAATTATTATACGCTGTATGCACATATATGTATGTCAATTATCATATCCTGCTTGCACGTATATATCATGTATGTCAATTATCATATCCTGCTTGCATGTATATGTCATGTATGTCAATTATCATAGGCTGTATGCACATATATGGCATGTAATGTCAATTATCATATCATGCTTGCATGTATATGCCATGTATGTCAATAATCATACGCTGTATGTACATATATGTCATGTATGTCAATTATCACATCCTGCTTGCACGTATATGCCATGTATGCCAATAACCATACGCTGTATACACATATGTATCACGTATGTCAATTATCATATCCTGCTTGGACGTATATGTCATGTATGTCAATTATCATATCCTGCTTGCACGTATATGCCATGTATGTAAATTATCATACGCTGTATACACATATATAGCATGTATGTTAATTGTCACATCCTGCTTGTCGTATATGCCATGTACGTCAATTATCATACGCTGTATACACATATATATCATGTATGTTTATTGTCACATCCTGCTTGTCGTATATGCCATGTACGTCAATTATCATACGCTGTATACACATATATGTCATGTATGTCAATTATCATATGATGTATGCACATATATATCATGTATGTTAATTATCACATTCTGCTTGCACGTGTATGTCATGTATATCAATTACCATACGCTGTATACACATATATACCATGTATGTCAATAACCATATCCTGCTAGCACGTATATGCCATGTATGTCAATTATCATACACTGTATACACATATATATCATGTATGTCGAATATCATACTCTTGTATATGTCGTGTAGATCAAATATTATACTTTGCTTGCACGCATACTTCATGTATCATACTCTATTTAGACGTATACGTATATGTCATGTTCGCAAAAGTCGATATGACAATGTAGCGTGGTCAACATGGACCTCAACGTGGTCAACTTCGGCCTCAGCGTGGTCAACATGGACCTCAGCGTGGTCAACTTCGGCCTCAGCGTAGTCGAATTGACAAAGCCTTTAATGATCACCCAGGACGCAATGTGTTTAAACCACAGTAAATAATGTCAAGCGCGTATCCAGGAATACGCACGTACGCCAATGCGTACAATTCGTCAGCACAATGTGAAAACATACAAATTCAAAATATGTAAAAAAAACAATCAAACAAAAAAACAACTGAATGCTGAGAGGGATATATGCTACTAATTACTTCCGCATATATCAGTGGTAATTTATAAATAAGACATCGAGACTTGTCGGTCAGCTGGAAGCGGCGTGACAAACTATGATTTTAAAACGTTTTTTTTTTGTTTCCGAACATCGCTAATGTGTAGTATAAACATTACAATCAAAATGCAGGATTGAGGCTAAAATATAGCATGAGAACACATCAGTTGTCTACTGTTTTCCAATATTTTCTTGGTTGAGAGTCCCCG
Source organism: Panopea generosa (assembly GCA_029582155.1). Lineage (NCBI taxonomy): Eukaryota > Metazoa > Mollusca > Bivalvia > Adapedonta > Hiatellidae > Panopea > Panopea generosa. Next base: position 69,897,809 of record CM055895.1, on the reverse strand, counting down.
TCCTATACTTACTCTCCCACTTGCAGCATCGCTGCTCATATTCGGCGTACAGTTCAAACCCGTTCAGGTACGCCCCTGAATGGGATATTTGCATTTATTTACTATGATACTATCGTATACTATATAAAGATAATAGTTACATGATATATTAAATGATTGACTAACACTGAATGAATACAGCACGTCCTTTTCTTAAATAAACAATAATCTAAACATTATTAAAGTGTATAGTATTTGCTGAAAAATCTTCCTGGTTTGGTTAAATCTATATGCATGTCATGCAATGAGTAATACAACCGTTTTTATAAAGATTTAAGATTCAAATTCTTTATTCAGTTTTTTAAAAATATAATGTTTCTCATGACATATAAATTCAGATAATAAATGTAACACATGACACGCAGATGATAGATCAATATTATGTTAGATTCTATTAAATAAGAAAAATAAGTTATTTAAATACATATATTTTTAATAGTTTCTGAGGTTGGAAATATAAATTAAACATTTAAACACTTTGTCAAATATATACTTGAGTAGATGAGCGAGTGAGAGGATGGTGGAACAACTGAGTTGGTAAGCGAATTAGTAAGTCAATGTATGTGTGAGTGAGTGAGTGAGTGAGTGAGTGAGTGAGTGAGTGAGTGAGTGAGTGAGTGAGTGAGTGAGTGAGTGAGTGAGTGAGTGAGTGAGTGAGTTCTGGGTGAATAAATGCGTGACTGTATGAGTGTAAAAGTCATTGATATTTCATATTGACATGTATACATTCGTACACCGATATATTATACATAAAAACAGCAACACCTGTCAGACCTTATGCGCGTATAAATGATAAACCACTATTATATATTGAATACCTCTCAGTTAACCACTACTATATATGAAATACATCTCAATTTACCACTACTTTATATGGAATACATCTCAATTAACCACTACTATATATGGAATACGTCTCAATTAACCACTACTTTATATGGAATACATCTCAATAAACCCCTACTTTATATGGAATACGTCTCAATTAACCACTACTATATATGGAATACGTCTCAATTAACCACTACTATGTATGGAATACATCTCAATTAACCACTACTATATATGGAATACATCTCAATTAACAACTACTTTATATGAAATACATCTCAATAAACCCCTACTTTATATGGAATACGTCTCAATTAACAACTACTTTATATGGAATACATCTCATTTAACAACTACTTTATATGGAATACATCTCAATTAACCACTACTTTATATGAAATACATCTCAATAAACCCTTACTTTATATGGAATACGTCTCAATTAACAACTACTTTATATGGAATACATCTCAATAAACCACTTCTATATATGAAATACATCTAAATTAACCACTACTTTATATGGAATACATCTCAATTAACCATTACTATATATGGAATACGTCTCAATTAACCATTACTTTATATGGAATACATCTCAATAAACCCCTACTTTATATGGAATACGTCTCAATTAACCACCACTATATATGGAATACGTCTCAATTAACCACTACTTTATATGGAAAACATCTCAATTAACAACTACTTTATATGGAATACATCTCAATTAAGAACTACTTTATATGAAATACATCTCAATTAACCACTACTATATATGGAATACATCTCAATTAACCACTACTATATATGGAATACATCTCAATTAACCACTACTATAAATGGAATACATCTCAATTAACCACTACTTTATATGGAATACATCTCAATTAACCACTACTATATATGGAATACATCTCAATTAACCACTACTATATATGAAATACATCTCAATTAACCACTACTATATATGGAATACATCTCAATTAACCACTACTTTATATGAAATACATCTCAATTAACCACTACTATATACGGAATACATCTCAATTAACCACTACTTTATACGGAATACATCTCAATTAACCACTACTATATATGAAATACATCTCAATTAACCACTACTTTATATGGAATACATCTCAATTAACCACTACTTTATATGGAATACATCTCAATTAACCACTACTATATATGGAATACATCTCAATTAACCACTACTTTATATGGACTACATCTCAATTAACCACTACTTTATATGAAATACATCTCAATTAACCACTACTATATATGGAATACATCTCAATTAACCACTACTATATATGGAATATATCTCAATTAACCACTACTTTATATGAAATACATCTTAATTAACCACTACTATATATGGAATACATCTCAATTGACCACTACTTTATATGGAATACATCTCAATTGACCACTACTTTATATGGAATACATCTCAATTAACCACTACTTTATATGGAATACATCTCAATTAACCACTACTATATATGAAATACATCTCAATTAACCACTACTATATATGGAATACATCTCAATTAACCACTACTTTATATGAAATACATCTCAATTAACCACTACTATATATGGAATACATCTCAATTAACCACTACTATATATGGAATACATCTCAATCAACCACTACTTTATATGGAATACATCTCAATTAATCACTACTATATATGATATACATCTCAATTAACCACTACTATATATGAAATACATCTCAATTAACCACTAATATATATGAAATACATCTCAATTAACCACTACTATATATGGAATACATCTCAATTAACCACTACTATATATGGAATACATCTCAATTAACCACTACTTTATATGGAATACATCTCAATTAACCACTACTTTATATGGAATGCATCTCAATAAATCACTACTATATATGAAATACTTCTCAATTAACCACTACTTTATATGAAATAAATCTCAATTAACCACTACTTTAAATGGAATACATCTCAATTAACCACTATTATATATGAAATACCTCTCAATTAACCACTTTTATATATGGAATGCATCTTAATAAATCACTACAATATATGAAATACCTGACAAATTAACGTGCTCAAATGTGTTGCTATTTAACGGACTCAAGCGGGAAAGCTGGGTTCGTTCTACAGACTAGGGATCGATCTCATAGTCTTCGACATGCGAGGCAGACGCTCTACCATTAAACTAAGGGTGTAGCGTGACAAATTTGCAAGTTACTCGGGGCAGGGCGTGCGAATGTGATTCGATTTCGGCTGATGGGAGTCAGAGGGCGCCTTCCCCGGGAAACGTTTTAGAAATAAAATTAGAAATGGTGACTCCTGGTGACTTTTCAAATGTTATGCTTCATTGGGATAGAACACATTACTTAAATATATTTACCTACATCGGGAAATCACTAAGCACCTGTAAACCACCGCTGAGCCAAACAAAAGTAAGCTTAAGCTTGACTACTTGGAACAGCATCATTGTAGGAATATATTTCGTTAGTATAATTTCTTGTATTTTATTAAAACAAGAGCTACCTGGTGGTTTTGACTGATCCTGTGAAAATGGTGCCGACATGCTATCTGATGACAACCGGATATGAACACGTCTGCTATGATTCGAAAGCGAGGCTGAAATGCGTTGGCTAGTTCCGGTTCACTCGCTTGGTTAGTGATCTGCACCTGCTAACTGGTATCGACATATATTCATGATATTGAATGAAAAACAACCGTTTAACTTACGAAGTAGATCTAGAGAGTTGGAGTGGAGCGTGACGATGTAGGTTACTAAGGAAGACCTACACATAAGCAAATTATTCGTTTGATTGATTGAATAGTTAGGGTAATTTTTATGCCATCGAGAGCTAGCAGACGATCAGTTAACCTAACCACTGTTTCCTGGGATACTGAAAGGTTTAACTTGAAAACCCATTCGAAAGTACGCAAACATAGTCTGATGAGCATGTAAAATATGTTAAGAAATTGCGATAAGTATGCAAGCAGTATGACAAATAATACATTATATATCAATGTACTTATATGTAAAGAATCTTACATAGTTGGCTCATATATTATTGCATTTATGAAATGAATAAGCAAAATATATTTGCGAGGTTCTGTCGGGCATTTTATCATTTTTGTCATTAATCTGATAATAAATTGGATAGTATGAGAGGTTCATTTTATCACATTAATCAGAAAATGTTATATTTACTATTTATTTTTCTTGATATCTATATAAGAAACGAGTAAATCATAAGTTCCCAAGATGCTACAAATAACACTCTGCATTTATCAGTATCCCCCAGACATACAGCGTTGCTTGCTCCATGACACAGCTGTCCCCGGCCCGATTCCCTGTGAGATTTGGTCCCAGTTAAATAAAAAGTTACAAGATGATCAAAATAAAATGATAAGATTGATACACAGTCATAATAGTAAAGATTCTTTGTCCGCTGTCGGATTTTAAAAAAATACTTAATATTAAAAATAGAAATAGACGCTTAAGATTGAATCAAGTTCATAAGATTTGTCTTATCTTCATGAATTATTTACAAAGCTATCTAGTTCTCATCATCATTAATCTGAAGGAATGAATGAATGAATGGTGTTTTACGGCACGTCGACACATAAATAGGTCATTTTGTGCGCATCTGAGGGAGCTTCATGTTATTTATTTGTGTCCTGTGTTGACAGCTTTACAACATCAACTTTTTTTCACAATGGTATTCTGGATTAGAACCGATTACCCTATACTGTTAAGGGAATTAAAAACAAACATGTCTTTAAGAAAGTGCAGAGATATATATTCTCACAAATGAAAAATTTAGAGGAATGTGAGTTAGAACATATTAATATAAACATATTTTTTTGTAAGATGAACCAATATTTTGATCCATGACAGTATGTTAAAGAGCTTTGCGCATGTCTGGGATAGTGTCACTATACGGGCATTCGCGGTAATAGGTATATCGTGGTATTAGGTATACAAGGGATACAACAATATTGTATGACTATTGAATACAAATAGACCTATACAAATATTGTACATTGCATAGTGAAAAAATTGTGCCATTTTTTAAAAAAGCACCAAACTTGTCGCCAACATAAAGCAAGTTTAACTGATTATTTTGACACCGAGACCCACTTTCAAAATGGCGGAAAATCTAAGATTTGCAGCCAAAATGGCCGCCAAATTTAACAAAATCCTTATTTGTCTTTATATTTACAGCAGTTAATGATATTTGATAGCTCTTTATGACTCATGTTATCAAAACATATTTATTTTTGTTGAATTTAATGCTTTTATTGCGAAAAAAGATTGTAAAATATAAAATTATGCAAAATGTAGACGTAAAATCTTAAAAAATAGCAACAAATTCTATAATTAGAATATTCTATTATAATTTTGCCCAACTTCTTCATAGATACTTTATAAAATAATAGTTACACACTTTATAAACATAAAAATAAAGTTTCTAATGATATAGAGCAAAACATTGTATTTATATGCAAAATACGGCGGGTGGGGTAAATCAATTTTAAGTGTATATAAATACTGATGTGACCTCATATTTACCCTGTAGATTTAACGAAATGTGTTAAAGGTTCATAATTACATTTTAAAAAAATGTGAGACGTAATAGTATTTAAGTGAGTGATATGAAAAATTTTTTTTTTTTTAAAAATGTAAAAAATTCTTATAATACCGGTATGTTTTTATTGTTTTAATGCTTTGCTGTACTGATTCATATAATTTCTATGCAATACAAGTATCAAAACTCAAAAGACAAATACATGGAGACACATGTATATATACATATATAAGTTAAGGAGGTTGGTGTTAATTGTGTTTGTTGTCTCAAAACGATCAGTTACAAGTTGGTGCTTGTTCATTATTTTTATAAATTTAGAATTCAAAAGCATCGTTAGTTTCATGATAAACTGTTTTAAAAGAATGCAGAATAATCATAGTTGTTTTGTCACACGCCAATATGTTGGAATGATCAGCTTCATATTCAATCATTGACACATACGTCCTTCTACCTCAATCTGTTCAGTCTGTTCGTCAGTCAGCTAACATCACAGGGCGTCTGTAAACCTTTTCAATCCCGAAAAACTACCTTTATTGCTTGTGACCAGCCTCCAACAAATTCAATAAAACTGACCAGGTACCTTCAATGGTACTAGTATTGAGTATTGTTTGGAAACTGTCACATTGGGACGGCTTCTTTGAACAATCTTGGCAACTGGCTTAGAAGTAATGACTGCATTAGTGCTCTGGAAAGGGCAGACAATGTATCAGAGGGCCAGGTCATTCCTCAAGGCCACCTACATAAAAGAACACGTTTCGCTTATCAGGTGTTTCCTTATGCATTTCACATTCGTTTGTAAAATGATTTTGGATTAAGAATTCAAAATACAGATGATGGCCGCAGTTAACATTTTTTTTTCTTGTTGTTTGCATAACCACAGAATTTTTAACTGACCTGTTACCTTGAAGTTTCGTCAGCTGTAAGAAGGCAATTTCAGCTTAACAAATGTTTCTTGTTGAACTTTTATTTTTGTTTCTTGTTGATATTAATAACATGAGTTTGGTGGACGAGATAGCAAAACAGTTTGCAAATGACAAAATTGTAGTGAACAATAAACACATCGTTATTTTCTCGAGTACCAACAGATCAACCACATGAATACAATTACACGCTTGTAAAATGAGATGGCGGGATGTTGACCTAACTTCTTATATTGATGGTATTCGGGAGATGGAGAAAGCAGTTAATGACTTTTAGAAGATACTGGAAAATAAATAAAAAATAACATAGAGAAAAGGAGCAAATGTTCAAAATCACAAACAGGTCAAAAATTTAATGTGTTCAAGTAAGTCCTAGGTAAATGACCTCTATGTGACTATGGGGGCGATGGGTAATCTACATGTATTTGTAAAACACAATATGTTGGTATTTGACACAGGCAGTGATATAGGTTTAGCTAATAACAATTTAAATATAGCTAGACTGCAAGTAAGATCAGAATTTATATAGATCACTCTGGAGTCCCTTTTCTAGGTAGAACTAAAGTTGATTTTGAGAGACCAGAGGATCAAGTTTGGATTCGAACTCTGGCATGAGTTGCCAATCAAGGCGCTACTACCTCGCTTGTCAAGTCATAGTCCGAAAAGCAGATCTTGCCTAGTTTTGAAGAAAGAACACCAGTTCCTCTCCATCAATCTGACCTTCAAACAAATCCAGTTTGCAACTAAGAAAACACAATAACTATGTAACTCTTGGTGCCACAATCTAAGTGAAATCCAAAACCTGGAAGACATTCCAATATTTCAGTTAAAATGTGTTAAAACTAAGTATAAGAAGAGAACTCTCTGATGTAAGCAGATTGGTGGGGATGAGTATGTGCATGATAATCTTTAACAGGATCTACGATAGGAAGTGGAGATACATAGAAAGCCACGTGAAGCTCCAAACTTTCGGAACGCATTAAATCTTGGGGTAAATGACAACAAGAAAGAACTTTCAATAATATGTAGTATATATATGTGTTTCAAACAAGCACAGATATGGTCTGCCACTAAATGTATATGAAAGGTCATGATAGAAAGCAGTTGATACATATGTCCTGGTATTAGCCATTGATATAAGTTGACATGCTGATTTGAGTGTGAATTGGATTGGATTTTGGAACTGGAAGATACTTCTAGTATGCATACCGTTTCATATCAACTTGATAAAGAGAGGATGAGGTCCCTGCCAGCATTTCATTCATTCACGGTGTGTGACCAAACTTCATCATTATTTAGTGGGAAGGAAAACTATAGAGTACGGGAAACCGGAAACAATAAGGCATTTGTAACTTTATACACTACTTTATGTAAAGAATCCATAAAGGTGTAATGTCATTTATAGAGTGGTTTGTAGTTTAAGTTTACTTTACACTTATCTATTTATCTTCGATTGCGAAACAAGTTCTTATACAAATAACGTTCGAAGTCTTCCTGTGTAGAACCAGTACTAAGCATATGCGGACAAAGTGTTATGCTCAAGGTTACCATACATGGTCGTGGTGGATGATCAAGCCCACGACCCTGCGACCATTGGGTTCAGTGCTCTACCACTGAACCACTCGTTCCTCAAGTGATTTGTATTCGTCCCAACAAGTACTTCATCAAATGTAAATGAGTCCTTTATGGAATTGTTCACATATAAAAGTGACCAACCTTTATATCGACAGAGACCGCGGCGTGGTCTAGTGGTAGAGCGTCCGCCTCGCATGCGGAAGGTCGTGGGTTCAATCCCCGGACGGGTCATACCAAAGACTATAAAAATGGTACTAGAAGCTTCCTCGCTTGACGCTCAGCATTTAAAGGAGAGTTCTAGGTCTGGTCGACCCGGTGTCAGTATAATGTGACTGGGTGGGGTATCATACCATGTGTCTGCGGCATGATACTCCAGTGTGACAGCGCTTAGAATACTGTCTCAAGTAGACACCATCGCGATATGACTGAATTTTTTTTTTCTCTCTTAGAATAATTTGTCGCAATAAAACCATTCAATTATTAAATATAAGTATATTTTGATAGCATTAGTCATAAGAGTTATAAGATTTCATAAAATACTGTAAATATAAAGACAAATGTGAAATTTGTAAAATTTGGCAGCCATCTTGGATTGTAAGCCATTTTAAAACTGGGTGTCGGTGTTAAAATAATCAGTTAACCTTGTACTATGTTTGTGCCAAGTTTGGCGCGTTTCTCAAAAAAGGCACAATTCTCTCAATATACAGCACCATATTGCCCTACTATAACGTCCGTCCGATAAACGTTGAAACACTGGGCGTGGTATATACGTTACACGCATATTGAATTAATTAATTTAAAAAATATTTACATAAACTATCTGTTAATATATTATATAAAGCTAGTTGTTGATCGTTATTCCATATATTTTAATATAAAACAAAATAAAGAAAGAAACAACTTACTGCGTAGCGTACTGGTATACTAAATACTTGAATATGAAATGAGAGAAGTTTCAAGTCTCACGTGAGATCGGTAAGCGTATAAAACTTCCGTTTATATATATAAAAAAGCTTCCGCATAACTTCACGGTAAAAGGCACACGGCTGCTATACGTTTACCGTGTGGGTGTTGTGATACATGCACATTTAAACATTACTATAATCGCTTCCTATCAGTAGGAACGCCGCGGCCTAAGAACGCTGCTGTATAGTGTTGGGATATGCAGCGATTTATTAACTTGTCTGAATTGTTTGAACATCGTAAAATATGCAAATTGTTAAATTAAGTATACAACTCAAGTTGGTCTACTTAACGGCGTATGGCGTTTATAACGCATGTAGCGATGTACTACACATGAATACGTGTCACATGCGCAGTGGCATTCATTAAAAGTGTTATATGCACTATATGCTGTTCACTGAAAGTGTCATATGTACAGAGATATTCTATATACAATAGGTGCTCCAAGTACATGAAATAAAAAAAACTATGTCGTATACATGTATGGCGTTGCACTAATAGAGCCATATATACGGTGTTTCACTACATAGAAAGATGACCCAGATATGCACATCATGATTTTCAAATTAAAGAGAATTTATCAAGAATTTTTCAAATTTTTAAAATGGGTTAAAATATTTTTCCCATATATTATGTCTATATATACTCACTAATGCTGCATTGACATAAGGATGTCTATTTAAGCATGCCAAAACAAATTATTAAAATGGGATTTCTAACTTGGGATACACGCCTAGGTTAGACTGAAATAGATTTCCCGCTTTAAAGTGCAGCACAGTTTGTGACGTATTAAATGAGTCACATGATTTTATGTGGATTTCAATTTGATCCGTTATACACCAAGGCGGATCCAGGATTTCAGTTAAGAGGGGGCGCAACACAAACCTGAACAGACACACACGTTTTTCAGTAGAAATATAATGAATTTTAATAAAATATGAGGGTTTAGTGGAGAGAGGACGTAAGTCGGGTTTTTAGAGTAGATCCGCCATTGATACAGGTTTACACATTGTAGAATATGTTTCATCTTAGAAAGAGTCCGAATGCCGTCAAGCAGTATTTAAGTGATGTCTATTTTTATAATGGGGATTTCGTTTCAGGTTTACCACTCCAATTTAAATATCGATTTTGTCACGTTTTTTGGTGGATTTGGCCTTCCAAACCATGAGGATTTGATTTATTATTGATAATAAGATGCTTTTTATCCGTTTTTTTTAAGTTTTTATTGTGTAAGACATTCCTGGCACGGTTTCCTGATATATTCCCTTTAAGTGCCATATACATTACTGTTTGTATTCAATACTATTCATTATATTGTAAAACATGGTTGGCATAGGGTGTTTGCCTATAAGTTTACCACATATATTTGTTTTTGTTAAGTTCACAAAGTAGTTATATTTTATAACAACGTGGTATTCATCTTCAATCTCATTAGTTTGACACAGAGTACACTCTCCAAATACGGGATGTTACTGTGTCTCCCTGTTTCTACATTAAGACTGTGTGCTGAGCATCTCAGTTTGGCAGGTACTATTTTAAATTTTAGTGGTATTTTCAAACTTAGAAATTGTTCGATATTAAACTGCATATTCATATCAAACACCATAGCTTACGGATATTCTGGTCAATAACTTATATTGTATTTAGCCTATGTAGAGTAAAATTCTATAAATTTGTTTACCGATAAAATCAGGCATTGGTCAATATCAGGTTATGCTAAAACATTGACGAATACAACAGAAAATGCCAACCTGTGTTTTAACGAATTTCTCATAAATACGTTAAACTACAAGGACGGCGTCAACCACCGTCTTCGAATGGGACCTTCCTCTTTGATTCAATTTACTTTTAATCATTTACTGAACTAAAAGTTATAGGTGATGCATCTTTAAGGAGATATTATAGTGTTAATATTGGGATGTTATTTTACACTGAGTATTATTTTTAAAAAGTGGAGATTGTCGGTGCAGTGATTGTTTTTAAGCATAACAAAGATCACAGAAACTGTGAAGTGTGTTTTCAAAATTTACTGCAGTTTAAATATATTTTATGAAAGATCACGTGACGGAGAGTAATACTCATCCAAATTATTATTCCTCTGTATTATTTACAATGTGCCGACATGTGCTTCGTGTAAAATGCTTTTAAAGCTCCTGAACCTGCTAGGACGCCATAAAGCCAGCTTATCGAAAATGTGTGAGTCACACACTTGGTATGGAAATACCGAGATAATAACCATACTACTTTATATTTAATGTAGTTCCAAGCATATTTACTGCCATTAAAATCAATGACGGTTAATTACATTTCTGACAATTAATTCCATTGGTTACTTGAATAAAGAATATAGGCATAACTCATAGTCATTGTAGGTGTATTTATATCTAACTGCCTCTTGCCGCAGTATCATGGACATATTGAAACATATCACAGATTACCAAAGGGGTGGTCGAGCGACCGCCTCGCATGTAGAATGTTGTGGGTTCGATCCCCGACCGGGTTATACCAAAGATTTGAAAATGGTACTAGACACTTCCTCGCTTGGCGTTCAACATTTGGAAGATAGTTCTGGGTCTAGTCGATACGCCGTCGGTTTAATTTGGATTGGTATGATACCATGTGATTTTTAAACTTAATTACTTTACCTCGATTGAGTAACAAGTTATTACAACTTAGACACATGACACTTAACTCGAGGCCTCGGTAGAACCAATACTAAGTAAGTAAAGCTGATAAAGTGTCAAGGACCATGTCAGTCTGTAAGAGCAAGAATCATGTATGTACAAAATACTGGTTCTTGTCTTTCGAATTGTGCAGGGAACAGCTCCATCTTATTTGAAGGATTTGCTCAATCGTGTTCAGGGAAAATACAGATTAAGATCATTTGAAGAAATTAACTTTATAGTTCCAAGAACAATATTGAAAATGGCAGATGGATCAGTTACTGTTGCTGGCCCAAAGTGTTGGAATGGACTTCCAAAATATCTCTAATGTGTAACCAGTGAAAGTGTATTTAGGCAAAAACTCATTTGTTTAATATGTTTTATAACTAAATGATATGACTGTTTTTATGTGCATAATTATTGTAGGACTGCGAATATGATTTAATACCTGCGTGTGAAGCACAACAGAGTATTGTACTTGCAATACATTTTTGCGCTATACAAGGGTATTTGTATTTGTATTTGTATTTGATCATATGCGACGCTTGCTTTTCTAAAAGACAAACGTCTTGGCAAGTTCGAGTGAGAATAAAAATCAATTTTATTTAGCGAAAATCGAATAACGTTTCTGATTGGTTGATTAAAATCGGATTACCTCGGAGATTTTCATAGTATTTCAAAAGAGTTTCGTTTGGATGTTTATTTCTATATTCATTTTTTTATATTATTAGATATTTTCTATGACAAAGATCTTGTACAAGAAAATAGCCATAACTTCCGTCCGAATAAATATTTTTAAATTTTATTATAATACATATATAACCATCGCAGAGGTGTGTTTGTTTCAGCCAATCAGATCTTACTTCCAAACAAAGCGTTTGTTCTACACAACTTGTCAAGACGTTTGTCTTTTAGAAAAGCAAGCTTCGCATATTATCAAGACTAGGACCAAGTACATATTCCTGTTTGTCAGCTCTTGGAAAATTGCTTCGAATAGACACCGTTGCGATATGATAGAAAATGTTTTAGACATACAAGAACATATCACAGATTGGGATTTTGATATGGATTTTACGCAGATAGATCCCTCGATAGAGAGTTTGATAACGCTCTTAAGGAAAATAACTTCCCTTTCTAAATAGAATCAAATGTCTTCATATCAACTCATAAGCTAACTTTAAAGATATCCGCCGTAAATAATTCTGCACGTTGTTATGATTATACAAATAGTTACGAAATTGTCCAATTTAGGTAAATTATCATAAACGTTAATTATCCGTATTTATTGCAGATAAGAGAATACACAAATAATTATTCAGTCATTATTTCAAAATTACTCCAGAATAACACATTCTTTAGTAAGAAGGCAGTCACAATCAGGCTCGACTTGCGGAGGTCTGTTCACAGAGAGGCGAGTAGTTTGTACGTACCAGCGGAATGGGGAATTTGACAATACTCATCACAGGTAACATTTTTGTCACTATGTTAGGGAGTTTGATTTGATGTACGGAATAATGGACAATGCATGAGGGGAGAATTGTAACTTTCAAACGGTTTAAAGATTAATCACGCTATAGTTGAGTTTCATGTTTATTAAAAGTTGGTTATCCGTGTGTCTAAAATATCATTTGAATATTTTCTGTCTGTCTGATGTTTATCATTAAATATATGAAATTTAATTAACCTGCAATTAAAAGTATGCGTTATTTGTATTTGATGACCTCAAACATAAGTTTACTTTGTAATACGAGGCACTTGTTTTAAGAGGGCATCAATGAAGATTGAATTTAACAATTAAACACCCTGTATAAAGAAAGACTTTACTTACATATTTACTTATGTTGTCGATACTTTCAGTGTTTTGTGCAGTGTTGCTTCCACTAGAGGCTGCTGTTTCAAAACGAATTGTCAATGGCAAAACGTTAGTGCCAGGGGAATGGCCCTATTTGGTCTCGCTGCATTTTCTAAAACCGAATCCCTTCACGGTACACACAAAAATGAAGCACATGTGTGGAGGGACATTGATACACCCAGAATGGGTGCTGACAGCAGCTCACTGTGTAAGGTAAAAAAACAAACCTTTGTAATGTTATCACGTGTGTGGAGGGACATTCATACACCCGGAATGGGTGCTGACAGCAGCTCGCTGTGTTAGATAAGTACCGTTGTATTGTTACCACATGTGTGGAGGGACATTGATACACCCGGTATGGGTGCTGACAGCAGCTCGCTGTTTTAGGTAAGTACCTATGCTTTGTTACCGTGTGTGTGGAGTGACATTGATACACCCAGAATGGGTGCTGACAGCAGCTCACTGTGTAAGGTAAAAAACCTTTGTATTGTTATCACGTGTGTGGAGGGACATTGATACACCCGGAATGGGTGCTGACAGCAGCTCGCTGTGTTAGATAAGTACCGTTGTATTGTTACCACATGTGTGGAGGGACATTGATACACCCGGTATGGGTGCTGACAGCAGCTCGCTGTGTTAGATAAGTACCGTTGTAGTGTTACCACATGTGTGGAGGGACATTGATACACCCGGTATGGGTGCTGACAGCAGCTCGCTGTGTTAGGTAAGTACCTATGCTTTGTTACCGCGTGTGTGGAGGGACATCGATACACCCGGAATGGTTGCTGACAGCAGCTCACTGTGTAAGGTTAGTGTCTTTGTATTGTTACCACATGTGTGGAGGGACATTGATACATCCGGAATTGGTGCTGACAGCAGCTCACTGTGTAAGGTAAGTATCTTTGTAATGGAACCACATGTGTGGAGGGACATTGATACAATCCGGAATTGGTGCTGACAGCAGCTCACTGTGTAAGGTTAGTGTCTTTGTATTGTAACAACATGTGTGGAGGGACATTGATACATCCGGAATTGGTGCTGACAGCAGCTCACTGTGTAAGATTAGTGTCTGTGTATTGTTACCACATGTGTGGAGGGACATTGATACACCCGGAATGGGTGCTGACAGCAGCTCACTTTGTAAGGTAAGTACCTTTGTATTGTTACCACATGTGTGGAGGGACATTGATACATCCGGAATTGGTGCTGACAACAGCTCACTGTGTAAGGTAAGTGTCTTTGTATTGTTACCACATATGTGGAGGGACATTGATACATCCGGAATTGGTGCTGACAGCAGCTCACTGTGTAAGGTTAATGTCTTTGTATTGTTACCACATGTGTGGAGGGACATTGATACATCCGGAATGGGTGCTGACAGCAGCTCACTTTGTAAGGTAAGTACCTTTGTATTGTATCCACATGTGTGGAGGGACATTGATACATCCGGAATGGACTGCATCAGGTAAGTACATTTGTAATGTTACCACATGTAAGAAGGAACATTGCTACACCCGGAATTGGTGCTGACAGCATCTCACTGTTTAAGGGAAGTACCTTTGTATTGTTATCACATGTGTGTAGGGACATCGATACACCCGGAATGGGTGCTGACAGCAGCTCACTTTGTAAGGAAAGTACCTTTGTATTGTTACCACATGTGTGGAAGGACATTGATACACCCGGAATGGACTGCATCAGGTAAGTACCTTTGTATTGTTACCACATGTGTGGAGGGACGTTGCTACACCCGGAATGGACTGCATCAGGTAAGTACCTTTGTATTGTTACCACATGTGTGGAGGGACATTGCTACACCCGGAATGGACTGCATCAGGTAAGTACCTTTGTATTGTTACCACATGTGTGGAGGGACGTTGCTACACCCGGAATGGACTGCATCAGGTAAGTACCTTTGTATTGTTACCACATGTGTGGAGGGACATTGCTACACTCGGAACGGACTGCATCAGGTAAGTACCTTTGTATTGTTACCACATGTGTGGAGGGACATTGCTACACCCGGAATGGGTGCTGACAGCAGCTCACTGTGTAAGGGAAGTACCTTTGCATTGTTACCACATGTGTGGAGGGACATTGATACATCCGGAATGGACTGCAGTCAGGTAAGTACCGTTGTATTGTTACCACATGTGTGGAGGGACATCGATACACCCGGATTGGGTGCCGACAGCAGCTCACTGTTTAAGGTTTTTGATTGAATATTTAGCGTCATTTTTATGCAATCGAGGGCTAACAGATCGATAAGTTAACCTAACCACTGTTTCCTGGGATTAACCAGTTCTCGAGCACACCCCATCTCCGCAAGTAACTGATAACTTTCCCTCTTGAATCAGAGGTGAGAGACGAATGATAATGAGACACAATGTCGTATATCAATCATCACGGAGACTGTGGCCAAGTGGGGATTCGAACTCACAACCCCTGTGTAAGGTAAGTACCTTTGTATTGTTACCCCATGTGTGGAGGTAAATTAATACACCCGGAAAGGGTGCTGACAGCAGCTGACTGTGTAAGGTAAGTACCTTTGTATTGTTACCACATGCTTTTGGGGAGGGGGGGGGGGGGAACATTGATACACCCGCAATAGACTGCGTCAGGTAAGTATCTTTTATTTTGTTACCATGTGTGTGGAGGGACATTGATACACCCAAAATGGACTGCGTCAGGTAAGTACCTCTATTTTGTTACCATATGGTATATATGTTTATACATACGTGCATGTGACCAATGATAGGGATGTCTCCGCTGTCTAGCTCTGGCATTTATACAACAGAAGCATAGCGACACTTTATGAGATAAAGTAACAGATAAATAATTTGAACGATCGGGATTTCTCACTTTCATTCTTCTTGGGATCCCTCTTTAAAACGATGGAACCAAATAGTTAAAGAAATTTAAATTCCCTTCAATTTAGACAAAATCAGTTCCATTTAAATAAAGCTGTCCTGAACATAGGGTTGAAAAAATAAGGTCTATATATTCTCACATACATTGTTTATGAGTACAAGTGATTTCAGAGAAAGTTCTGCTAATGAAATACGACAGACAACCGACTGATCTTTAACCTTCCAAAGCTAAAAATGAATTCATAATTTGAAATGGTAGATAAAATCGCTAATTTTTCAACATATAACATTCCATATTGTATAATGTTAACCTACTTTCCTCAGCCAAAAATAATCGCCTCAGGAACGAGAACGTATATCAACCTCTAAGCCAATTAGAAGTTTACATGGACTTTTCTACTGACGTACGTAGACAATTCCATAAAACTTCTAACCTTAACCTAGAATAGTTTTGTAATCTGTTTTAATATATTTCTGTCATCTTCGGGATTCGAACCAACAGCCCTTTCGGCGTCATCACCTAGCACATTTATATAAACATATGCGTATGGAAATTCTTGCTTAATTGTTTAATTTTTAATTCAAACGAAATGTATTCTTTTGCATATAATCAAAGTACTAGTATATGTGCATACATGTGTGTAATGTATATTGAGGTTTCCTCCCATGTCACTGGAACCAGCTAACCGGAAATGGTACTATTGGCCATAATAGCATATCAAAATGCAAAAATATCAGTGATTTGCATAAAAGCCGAAACAACGATGGTGAAAACACGAATTTATCGTTGGTAAAAAGTCGAAACAACGTTGATGAAAAGTCGAAACAACGATGGTGAAAAATCGAAACTACGATGGTGAAAAGTCAAAACAGCGATTGTAGTTTCGACTTTTCATCATCGTAGTTTCGTTGTTTCGCCATGACTAAATTTAAAAAAAATATACCTGCGATGGCCCCCAACGGGACACCGTAATTGTCATATGCAAGTATAGATATATATTATTGCAAAATGCAAATTATAGAAACAAGTCCCTTTTACATGGATATCGGCTTATTAAACCCCAAGGTCTACCTCAACTTGGGTGATCTTCAAATCAACCAATTAAATCCTTGGTTAATCAACCAATCATTTTCGTTGCAGCATGGCTTTAGATTAGTTGGTGTGTCTGCAAGTTATTTTAGTATAGACTGAACCGAGTGATTTTATATTTTTGAGACCAGGGAGCAAACAAACTGAAAGTTTGCAATATGGAATCCTAGAACTTATATCCATCAGCGTAAACCACAATGCAAAATACTATACTTGCAACTGACAGCGGCAGTTACCACCACTACCCAATTTCTTTTGTAGCGAATCAAGTTTCATTAAAGGGCTGGCGGAGCCGAGTAACTGGAGGGTCGGTGCTGGGAGAACATAATCAATACTTAAAAGACGAGGGAGAACAGGAGCTCACCATCAAAACCATTTTCCCACATCCGGGCTATGATTATGAAAAATCAAGTAAATATCTACACTTTCATTATGGATTTTTTTTCATAGCAGGAATGTATTCACATAAAAATGCTCAATAACTGGTAGGTTGACTAGCTTGTTTTTTTTAAAAAAGGGTGCAGTGAACCATGAGATCTTTTGAAAAAAGAAATCCTCAAATACTCATAAATACATGCATATGTTGAAATCCTATAAAAGTCACTTTTTTTTTTAACATCAGTGATGTCTTATAGCAGTATATGCTATGTCATTTTTTGCTCTACTCATCTGCAGCAAGAAATCACAACCACTATGAACCATTTTGAAAATAAGCGTAAGAATCATGTTACTGCAGGAAAAAAGGGTCGTAACTGTGTAACGAGACGTTAACAAAAGAGGTAAAATATAGTAAAATACAGAGTTAATTTCCAACATGCAATATAATCTGAATGACGTATACTATTTACTTTAAATAAAGTATATGAGGGTTTTTTTCGTTAAGTTTTGCTGTACTTAAAGTATGAAAATACTTATATCATTGGATATTGTGCTGCTTTATCTGTACAAAGTGTCCTCCGAGCTGCGAAGCGGTCTAATACGCCGTCTGAAGATCACTTACCTCTCACCGCAAAGGTTGTAGGTTCAAGTTCTGCTTGCTCCAAAAACATTATGTAAGAAAGTTTGCCAGTTACTTATGGAAGAACGGTGATTCTACTCAGATTCATTTTGAGGTCTTTCTACTCCAGTGCAACTGGATATGCCATATATAACCTGAAATGTGATAATATAAATGCTATATTGATATTTCTTTTAAAAATATATTAAACTAGTTGACAAAACAGCTTAAAAGTTACACTAGTTGGTGACCTACTTTTTAAAATTCTCCATAGCATTTATCCGTATGACATATTCTCTCATTCCAACATTATTTACTATGATATCTGCAATCAGACATTCCAAAGTCGTCTTACACCTAACAGTTGCTATGTTAACGAGTAAGTTAGTTGTTAGAATAAGTTGTAAGTTGTGTGATTAAATTTGTATAATTTCTATGGCAGAAATTCTGGTGAATGACATTGCCCTGATACAACTGAATACACCGGTAAACCTGACGCAGTACGCAGGTATTATGGGACTGAATGATGTGGCCAAACTATCCAGAAAGTCTACGTGTGAAGTTGGTGGCTGGGGACAAGTTTCATTTCGTAAGTGATATTTACGTAAGTTTTGACAGTGAGTCAGTCCTACCCGTATATAAGTGTCATACTTTGCTAACACTAATACAGTAAAATCTGTCTTAAGCAGCCAATCAAGGGAAGGCGCAAAAGTGACCTTAAACACAGGTTGTTGCTTCATACAATTTAATTTGCACTGAAAACATAGATATAGGACATAGCAAATATGGCTGCTTAAGACAAGTGGCTGCTTAATAGAGATGACCGCTTACATATATTTGACTGTAAATTGAAATAATATATCCTCAATATCATATGAGAGTGCTATTACTAACATGGATTTGTAATGTATGTAAATATATGTATCATCCGATCGCCTCGGTCAATATCGCTATGATCATGTTGATATTATATTAGATGCTAGCTAAATCTACAAATGAAATGTTTGTATTAGTTTATAATGCAATGTTTCAAGTAACTTTTACATGCTTATCATGGAATCATATTTCACATGGTTGCAGTAATTCTTATCTAGTAGCGATGATCTTATGGCAGAGCGTCCGGGTTGCATACGAGAGGTTGTGGTTTTAATCCCCAGCGGGGTCATTCAAATGACTTGTAGGAGTTAATTCGCTAGACGATTCCTCAACGGTTTGTCCGGTGTCAGTATAATATGACTGGGTGAGGTATCGTGTATGTGGTATGATATTCTAGTGTGACAGCGCATAGAATACTGTCTCAAGTAGACATTGTCGTGACATTTGTTGGAACTAGTTGTTAAAAGCGACGCTAACCAAAATGCAGTGCACTACATTACACAACAACCTACACTTTACTACACTATGTGCACATTGCACTTGCGCTGCGCTGCGCTACGCTACGCTACACTGTTCTACACTAGTATACAAACAACGCAGCGCAACACAAAACAAAACACAACACAATGCAAATAAATATAAAAATGCAAATGCAATGCGATACGATACGATACGATACAGCACAGTGCAGTGCAGTGCAATACAATACAATACAATACAATACAATACAATACAATACAATACAATACAATACAATACAATGTAATGTAATGCAGTGACAATACAATGTAATGTAATGCAGTGACAATACAAAGTAATGTAATGCAGTGATAATACAATACAACGAACATGACTTGTATAATTATGGCATGAAACGTTAATATAATTTCGTTTTTTTGTTTAAGACAGCCGGGCCCGATTAGCTCAGTCGGTTACGCGTCTGACAATTAATCCAAGAGTCGTGAGTTCGAATTCCCGCCCGGCAACAGTCTCCGTGATGATTTATATATGACATTGTGTCACATAATCATTCATCTCTCACCGCTGATTCAAGTGGGAAAGTTATGAGTTACTTGCGGAGATGGGGTGTGCTCGGGTACTGGTTAACCTTTCAGGATCGTCTGTTATTCCTCTATGGCATAAAATTGACGCTAAATATTCAATCAATCAAGCATTGTTAAAGACAATGATATTTTTTACAGATCCATACGGGTGGGGCATGTATATCCCCTTGAAAACTGACGTTTACATTGTCAAAACCTCGTGGTGCAAAAAAATGTATAGCCGCCTGAATGATAAGCAGGACGCGAAATTCGTCATAGACACGTCCATCGTATGTGCCGGATTACCACCAAAGAAACAACGAAAACCCGACAACGAAAACAACGATGCTTGTTCGGTAAGTATCGTACATACTAGGCCAATTCCGGCATAATTTGGCATCGTGACTTGATGGTAGTTCAACAACATACTCAGATTGAAATTTAATTCAGGTTGATTAAACAGGTGACTCAGAAGGAATGTCTCATTGTTATTGTATTTAAATGTTTGCTTGACACATTACCATGCTACATCGTATGAAGTAAAACTACATTAATGCAAGAAGTAATGTGTCATAAATAAAAATATAACACAAACTAATGCTAGATATGTTCAAAACCATAACTGCGACAAACCACTGTATTTTGACGAGAAGCTAAACTGCGTCAATTAGAAGGAATTTAAATCGGTAATGAAGGGTAAATGTGAAAACTATTGCTAGTGACAAACAAAAGAGCTTCTACAGAGATTGGAAAATTAACTTCAAGAGCCGCGGCATTTGTTCATTTTGCCGCCCAGGAATGTTCCTGTAAACCTATGTATAAACTTAGCTATCAAGGGGGTTGATCAACAATTTCATATTAAGGGGTGTAGACGTAATGTCAGTGGTGTCCGGAGTGGGGGCAATGCTCCTTTTAACATTTTGAAATTAAAACATCAAATGGTGCAATTTGAGGCAACTGTTTGAGGCTTTGACATCAGTTTTCAGTCACTAAATAGGTATTCTTGGCAAACCTTAGATCCGTGGACTACTTAGCTGGGTCGTCCGTCGCCCCCCTCCCGGTGGATCAACACGTAATGCCGATTGTTATAGGGTGAAAATAGCGTGAACTATGCAACACATAATGCACATGTGAGTTCGCAACAGAAAGCAAATGTTTTTGAGAATATAGAACTGCTTTACGTATTCATTGACATTTCTTGTTTTGTTAATAGGGCGACAGCGGTGGGCCGCTGCTGTGCAAGACCGGTCCCAAGGGTGAGTGGAGATTAACGGGTGTCGTGTCGGCCGGGCAGGACTGCGGTGATGATGATTATGCCGGCATATACACAAGAGTAACATATTTTAAAGATTGGATAGAGAAGACCATGAGCGACCATTCTGATGAAGAAACCTATGAATACGACTAATAGGCCATCTTATACTTTTTTCTTCTATGTAAAATGTATGTACATAAACGTATTAAACGCATATATTATGTATTATGATAGTGTTCAGCTTCGTGTTTTAACTTTCAAAAGGGGGCACGAATACCGATGTGTTTTGCTTTGACTTTTAAAACGTAAGTCACAATTGAATTTGCTTTTGCTTTGGTAGAGCGACATTAATCTTACTCTAAGTGATAAAAAACAGTCCAAAGCGTACCTTTATCTTTAAATGATCACCTACAAATGTTCATCTCGATACAACAAAGGAGAAGGACACTAATGAAATGTATAGTGACCTTAATCTGACATCTGCTCCGTTCATTTATTGGCATCGTGAACGATAGCCAGTATACTTAAGTGACTGGTTATTCATATATTCTTTAATCACTGTGTTGGTCTGTGTCCGTTAAATAGCAGCATATTTTAGAAAGTTGATTGGTCATTGGCTTCAGGGAAAGTTTGAATAACGTCGTATTTTGTGAGCGTTCAATTGCTATGAATTGTAGAACCGGCATAGAACTCACGGCTTTTTTACTGGGGTTAATAAACCTTATTCGGGAGATACCAGGTTCAATATATAGACTAATCACTGTCTGCTAAACAATTAGTCTGTAGAATGGACCCAGCTCTCCCGATTGGGCCCGTTACATATCGACGAGTTTCAGCACGTTGATTGGTCAGTTGCTTCAGAGAAAGTTTCGGATGACGTCATAGTTTAGTAAACGTTAAACAGCAGACATTCCAATAAATTCATCAAAAGCAAGTTTGCAAAACTAATGAGTCAGTGCAATGCGGTGAGTTTGAGCATGTTGACTGATCAGTTGCTTCAGGAAAAGTTTGAATGACGCCATACTTTAGCATGCGTTTAGCTATGAGCTGTGGGACAGACATGGCATACCCTCCTTTTTTTATTTAGTCTTGATCATATGCGACGCTTGCTTTTCTAAAAGACAAACGTCTTGATAAGTTTGGCCGAGAATAAATCAGTTTTTATTTAGCGAAAATCTAATAACGTTTTTGATTGGTTGATTCAAACAACCGGACTACCTCGGAGATTCCCATAGTATTTCAAGAGTATCGTTTGGATTTTTATTTCTATACTTATTATTTATTGGGCCGGAAGTCATGGCAGAAGTCTTTTACAAGTGTTTGTCAAAGCAAATATCTAATAATATAAAAATAATGAGTATAGAAATAAAAATCCAAACGATACTCTAATACATAAACATATTAACAAAAGTACAAATTATATTATATTTAATGTGTGACCTTTTGTGATATTTAACATCACTTTGAGATATGTATACGGTAACAAGCGCTATTAAAGGCTCATTAAACTTCCGAAACGGTCGTTTTTAGTTTTAATTTAAGTCAGTTTTAGTCTTCCAGATGACAGAATACATGTTTATTTGATCACTGAGAGACTTTGCAAACGAAAAAAATAAATATTAGTGCATAATTAAGAACGGGTTTTGTTTACAAATTAATGTTCGTTTCTGTCCGATAAACACTTTCGGCAGAAAACGGGGAGTTACGAAGCTTGTTCGGAAACGCGTCTGTCTGTTCTATATGATCAATTCACTTCAGAGAGAAACATAGTATGGGGAACTGTAGGGGATACGGTCAAAAATTTAATAATCGCTTGCGGTTAGAGTTTTTAAGAACATCCCCGTTATTCCCCTCAGTGCATTAATAAACTGGAACCAACGAGCTAATTAATTGCACGTAAGCGACGAATCGTTCATATAAAATTAAATATAAAATTACTTTTTAAATACTTGTACTAAACGTCCCCTTTGGTAGCCTCTCAATATTGACTGCAATAAAGTGATTTGTGACGTAACAGCGCGTGCGATAGTATAACGCGTATATGCAAGGGAGGATCCTGAGCAAGAGTTACTAGACAAAACTAGTATTCAGTACTCGTTATTTTTCAATGTGTATAAATAATATAATGCGTACTGAATTCGAAACAGTTTAGTTGCAGGCATCAATATATTTTTTAAAACAAGAAAACCCAATAACGATACATAATATCAGTGAACCCATAACTTTTCCAATCTTGTTAATGAACCCCTTATCTAACGGTCTTAATCCGCACACTACCACTGCAATATTCATTTGCGTACTTTCGAACACTTGCAGAGGTACAGTCGGAAAGCAACCGAGTCATTGCGGAATTACAAAAATGTAAACAAAAGTTAAAAGTTCGGTCCGCTCGTCTAAGAAAAACACATTTCGATCGAAGTTATTTATTTTCTCACTTTTTTAAAAACAGTCACTAAGGGGTCTACATGAATGGTTTTAGCAATATTATAAACACATTTAATAACAATAATTTTTGTTATAATCAAAAAGTGTGCATTTCGGAAGTTTAATAAGGCTTAAAGGAGGTGTAGGTAGTTATGGTAAGAAACCGGATTATTAATGATTAAATTGTTTAGACAATGTCATAAAATCTATGATCTCTACCAAAAATATTTTTCAAAAATCCAAAGCTGAAATTATTATTGTATGGAGGAAACAATAGAGCCTAAGACTCCTTTACAATCTCTTGGATATGTCAGTGACATATAGTGCTGAAACAATAAATACATTTAAACAAATATCACTTAAAAACAATTTGAAATAAAATAAACGAGTTTGTCGTTCATAAATATATATACAATGAACGCAAAGTATTGGCTTTAATATTTGATAAGGACCGAAAATTCAAACTTTATGAGCGAAAACCTATGTAATTTAATACACATGGATAAATAATAACACACTGTGATGTTTAAAATGTTATTACCTAAACACTATATACGACAACAATACACAACTCATCTAATCAAGGCACCATAAAACAAAGAGAGATAACTTTCGTGTAAGTTCAGTTAAAACATATTTTATTACCATGTAAACAATTATTCTATACCTGCATGTGTATAGCCAATCAGCTAGCCTAGATGTTACCACGTGACCATACAATAACTTTTATATTGTAGTTCAAATTTCAAGATGGTGTTTAAAATAAAAAAAAGGAAATGAATTTAGAAGAAATTTCAACGATAAAAACAAGTAACCGCTTTGAATTCACGGTTTATTTACTTGAATTTTCTTTACTTCTTTTGATCAATTTCTCTCAGATTGAGGTATAGAATAAAAGTATCATTTAACAGTGTTTTGTACAATATAGGAATATATTGTACTCGTACGTATTGTGGTGAAAACCATATTGGACGAGACGCCGTAGGCGTTTCCGCCACAATACGTACTCGTGCAATATGTTCACACATCGCACAAAACATCGCATAAAATAACCTTATAATATTACACAATATATTGTGTATATAAATCATATACAATTACAGGCAAAAGGTGTGGCCATAAGTTCTTTCAACATTAGAGATGGCCTAACTGTAGCTAATATATACATGAAGACATGTTTATATTCATATTGATGAATGAGTTTCTTACGTGTTTATCATACAATATATATATAATAGATCATTATGCATGTTTAGACTAAACTGCATGAACAAATATAAGCAATCAGTCAGGAAACCTAGGAAAAATCTATGTAAAACTTCTAAAAAATTCAGACATTCAGATATTTACTAGTGGTTGCATGCTGACAAATGTGCATAGATCTATGAATAACCAGTTCACAAAGCAATTTTGCGATATAGAAATGATGAGCAATTAATATAAAAGAAAGAAAAATGTTTTTGAGAAAAGATTAATCAAGAAATGTCCAATATTTACAAAAGGGTACAGTTAAAAGAAAGTAAACTGAAGTGCCCTTTGCGGTAATGGAATGCAATGAAGAGATCGTATTTATATAATGAATACAGCAATTCGTTTAATAATGGGTTGTTACATGCTATAACTGACAGGACAGCTGGATTAAAAATAAAATGAAAATATAAATTAACGCTACACTTGCGAGAAAACAACACCATTAAAAGTAGTGGAATGAGAAAGGTACATTATTTCATGTCGCAGAATCCTCAACAGAAATGACAGCAGACGTTCGAATCATTACAACCAGCATTATAAATAGGCTAGATATTTCAGAATCAGCATTTTAACCATTGACCATAAATCAGACAGTTTGCGTGACCGCTCATGTTCAAACCCATATCCAGGATCTATTGACCGTACATATTACATTGCAAATTATGCCCAACTTAGCTTGTGTTCGCGCATCTTCATTTGATTGTGACCAAGTATACAAACTATCAAGTTAGTTGCCTGAAAACTTGTTCCTCGATAAGGTGCAGTATGGTTAAAACAACAAGGGGAACAACTCTGCATTAATTTATTTTAAAATAAAACCGGAAAACAAACCTGGAAAAGCCTATTTGACTCCGATTCAGAGTTGAATAAACTAAATTTGATTAAAATCTGTCAAACAGTTTTAGAAAAGTCGTGTTTGAAGCACACTTATAACGTCGGACGGACGAAGGACACGGGATGATCACAAAAGATAATCTTTTCGCATTTGACTCAGGTGAGCTAAAATTAAGAACATTTGATTTACAAAAAGATGGGACATTCAAAGGACACAACGACCAAAGCAGCATGATCGCAATCAAACAAAAGGATAATTGTAAATTTAAAAAGAGCTTTAGAAAACAATCGGATAGTGTGATAGGACAAGGGATATCAACTAAAAGAGAAAACATCGTACTCACGATTTTAGTTTGTTTATTATTTTGAAAGCATGTTGGTATTATATTAAAAACGACACTTTGATGTTGTTATAATTCGGAAATAACTCTACTCCATGTTATTTTTGTATGATAAACAAACGTTTAAAATGAATTAAACAGTCATATAGTCAAAACACGTTTGACTGGTCTTTAAGCGAAATTGACTAGCGTCTAAAACGAAAAAAACAACAACAAATAATCGGTTTTAATAGGAAAATGAAGATACAGCGAAAAGACAATTTTAAATGTCATGGCACACGTAATTATGATTGAAATATATATACGTTTTAAAATGAAATTTGAATTTAGTATGTGCAATCAACACAAAAAATATCGCAGTAAACCGAAAGACGTGATCTCTTGGCGATACCATTATAAACAGAAGTAAAATTCACTTTGGTGCAATACTGGTTACATTTAAATGAGTCAGTTTACAGAAGAAGATTTGTGACATTTAGTCAATCAGAAAACATTATTAACCTTGGCAGCCATATTACTATTCCTATTTGCACGTACACGAACAACACTGTGCATTCTTACCATGATTTTGATCAGGTGGACTAAAAATATAATTTGTGGTAACTAGCAGTCATGTCAAATATATTGCGCAATTGGTAACGAGCAACGAAACATTGGTTCATTGATATAGTACAATGTTCATTTAATGTGTACACACGAGATATTCGCATTTCAATGTCAACAAACATGATACGTGTATGACAAAATACCTAAAACAACCTAAGCACCAATTATTTAGTTCGAAAAAAGACAATAACTGTTTATAGTACAACAAAAGCGATATACCATATCAAGGAACGCTGTAATTCAGGTCAACGTGGGAGAATAGCTGATCTATTTCTTTATTCAGAAAGGATCAGTTGGGTATAGTCATTTATACGACCGTGATAGGAAATATAGTCGGACCTATCTCTACAAATTAGAATCAAGTGAAAAAGTCGATAATCTGTTTCTTTTGTGATGTGTTTAGTGTTTTGTTAAAGGAAATACTGACTGATGCAACAGATCAATGTTTGTTCATGTAGCTGGACTATTTCATAGGACAGTAAAATATCAGCAAATGAGAAATCTGATATTTTTTTTATCTTTTCACAACAACATGACACCCGTTTTATTTTAACGGAAATCACAGAAACATATAATCTCATTTGCAATGCTCATTAATTATGTAGTATTCTGGTTATCTAAACGAATTGTCCGCTGGTTAGGTAGCATAAGAAAGATTTTATCAAAATTAGCAATACTGACTTTTGTCTTTTTATACATTTTTCGATTAGGAAATGAATTTGCACTTACTTAAATATAAACCCATATTGCTACAAAATCGACATAAGAATAATTGTAAATGATGAAGACAAAGCTAGCAAGGGTAGCACTGGACATTTTTACTTTTTAAGCAAAGACTAGCATATCTCCAGCAGCAATAAAACAAACACACTAAAAGTATTAACTGATAAGTGTTTAATGGTAAATTATTACTCAGAATAACATTTCATGGATGGTCAGAATGAAGGATAAACCACGCTACAATATGCAAATATTCGTATAACTGCTCCTTTTTGTCAGTACGTAGGACAAGTTTACTATTAATTGTAGTATAGAAAGGATTAGATGTCTACTGCATACAACAACCGTGACAGAAAGTGCAATAACTTGTTGGGGACGAGAGAGACATTTATCTATTTAATATCTTTGTTATACTTTTGTTTGGTTTTTGAAAATACTCGCTATTGATTTCATTGTCAATACATGATTGTGTCAATATGCAGTTTGTCTTCGCGGGACGTGCAAACACCCATATATTTTTTTATATTTACAAGTATGTGCCAAAATACTAACGTTTATCCGGCTGTTGTAGAAAATACATCTGATGGTTCACAGAGTTTATTCGGCACTGGAATGCAGGTATGTTACCTCACTTACAGAACACATGTATATCCGAACATTTGAGTCAGTTTAGTTTATATGAAGACATGCATTCATATATGATGTCCTTCATTTTCGGGTCAGTAAACATGCATGACACACGTATAAAACAACAATCATCGATTGCTCTGTTCGGAATTGTTCAGACATTCCCTCTGGATAAAACTACTTGTACTACAGAGACCGAAGCTGTAGTAAACCATACCCAGGATCTCCAGAATTAAGAACAGAACCAAATGTTAAAAATTATCATAAAATCGCTTCTTTTTTTCATGTACACAATATGAATTTCACTACGCAATACAAATGTATCCAAACGCAGTGTTACCAAGATATGGCGCAATTTAAGTTTCATTCCATAGAAAAACACTGAAAAATAAAGAATATATACTTGGTCATGGACTAATCAGTGTCAAGAATTTGTTGTTATATGAATTGCAATATGGTAGTGGTACGTGTCAAAGCGACCCGGGAGAGAGAACGAACAAAACTGCCAGTGAATGAGAACGAACAAAGCTGCCAGGGAAAGAGAACGAATGCAGGACTTTTCGCAACGCAATACAACCCATTCGAACACAGTTACCGCCATTCAGACTGTTACGTTAAAGATAGACCGTGCTCACACCCGTATCTAGGATCTTAGGCAACTCATGTTCAGCAGGGTATTTACATTTCCTCAGAAGTAATTTAACCCATTAAAATGCATTAACCATCAAAAAAAAGTTCATAACGAGACTATAACTGTACTGACATAAAGGCAGATCATAATCGAACGTTTGGCAACACGCTATCATTATGAATTATTTATCTGTTGATATTCAATCATATGCATTTAACATATTAAAAGAAATAAAAGAAACCACCGAACAAACTGTAACATTAAAAAAGTTCAAGAGACAGATCATGTTCACATCAGAACCCCGGACCTAGGAGCTCATGTTCTTCAATGTAAATAATTAAATTTAATATTATTTTATTGCAAATTTTACATGTTCAAAACATCAATTTGTAGCACCAATAACGAATAAAAGACTTCATAACCAATAAATAGTGAACGTCCATCAAGGAGTTCGACAACGTTTGGCAATGTATAAATGACAAATAATATATGTATCAATACTGCAGCAAAAAAGGAGAAAACATCATCTTTGAACAACAGGATCATATGGAAGATAAAGGAAGAAAAGGGCTAAACCTTAATAAAAACATGCGACATATATGTCTATTATTGTGCCAGCAGTACTCAATGTTAAGTGGATAGCCACCAAAACGACAGCAGACGTTCGCATTATTACCCTCGACACATAGTAACAACGATACCAGCATTATAAACAATTCATTTATTTCAGAATCAGCAATACACCAATTTACCATTTATCAGACTGTAACATAAAACGGTTTGCATGACCGCTCATGTTCAAACCCTTATCCAGGATCTATGGACCTTTACAAAAAGATGGGATATTCAAAGGACACAGCGACCAAAGCAGCATGACCGTTACAATACAGGACAACTCTCAATTTAAAAAGAGCTTCAGAAAACAAATTGGATAATGTGATACGACAAGGGATATCAACTATAGGAGACATCGTAAAGGAGACATCGCACTCTTTATTAAAAAATACGTGTGCAAGGTTTTAAATAGTTTAATAACACCATGATTTTAATTCATAGAGGTCAAGATCATCAACAAATATACTGCATGGATTTGTAACGGTGTACCCATTTAACAGCTTTAAATAGAAGTATTTGCCGCTGTGGCAAAAACTCCTTTAAAGAAACTTAAGTTACATGCGCAAAACCATTTCAGACTGAATTGATTATATGTAGAAGTCAAGGATCGGATTTGAGCAGTTCTACCCACATTATTTACACAATTATGAACAATCTGGTGACTCTAGGACCAGCAGACTCAGACATCCGAGTTAATAGCAAAAAAATATTACATGTTGTAAAAAAAGTTAATTATACATAAAGGTCAAAGTCGAGGTAATCCGAAACAATCTGTATGGTATTGAGTATATCTTATACAGCACAACCATGGACAAAATTGGGTCATTCTTGGGTTTAAACCCCGTAAAAACCCACAACATTTTGTAGGCAAAACTGATTAAGTCAAACATTATGCTATAATTAGCAGCCATCTCAAATATTTTGCGAAATGGGCAAGAGTAAAGATCATTGATGTCATACTAGGATATAAAATTTCAAAGACGAGCTAACAAAATAACACATTGATCTCAATTATAGTGTTCTTTGAAAAAGACAAGAGTCGCTTTAATTAAGGTCAACGTGGGAAAATCGCTGATCTATTTCTTTATTCAGAAAGGATCAGTTGGATGTAGTCATTCATATTACCGTGATAGAAAATGTAGTCGGCCGTATTTCTACAGTTTAGGATCAAGTGGTAAACTCGCTAATCTAGAGTTTCTTTTGTAATGTGTTTAGTGTTTTTTAAATGAAATCACTGACTGAAATATCAGTGAAGAAGAAGTATGATATTTTAGAGCTTTTGACAACGACAAGGAACCTGTTATGGGTCATGAAAGCTTTTGTTTTATGAAGTCACAAAACGATGAAATCTTATTTGCAATGTTCAGTTGTTATTTTGTACTGGTTATTTAAGGGAACTGTTCGCTGGCTAGATAGCATAAAAAAGATGTTGATAGCAAAACCAGTGATACTGACTTCGGCATTTAAAACTAAACTCATATTGCTATTAAATCGGGATTGAAAAAATGGTAAATTTGAAGTCAAAGTTAGCAAGGTTTGGCACATGACGTTATTTACTTTTGAAGCAAAGACTAGCTTATCTCCAGCAGCAGTGTAACAAACATAACAAGATTATTAACTGAAATGTGTTTTATGGCAAAGTATTACTAAGAATAACATTTCCTTCATTGCCAGAATGAAGGATAATCCACACTACAATATGCAAATACTCGTATAACTACTCCTTTTTGTGAGTACGTAGGACAAATACCAAAGACGAGTTTAATATCAATTGTATCATAGAAAGAATTAGATAAGTCTATTTCATATAACCTATACACAGTGACAGAAAGTGCAATAACTTATTGGGGACGAAGTAGACATTTACTATATACTATCTTTATTATACTTTTGTTTGGTTTTTGAGATAACGCGCTATTAATTTCATTGTCAATTCATGATTGTGTTAATATGCAGTTTGTCTTCGCGGGACGTGCAAACACCCATATATTTTTTATATTAACAAGTATGTGCCAAAATACTAACGTTTATACGGCTATTGAAGAGAATAAATCTGATGGTTCACAAAGTTGATGCGGCACTGGAATGCAGGTATTTTACCTCACTTATCGAATACATGTAAATCCGAACATTTGAGTCAGTTTAGTTTAGTTTATATGAAGACATGAATTCATATATGATGTCCTTCATTTTCAGGTCAGTCAACATGCATGTAGCACGTACAAAACAGCAATCACAGATTGCTCTGTTCGGAAATGTTCAAACATGCCCTCTGGATTAAACTACTTGTACTACAGAGACCGAAGCTGTAGTAAACCGTACCCAGGATCTCCAGAATTAAGAACAGAACTAAATGTCAAAAATTATCATATAGTCTCATCTTGTTTTTTCATATTCACAATATTAATTTCACTATGCAACACATATATATATATATATATATTAAAACGCAATGTTACCAAGATACGACGCAATTTAAGTTTCATTTCATAGAAAAGCAGTGTAAAAGATAGTATATATACTTGGCCATGGACTAATCAGTGTCAAGAATTAGTTGATACATGTATTGCAATATGGTAGTGGCACGTGTCAAAGCGACAAAACTGCCAGTGAATGGGAATGAACAGAGCTGCCAGGAAAGCGAACGAATGCAGGACTTTTCGCAACGCAATACAACGATCTAACCCATTCGAACACAGTTACCGCCATTCATACTGTAATGTTAAAGATAGACCGTGCTCACACCCGTATACAGGATCTTAGGCAACTCATGTTCAGCACTGTATTTACATTTCATCAGAAGTATTTTAACCAATTAAAATGCATAAACCATCAAAAGTAAGTTCACAACGAGACTATAACTGTACTGACATAAAGGCTGATCATAATCGAACGTTTGGCAACACGATGTCATTATGAATTATTTATCTGTTGATATTCAACCATATGCATTGAACACATTAAAAGAAATAAACCACCGAACAAACTGCAACATTAAAAAGTTCAAGAAACAGATCATGTTCACATCCGTACCCCGGACCTAGGAGCTCATGTTCTTCAGTATAAATAATTTGATTAATTATTTTATTGCAAATTTTACATGTTCAAACCATCAATTTGTAGCACCAATAACGAAAAATGCAAAAGAGTTGGGCTACAAGTTTCAAAGACCTCCCCGAGTGTAAATATTGCACGTGAGCCATAAGATAGCACTGACATGGTCATCTGTAAAACAAAAGATCATTCCGGGTGTCTATCGTATGCTATGAAACTGCAGCAACGCGATCAAATATGTTTAAACGATTGTTCAGAATAAATACATATATATATATATATTAGGTCATAACGAATACACTTCATAACCAATAAATAGTGAACGTCCAAGAAAGACTTCGACAACGTTTGGCATTGTATAAATGACAAATAATATGTATCAATATTGCAGCAAAAAAGGAGAAAACATCATCTTTGAACAACAGGATCATATGGAAGATAAACGAGTTGAAGGAAGAAAAGGGCTAAACCTCAATAAAGTCATGCGACATATATGTCTATCATTGTGCCAGCAGTACTCAATGTTAAGTGGATAGCAACCAAAACGACAGCAGACGTTCGCATTATTACCCTAGACACATAGTAACAACGATACCAGCATTATAAACAATTCATTTATTTCAGAATCAGCAATACACCCATTTACCATTTATCAGACTGTAACATAAAACGGTTTGCGTGACCGTTCATGTTCAAACCCTTATCCAGGATCTATGGACCTTTACAAAAAGATGGGATATTCAAAGGACACAGCGACCAAAGCAGCATGACCGTCACAATACAGGACAACTCTCAATTTAAAAAGAGCTTCAGAAAACAAATTGGATAATGTGATACGACAAGGGATATCAACTATAGGAGACATCGTAAAGGAGACATCGCACTCTTTATTAAAAAATACGTGTGCAAGGTTTTAAATAGTTTAATAACACCATGATTTTAATTCATAGAGGTCAAGATTATCAACAAATATACTGCATGGATTTGTAACGGTGTACCCATTTAACAGCTTTAAATAGAAGTATTTGCCGCTGTGGCAAAAACTCCTTTAAAGAAACTTAAGTTACATGCGCAAAACCATTTCAGACTGAATTGATTATATGTAAAAGTCAAGGATCGGAGTTGAGCAGTTCTACCCACATTATTTACACAATTATGAACAATCTGGTGACTCTAGGACTAGCAGACTCAGACATCCGAGTTAATAGCAAAAAAATATTACATGTTGTAAAAAATGTTAATTATACATAAAGGTCAAAGTCGAGGTAATCCGAAACAATCTGCATGGTATTGAGTATATCTTATACAGCAAAATTGGGTAATTCTTGGGTTTAACCCCCGTAAAAACCCACAACATTTTGTAGGCAAAACTGATTAAGTCAAACATTATGCTATAATTAGCAGCCATCTCAAATATTTTGCGAAATGGGCAAGAGTAAAGATCATTGATGTCATACTAGGATATAAAATTTCAAAGACGAGCTAACAAAATAACAACTTGATCTCAATTATAGTGTTCTTTGAAAAAGACAAGAGTCGCTTATAATTAAGGTCAACGTGGGAAAATCGCTGATCTATTTCTTTATTCAGAAAGGATCAGTTGGATGTAGTCATTCATATTACCGTGATAGGAAATGTAGTCGGCCGTATTTCTATAGTTTAGGATCAAGTGGTAAACTCGCTAATCTAGAGTTTCTTTTGTAATGTGTTTAGTGTTTTTTAAATGAAATCACTGACTGAAATATCAGTGAAGAAGAAGTATGATATTTTAGAGCTTTTGACAACGACAAGGAACCTGTTATGGGTCATGAAAGCTTTTGTTTTATGAAGTCACAAAACGATGAAATCTTATTTGCAATGTTCAGTTGTTATTTTGTACTGTTTATTTAAGGGAACTGTTCGCTGGCTAGATAGCATAAAAAAGATGTTGGTAGCAAAACCAGTGATACTGACTTCGGCCTTTTAAACTAAACTCATATTGCTATTAAATCGGGATTGGAAAAATGGTAAATTTGAAGTCAAAGTTAGCAAGGTAAGGCACAAGACGTTATTTACTTTTGAAGCAAAGACTAGCATATCTCCAGCAGCAGTGTAACAAACATACCAAGGGTATTAACTGAAATATGTTTTATGGCAAAGTAATTACTAAGAATAACATTTCATTGATTGCAAGAATGAAGGATAATCCACACTACAATATGCAAATACTCGTATAACTACTCCTTTTTGTGAGTACGTAGGACAAATACCGAAGACGAGTTTAATATCAATTGTATCATAGAAAGAATTAGATAAGTCTATTTCATATAACCTATACACCGTGACAGAAAGTGCAATAACTTATTGGGGACAAAGTAGACATTTACTATATAATATCTTTGTTATACTTTTGTGTGGTTTTCGAGAACACGCGCTATTAATTTCATTGTCAATTCACGATTGTGTCAATATGCAGTTTGTCTTTGTGGGACGTGCAAACACCCTATATATTTTTTATATTTACAAGTATGTGCCATAATTACTAACGTTTATCCGGTTATTGTAGAGAATAAACCTGATGGTTCACAAAGAGTTGATGCGGCACTGGAATGCAGGTATCTTACCTCACTTACCGAATACATGAACATCCGAACATTTGAGTCAGTTTAGTTTAGTTTATATGAAGACATGAATTCATATATGATGTCCTTCATTTTCAGGTCAGTAAACATGCATGAAGCACGTACAAAACAGCAATCACAGATTGCTCTGTTCGGAAATGTCCAAACATGCCCTCTGGATAAAACTACTTGTACTTCAGAGACCGAAGCTGTAGTAAACCGTACCCAGGATCTCCAGAATTAAGAACAGAACCAAATGTCAAAAATTATCATATAATCTCGTCTTGTTTTTTCATGTACACAATATAAATTTCACTATGCAACATAAATATACCAGAACGCAGTGTTACCAAGATACAGCGCAATTTAAGTTTCATTTCATAGAAAAGCACTGAAAAAGAAAGAATATTTACTTGGCCATGGACTAATCAGTGTCAAGAATTAGTGGGTGCATGTATTGCAATATGGGAGTTGTACGTGTCAAAGCGACCCGGGAGAGAACAAACAAAACTGCCAGTGAATGCGAACGAACAAAGCTGCCAGAGAAAGAGAACGAATGCAGGACTTTCCGCAACGCAATGCAACGATCTACCCATTCGAACACTGTTACCGCCATTCAAACTGTAATGTTAAAGATAGACCGTGCTCACACCCGTATCCAGGATCTAAGACAACTCATGTTCAGCAGTGTATTTACATTTCATCAGAAGTATTTTAACCCATTAAAATGCATTAACTCATCAAAAATAAGTTCACAACGAGACTATAACTGTACTGACATAAAGGCAGATCATGATCGAACGCTTGTCAACCAGGTGTCACTATGAATTATTTATCTGTTGATATTCCATCATATGCATTTATCACATTAAAGAAATAAACCACCAATCAAACTATAACATTAAAAAGTTCAAGAGAAGATATCGATCATATTCACATCTGTACCCTTGACATAGGATCGCATGTTCTTCATGTTTACAAGAGCTTGCTTATATGGATCATTTATACCAAATTATGATCAAATTTGATTTATTAGAATCTTAAGAAAAATGATGTTTGAAACATTCAAACTTTTCCCCTTTTAGGCCCCTGATGACAATGAACTTTTAACAGTTATAGCCAACATTGAAACATGAAAATTGATAAAATGAAGCTTAAGCAACTCAATGTGTATAAATTATGTTGATGTTTCATTTTAACCGACTGGAATACATTAACCGTCAATCGGATTGTTAGGTTAAACAGCTGACAAAAATGGCTATTTAGAAACATTTTCAGCACATTGCAGATGAAGATAATAGAATCTATTTTCATTGGTTAAGGAAAATCTGAGAGGCAATCTGGTAGAATCAATGACGTCCAGCAAATAAGCGATAATTTTT
Organism: Panopea generosa; assembly: GCA_029582155.1. Classification (NCBI taxonomy): domain Eukaryota; kingdom Metazoa; phylum Mollusca; class Bivalvia; order Adapedonta; family Hiatellidae; genus Panopea; species Panopea generosa. The sequence goes on along the minus strand of CM055895.1, from coordinate 69,861,129 downwards.
CTTACTTAAGTGGTTCAAGGACAGTTGACAACGAGACAGGTCTTGTTGCAATCCGTTTTCAGGATCTATATATGGAAGCTTTAAGGTGGGTCAGCTGCAACAACCAATAACCATCCATTACCCTGAGGAGTAAATGTTATCAGTTGAAAGTTTATTAAATATAAATATTCTTGGAAAATCTTGCGGATATCACAAAGAACGAAAAAAAAGAAGATCAACAAAGAAAAGCTGATTAAGGTGATGAAGCTCGTCAATATAGGAAGCAGAAGAATCAGGCATTTCCTTTGGATATAACATTTATATCGCTGAGACTGGAAGTGCAATAACCCGGAATCAGAATCACTACGGCTAAGGACTAAGTGCACAATTTTATCAATATTGTATAGTTTGTCTATTTTTTCTTGTCATTTGATTTTTTTAACACATCAGACATCTCATTATGCTTGGTCAATGAGAAATGGGGAGTTTTACAATTCAGATTACCTTCATAAGACAGAAAATTCAATCTTTAATGTTGTTCAAGAAAAAAAAATATAGCAAATATATTTTAATATACTTGACAAGAAAAAACCTGTTGACGGCCATAGCCAATATCATGAACTACAATTCAAAGTTTTAACAAACCAACAAACAACAGTACAATTAACAATGTAACCTTTAGCATTTATAGCCGACATGGAAATGTAAATATATGATGAGGCTTAAGCATCCCAATGTGTTGATATTTCATTTTAACCGACAGTCCTACATTTACCATCAATCGAATTGTAATGTTATACAGTTGACAATAAATGAAAATTAAGAACAATTTCAGGACAGCGCAGAAGAAAATAGAATGTATTTTAGTGGTGAAGGAAAATCTGAGAGGCAATCGTGTAGAACCGACGTCGTCCAGCAAGTAAATGAGAAACTTTCTAACTGACATGGACAGTTGACAACGGGACAGATCGTGTTCCAATCCGTTTCCAGGATCTATAAATGGAAGCCTTAAGGTGTAACAACCCATAACCATACATTAAACTGAGGAGTTAATGTTATCAGTTGAAAGTGTATTCTATACAAACTTACATGAAATTGTAACACATGCAAATTAGGCGGTTGAGTTCACGTAAACTTGGCTAGTTACAAACCTCAAACAAGATCGATTCTATCTATAAGTATGCCCGAAGCTCAAAAAGAAGTTCCATTGGTATACATTCGTGAGAGAAATGAATGCCTAATGTCCATTTTGTAGAGTTTGATCACGTTGTAAATATATAAATTGAATTTGATATTAAAATCCTTTCCCAAAACAACTGAACTATGAATATGACATGTTTAATGCCATAAAGAAAACATAGTATGCATGCAACTATATAGTTATTTACTTACAAATTGCCATCAGTATGCTTATGTATTTGTCCCATCTTGTGAAATAAACACTAAACCATTGTTTGTAATCAATAAAAAAAACATGAAGAACTTATAATAAAAGTAGTGTTGATCCAGAACTTTTATTGACCCCCGTCTCCGGTTATAGAAACTCTGTCTGTTTCGAAGACTTTGGAAGATGCCCATCTATAAAGGTTAGACTTTTAATTAACCAGTTGGACCCTGCCTGTCCATCTTCCATGAAAATTATCTTATGACTTCATTAAGTACACTCTGGATTATCTATATGATTCAATTTTATATAGTTCAGTTTCTGCTTGGATCTGTTTTCTCACATCTTCTGTTATCTTTAACTCTAAAGTCACTTCTGAGAAAACTTCACTCTCGGATATCTGTAATTATACAAAATATCAATAAAGACCAGTAGGTACCATGGCGTTATAATTTAAAACGTTTTACCTACATTTAAGTAAATTAATACAGAGTGTAAGTTAAAGCAATATTTGACAATACAATTGTCATACTTCAGACAATAATAATCTGATTTTGAAAAGTTGCCCAAAAATAGTATGTCTACGAAACTTCTGTGCAAGTTTTATTAATGGTGATGCACATGTATCCAAATAATGACTTTTTCGCAAATATGACAGATCAAGGCCTATAACTTGGATTTGTTTGTCTAAGATATTATGATTATAAAACTACATGTACTGTGTAATCCAATGAAATGTGCGGATGGTGGATTGACTTTATTATGCCATTATTACCCATTTGTATCATTTATTGGTCATAGTTTTTCCATCAAAGAGTGGTCATTTAGATTCATTCATTATTGATTTATATTGTTTCTACTTAAGTCATTCAATAAATGCTTGGTAGTCATTTCGAGAGGTTGGCGTGAAACTATTGTATCCAATATTTGGAAAAGTTTTCAGGAGAAGGAACAACCTCCTTTCTATGTTAAAATATTTACCAAATTAATAGAAAACGTAATTCATTGTAAATGTAGATTGTAATATCATTTAGTATTATAATTGCAAGGATAATCTTGAACAACTTCTATTCCAGTAAATAAAGAAGAATGTCAGTTACAATAGTTTCACGCTGAAATTGATTATTTTGTTCAGTGTGCAATTATTGTATGTGATGGTATTGCAAGTTTTAAAGCAATCCTGGTATGATCTTCATTATGAAATGTATTACCTGTTTAAAATATGTGGCCTTTCATCTCTCTTCATCAAAATAACGCAGAAAACATATTTACGATACATATTACCTATTTTTATTAAATATCTGAATAATTTATATAAATACCCATTATGACTGTAAATATAAATTAACAAGTTTATCCTTACTTTTTTAAACAAGAAAACACATTAAATGATTATATGATATTAAACAAAAAACGATTATAAACATTGTGATGTAGATACAATATCGTTTACTTATATGTTTATCTTAAGTGTTTAGCTTGAAACTATTGTATCTACACATTACCATTTGTTTTCAATAATTATACTGTAGAAGACTTCGGAAAACCTTTAGAGTATTAGCTTGTAATTTATTGCAAAATATATTTCAAATTATTAAAGAATGTCAGTTACAATATCTTATTTTGTTAATAAAAATAAATATATTTCAAAATGTTTAGTGTGAATCTTTGATTTGATACTCATTTGCTAGTCTACTAGCGGTCTTTGTTTCAAGTCTTTGTGAATCAATTGCTAAACTCAATTTTTTGTAAGTATTTAAGTTATATTAAGTTTCAAGTCTTTGTGAATCAATTACTAAACTCATTATTTTGTTAGAATTTAAGTTATACATGTATTAAGTTTCAAGTCTTTGTGAATCAATTACTAAACTCATTTTTTGTTAGTAATTTAGTTATATCTAGTAGTTTGTCTGCTAAAAGTCAGTTATTTTAGTCATTCCCTCAGGGTTCCTTTATCAGTTGTTAATCAAATGTTAGATAGTACACGTAGTTACATGTTTTATCAGTTCTTAAATATTAATCATAAATGTGCCATTTGTTGAATTTGTTTGTAAATTTATCAGTAGACATTTGTTAATAATTTCTTATAAATGTTTGTAAGTCATATGTAAATCTGCTAGAATTCATTTGCTTTTCATTCCTTTCACTAGTTATGAATTATTTATGAATTGCTCTAATTATTTTCAGTCATATTATAATCATTTGTTGAAGTTGTTTAGCGTATACTGATTAAATTTAGATAGATTGCTTGTAACATCATTTATTTAATCATAGTCATTTACTGATATATCATCAGTCATTCATTTAACTCATGTTTTTCAGAGAGTTTCAAAAGAACTTATGTTTTTTACAGTAAATGTTCAAATCAGGTCCTATCCACTAAGAACTGTCCTCAGGGTTAATTGGATGATTTTGTGTGTTAAGGTTTATTTCCAATATAACTTGAAATTACCGGTAAAATACTTAATATAATTGATACTAAAAAAAGAAGTTGGTACAGTGTGTCTGGAGACACCGACAAAGTATGTGATTTTAAAATACAACAAACAAATGAATGGACCTTCTTACCAACAAACCAAAACAAAAACTATTCTCTGAAAAGAGAAAACAATGAATAGAAAACAACTTACCACATTAAAGCCAATCTTTTTAAACATGGAGAGACTTGGTGTATTGCTGGAACCAATTTTAGCAGTGATGGAGCACAAACCCAAATCTTCAACACCTGTGAATAAATGATTGATTGATTGAATATTTAGCATCATTTTATGCCATCGAGGGCTAACAGACGATCAGTTAACTTTACCACTGTTTCCTGGGATCCTGAAAGGCTAACCAGTACTCGAGCACAACCCACCTCTGCAAGTAATTGATAACTTTCTCTCTTGAATCACCAGTGAGAGATGAATGATAATGAGACACAATGTTTTATATCAATCGTCACGGAGATGTTTGCCTGGTGGGGATTTGAAATCACAACCCCTGGATTGATAGTCAGATGCATAACCGATTGAGCTAACACCTGTAAATAAAGCATCTGTAGTTACAAGTGACATACCGGCATAACATATAATACCCACTTAACTTTTGCAGAAAGGGTCTGACATTACAGAAATACATAATACTATTTCGCTAATATTTATGTTGTAAATGCTACTCAAGACTACATTTCAATTTAATTCATATTTATGTGAACAAAGTTACCAGTAACCCAAACTGAAGGTCATTTTCTTCTTGTCAGTGCAATTGTCAATGGTTTTGTCAGGGTTGCCATCTCAGCACTTCTGCTATTATTGAAAGTTTTAGTTCGATTTCCCATAATTCCAATTTCAGCTATTTTCTTATCATTGTCATGTCAGATTCAATATACAAGTATCTCATATTGACAACATTTACCAAGGTAGTGCATTATGAAATCTATATTTTTTTTAAATTAATACCTTTCCATTTGTCTGACACAGTGTGAAATGATATGTGCAGCGGCTATAATAAACTAACCTGACCATTATTTTATGAGAAACTGGCTATCGACTTATGACAAAATTCACAATTTATTACATTTTTGTTGTGTTCTTCATTTACAGTATGCAGTCTCAGATGTTACTGGTAAGCATTTAGTCCATTGATACTCTTTTGTTTATAAATGCTAGGGCTGTGCATTGGCATTTTTTTCATCTGCAATGCATATCATGATACTTCATTTTGAGAACGATACATATCATGGTCCATATTGCCTGTGAAATTAAAAGGTGATGCGTACCACAATATTCGAGTCGCAATGCAATGCGCATCATGTTATTGATTTTTAAACTGTATCCTATGCAACCACCATGATTGTTTAAGAAGGTGTATGTAATAACTAAGCTCGTATGCAACTTAAAAGTATCTTTATAAACAGAGAACAACAAAACTTATTACACTGCATTACTGTGAGAGTGATGAAATAACATAGATGGATAGAATAACATAGATGGATAGTACCTGATGGGAATGAGATGCCGTCCGTCATATTTGTCACGTGTTCAGCCAGTTTATATATGAAAATTCGTCCTGCTTTTTTAAAAACCTGTTTTTGTTTGTAAGTTTCTGTTAGCTAGTTCTTATATGATTCATCAAGAATGGAATTGCCATGCACGACATCTGACAATCGTATTGATGCATTGCAGGTCTAGGGAATGCATTGCATCACGATCTATTTCAAGTTTCATTTAACATCCGAAACACACATCGGCAGAAAGATGAAACGCGATATCCATCGTTACACCTCTAATAAATGCTTATACTTCAGTTAAAAGTAAAGCAATTGATCTGATGGTGTATTTAAATATTTTATTAATAAAACTTATCAAGATGTATAACAGTTCACCTACCATATCTCATCATTGTAAAAAGTGCTTCCCTGCCGTAACCTTTACCTCTATCATAACGCTCTAGAAAACAAAACACATAATAATGATAACAGGTTTTGAAACATTACGTGGATGCACAGTGCTTTTATCTTACAAAATTATAAGATCATGGTGAAGGGTCCTCCGCAGTAGAGTGGTCTAAGGTACCGTTTCAAGACCACTACCACTAAGGTCATAGGTTCGAGTCCCGCTCAATCCAAAAACTTTCGCCTGCACACCCAATACTGGTTTTATCCAAGCAATGGGCTCAAAAGTGATTTCACAAAAAATCCACGCTTATTTATCCATCAAGCTAAAATAATATTAGAATTCAATCTAGGTAAAACACAAATAAATGCAGAATTCAACAGGGTAAAACACAAATTAATGCAAAACATTTTTATTTAATGAGGTTGTTGGTGCAGTCTTCAATCATGTGTGTCCTCATTCCTTGACTTGAGGGATTGATTGATTGAATATTTACTGTCACTTTTGATGCCACTGAGGGCTAACCTAACTACTGTTTCCTGGGATCCTGAAAGATTGATTAACCAGTACTCAAGCGCACTCCATCTTTACAAGTACAGTCAAACCTGTGCAAGCAGTCACCTCTATTAAGCAGCCATTTGTCTTAAGCAGCCACATTTGCTGTCTCCCATTTACATGGTATCAGAGCAAATTAACCTGTGTTAAGCAATAACCTGTCTTAAAAGGTCACTTTTGCTCCTTCCCTTAACTCGTTGCTTAAGACAGATTTGACTGTAACTGATAACTTTCTGACTTGAATCAATGGTGAGACATGAATGATAATGGGACACAATGTGGTATATCAATCATCATGGAGACTGTTGCTAAGCGGGTATTCAAACTCAATACCCCTGGATTGATAGTAACTAGGACACATTACTGACTGAGCTAATCGGGCCCAGCATTGGACTTGTCAATGAGAGAAACTGATGAATACACATGGAATATCCATACAGAAAGACTAGTAGTATAGTTTTATGTTCAGTTTATAGAATCAGTTGCCTTGTAATGGATAATAATTATAATTTAAACTGCAATTTGATTAATTCAACATTTAACCATGGAACAAAACATCTTTTATTTTGTAATACATTGTACAACATAATTTGAAATAGGTCATTAGACCAATGATCAAACATTTCTGAATATTATTATTACAAATATTCCTTTAATAATGCATATATTTGTAGTTACTAATTTCAAATAATATTTTTTTTTATGAGGTTTTACGCAATTTTCTACATATTTCAGGTTATATATGGCCTATTCAGTTTTATTGGTGGAGGAAGGCCTCAGACTGAGTAGAACCACGGTCCTTCTGCAAGTAACTGAAAACTTTTTCACACTTTGACAACTGACCTTGACATTAAAGATATTGACTCAAACTATTGATAAATACATGGCATGGTGAACATGGCAGTTAAGCTTGAGAAAGGTAACACTTCACCATAATGATCAACTCTGTAAAATAAGATTACAACTAAAGGATGCCTATGCCCATTCATACTGGGATAGAAATATGAAGTGGGACATTGCCAGGATGTTAAGGTTATTACAAATATTGTTTCTTAAAAACTGAGTTTTCAAAGTACTCTTCAATAGTACATGTAATAATATTGATATAACATAATGCAATGGTGGTCTAATGGCAGTGTGTTTGCCTCATAAAAGTTGTGGGTTCGATCCCTGACCAATCATATCTTAGACTTAAAAAACAAGTCATGATATGATTGTTAAGTTTTTGGAAGAAAACAGTCTATACAATGCATTGTCACATGGGACCAATTTGTAAATCCATTTAGCCAAATATAATGGAGTAAAACACATGGTAATAAAATTCCAAGTTAACAAGCACTGACCTGCAATCATGATCTCTATTTCTGCAGTGGTCAAGTCATCTTCATCATTGAAAAATAAGTTAACATCTCCAACCATACAATCTAAACACAGAACAATAAAAACACAAATGTCAAACTATATAATCTCAAAACAGTACAATAATAAAGAGTAAATATGTTCAACGGTATGATTAAAACACAGTATAATACATAACAATTATCTGATTCCTGCTTCAGTCATACTGTCTGGAAAGATTAGAATATCAAACAACAAAATTTGATACACTTCATCACCTCAATGATAAAAATGGTCTAACTGTAAAAATCAAATAAACAGTTAGACTGTGTTTGCTCCAAAACCACGATTTGTACAGCAGATTAAATATTTCCAACCATGCATTACAGAAATGTAGGCAGTGGAAAAAGTAAAATACACATAAATATGTATAATCTAGAAATAGCATACAATTAAGTATCATTTGCATTTTATCAGTGAGTAATTCATATGTTTCACTAATGTTTGTAAGTTTACATACTTCCTACGTGTAAGATTTTATGTTGAGGAAAAAAGACATGAAACACGTTAAGCATTCCACTAGCACTATCATAAGAGATTGTATTCACATAATATATATACATATACATGCGATTTTCAACACATTTCAGGTTATATTATGGCATATCTAGTTTTATTTATTGGTGGAGGAAGACCTCAGAATGCATCTGAGTAGAAGCACCATCCTTCCGCAAGTAACTGGAAAACTTTCCCACATAAAGTGTTTGGAGCAAGTGTGAATCGAACCTATGACCTTTGTGGTGAGAGGAAGTGATCTTGAAATGACGCCTTAGACCACGGAGGACCCTCAATTTAAGAATAAAATCTGCATTAGAATTTGCACAATATTTTGTTAAAGAAACATCATTTTGTAGATGTCTTAATTGTTTATATAAAATTCTTAGACTTTTGACAGTTTCATTCACCTTTATGTTCAAGGATCTGTAAGCTTCTTCCACAAATGTATCTGATTGCCATAACTTCACCTTTAACCTTTAATTGTAGTATTCAACCCCTTTCAAGCAAATTGGGCCAGGTCTGATTAGCTCAGACAGTAGCGCGTCTGATTATAAATCCATGGGTCGCATGTTTGAATCCCTGTCTGGCAACAGTCTGTGACGATTGATATAAGATATAATGTCTCATTATCATTCGTCTCTCACCTCTGATTCAAATGTTAAAGTTATCAGTTACTTATGAAGATGGATGTGCATGAGTGATGATTACCTTCCAGGATGCCAGGAAAGAGTGGTTAGGTTAAATGATTGTCGGTTAGTCCTCACTAGCATGTATAAAAAATTCTAAACATTCAATCAAACAAATTATATTATGATATTATTCTCTGTTTAATACCTATGATATCACTAAAATATTTTTTTACCTATTTCCTGTAATGTCTTCTCCCTCAAGTTTTTCACACTTCACTATGATGAATGTACATTCTACAAAATCAAGAAGAAAAGACTCAACATGTTGTTTCTATAAATCTATTTACACTATCTGCTCCAACCGAGTATCAGGTGTAAATGTGATCTTCCTATCTAACACGGTGTCACATGTAAATGACACAGCCACCTTATCTTGCTGACATTATCTGTGATGTCTGCATGTCTGCTGATAAGTCACGATCATTGTAAGTGGTTGAGGGCACTCCTGTTTATAATCTAAATACCATAGTTTTCGCAAATTTTGTCAACTCACTTGAAATAAAACATTATAACTTATCCATGCATATAATTAATTCTAACTTACTGAAACCTACATTAAAATCATGTCAATAATTGAAAAATCTTTAATTTTCAAAACTCATTTAATAAAACAAAATAGTTAAGGCTAATTCAGTGGAATGGTAGAACAGGTGGAGAGTGTTGACTGCTCATGCCAGATGTTGTAGGTTCGATCCAAGGCATGACCCATGACCCGATGACCTTTGAAAACACAGACTAAAGAGCATTTCATAGAAGCTCTGAGTTAAATACCACTTGATGCAATTGAGGTAAATAAATAAGTATAAACTAATTAGTTTAAACTTATTCATTTTACTTCGATTGTGAAACAATTTCTTACAACTTAGGTAAAATCATACTAAAAGTCTTCCTGGTTAGAACCAGTACTTAGCATATGCGGATAAAGCGTCTTGCTCAAAGACATTACACAAAACCGTGGCGGAGGATTGAACCCATGACCCTCCAATCATGGGTTTGGTGCTCTATCACTGGACCATGTGCTCCACATAAACTAATTAGGCTACCAATATATTGATGAGATGATCATAGACAAGTTTTCCATCAGGTGTATCTCTAGCAGTAATTGTTAAGCATCGCTCTTACTGTTTTCATCGTTTCTCCATGACTGCTGCATCTCATATTCCTGTTGCAAAGTGAGTGGTTCTGAAGCAGTCAATTCCTGCAACTCCTCAGACTTCATCCACTCATGGTACCTTCAATATCAAAACATCAATAAGTTTTGAAACTTTTTCATTTTACAAACTCAATAAGGTATCGAAGAAAAGCAGTAAATATTTATATTGTTCTGATCCTTTTGTTTTTTTCATAGTTTACACGTCACAAAGTCCTGTATCACACCTGGCAATGATTAGCCAGTGACAAACCAGCCTTACATACATAGCATTGTTTAAGAAACTGGCTTTAAATGGGCTACATGGCAATATTTATGAACTTTTACTTAACATCATTTCAGAAAATTATGCATCTACAAGGTATCTGTTTTCCAATGGCATTCCTATGTAAAACTCTAATGTACCCTTACAGGGTCCCTATACATACTAAACCCTTGATATTAAACTTCAATCACTGATGCATAGGGATAATTCATGCCAAATATGAACAAATCTGACGGACTGGTTCTTAAATGAAATATATCAGGAAAAAAACGCTATAAATGTCTTAAAAAATAAAATGCTTTTTAAAATGGTTAACATACATTTCATCATCAGTAATAAATAAAATCCGAATGGCTTAGTTTCGTAATAAATAAAATCCGAATTGCTTAGTTTCTTAAATCTATCAAAATGTGACAAAGTAGCTATTGAAATTGGAGTGGTATACTTGGCACGAAATTCCAATTCTACAAATAGAGAGCACTTAAATGCTGCTAGATGACTTTCGCATCATTATTCAGACTCTTTCTAAGATGAAACAATGTTTGTTACATGTTGACCTGTATAACAGATCAAATTTAAATCAAAATGAAATCAAGTGACTCATTTAATACGTCACAATATGTTGCAATTTTGAGTTTGACATCTAATTAAGTCTAACCTAGGCTGTAGCCAAAGTAAGGAAATCTCTTTTCAATTAATTATTTTGGCATGTTAAAATAAATATATCTTTACAATACGGGGTCAGTGAGTAATATATGTGCATGATATATCTATTGGGAAAAAATGTTTATAGTCAATTTTAAAATGAGTTGTATGGGAATAGTTGTCTTAAAGTATGGGATGAGTTATCTAGAAGTATGGTACGAGTTGTCTTGAAGAATGAAACGAGTTGTCATGAAGTATGGGACTAGCTGTCTTGAAGTATGGAATGAGTTGTCATGAAGTATTGGACTAATTGTCTTGAAGTATGAGACGAGTTGTCTGGAAGTATGGAACGAGTTGTCTTGAAGTATGGGACGAGCTTGTCCTTAAGTATGAGACAAGTTTTCTAGAAATATGGGAAGAGTTGTCTTGAAGTATAAGAGGAGTTGTCTTGAAGTATTGGATGAGTTGTCTAGAAGTATGGGATGAGTTGTCTTGAAGTATGGGACCAGTTGTCTTGTAGTATGAGACGAGTTTTCTAGAAGTATGGAAAGAGTTGTCTTGAAGTATTGGACAAGTTGTCTTTAAGTACGGGACGAGTTGTTTAGAAGTATGGGACGAGTTGTCTTGAAGTATGAGACCAGATGTCTTGAAGTATGGGAAGAGTTATCTAGAAGTATGGGGCGAGCTTGTCTTGAAGTATGGGACCAGTTGTCTTGAAGTATGAGACGAGTTTTCTGAAAGTATGGGAAGAGTTGTCTTGAAGTATGGGACGAGTTAGTCTTGAAATATGGGAAAATTATCTAGAAGTATGGGACGAGTTGTCTTGAAGTATGGGACGAGTTATCTTGAAATATGGGACGAGTTGTCTTGGAGTATGGAATGAGTTTTAATGAAGTATTGGACTAGTTATCTAGAAGTATGGGACGAGTTGTCTTGAAGTATGGGAAGAGTTATCTTGAAGTATGGGACGAGTTTTCTTGGAGTATGAAACAAGTTTTAAAGAAGTATGAGACTAGTTGACTTGAAGTATGGGACGAGTTTTAACGAAGTATGGGACTAGTTATCTAGAAGTATGGGACGAGATGTTTTGAAGTATGGAACGAGTTATCTTGAAGTATGGGACGAGTTGTCTTGGAGTATGAAACGAGTTTTAATAAAGTATGGGACTAGTTGATTTGAAATATGGGACGAGTTGTCTTGAAGTATGGGATGAGTTGTCTTGAAGTATGGGTCGAGTTATCTTGTAGTATGGGACGAGTTGTCTTGAAGTATGGGTCGAGTTGTCTTGAAGTATGGGTCAAGTTGTGTTGAAGTATGGGACAGGTTGTTTAGAAGTATGGGACTAATTGTCTTGAAGTATGGGACGAGTTGTTAAGAAGTATGGGACTAGTTGACTTGAAGTATGGGACGAGTTGTCTTGAAGTATGGGATGAGTTGTCTCGAAGTATGGGTCGAGTTGTCTCGAAGTATGGGACGAGTTGTCTTGAAGTATGGGTCTAGTTGTCTTGAAGTATGGGTCGAGTTGTCTTGAAGTATGGGTCGAGTTGTGTTGAAGTATGGGTCTATTTGTAATGAAGTATGGGTCGAGTTGTCTTGAAGTATGGGACAAGTTGTCTTGAATTATGGGTCTAGTTGTCTCGACTCCAGTATGGGTCGAGTTGTCTTGAAGTATGGGTCAAGTTGTCTTTAAGTACGAGTCTAGATGTCTTGAAGTATGGGTCTAGTTTTCTTGAAGTATGGGTTCAGTTGTCTTGAAGTATGGGACGAGTTGTTTAGAAGTATTGGACTTATTGTCTTGAAGTATGGGACAAGTTGTTTAGAAGTATGGGACTAATTGTCTTGAAGTATGGGACAAGTTATCTTGAAGCATGGGACGAGTTTTAATGAAGTATGGGATGAGTTGACATAATGTATGAAATTAGTTGTCTTGAAGTATGGGACGAGTTGTCTAGAAGTATGGGACGAGTATCGGAATCGACACCCTAGGGTATCAGGCGTCGTCTTGAAGTATGGGACGAGTTGTTTCAATATGTGCAACAAGTTGTGATTTGGGTCCAAGTCATGGACTGGCTGCATACTTTACTCGTCCTTTCACATATTTGTTTCGCGTTCTAATTTGCAAAATACTTCAATCAGCTGTCACTATGTTGGAACAACCTGGTACGGGAACAACTATATTTGAAGTAAATTTTGTGGCTATTGAATACAAAATCAGTTAATACTTAGCAACATGTTCTTTCTCGTATGGTACAAGAACAATTTTCTTGGCGATTATTTTCTTATTTATGTTATTCTTCATTGCTGTTGCCTGCACGTTTACTTTCAGACTTTCTAGATACCAATTCCGCACAAAACATACGCGGTGTTGTAGTAAAATGTTCCTTGCTAGAGTTAGAAGGTTAGTATAAACTTGTATGTGTAGTATTTGTACATTGACCTTGCTATATAATTATTAGAATAACTACACAAATCATGAAACACATCTGCTATTACATATAAGCGTTAATGTGTTAAAATAGAATTAGTGCATAATATGATTTGTGTGATTGGCACAGGTGGTTATTTGCATGTGTTTTACCGCTGTTCTCTTTGCAGAAGTTAGAAAACTCATATTGACAGATGGCGGAAAACTCAAGTGAGTTTATGCCCTCTCAAACTCCAGTAAAGGCAGCAATAAGAGTACCTATTGGACAAATTTTACTCAATTCTAAATGGAAAAATTCCGAACTGTCAACTGCTCTTCAGGGTGAGTATTTAAATTCTATAAAATCATCTTTGCATGGCAAAACACTTGTTTCTACATCGATCCTGGAGGGGTGACGGTGGTTTCGTCAACCTACCAGTTCGTCTACATTAATTTTGTATTGAAAACAGGTAGTGATTTCGTCAACCGATAAGAGTAGTGGACAGAAATATTTGATATTCAACAACACTTAGGATGTCATTTATTAAGACATACGCGCTGCTTTCGATAAAGTACCACACAAAAGATTGTTTAAAAAATATGGGGTTACAGAATTAGAGGTAACTTATTCAGATGGTTAACAGACTTCTAAGACAACTTGTTTTCAACGAGTCACAATTAACTGGAAATTTAGCAAATGGAAGCCTGTGTCAAGTGGGGTACCTCAAGGTAGTGTGCTAGGTCCAGTGATTTTTCTCATCTTTATAAATGATTTGCCTGAATTTTTAAACTGTACAACGAAATTATTTGCAGACAACACGAAAATATATATACAGTAAATGTGCCAATAGCGGATCAGTACCAATAACAGATAAAAAAATGTTTATTTGTAAATTTTCAGTCAAAACTACTTATGATAATCAAATTAAAATATAACTGTCATTCACATTACCTTTCGAACTTCAATATAATCAAAACAGAGATATAAACATCCGTACAATATGATAATGATCGCGGAAATGTTTTGTCACCCATTCCGTTGACACCGGAGATTTTGTCTCGTATTAAACCAAAAGTAGATTTGTTTCGCTACATATCTCCATAACGAAATGAGGTATGTACATACTTTTGAGTTTTATTTGATGTCACTACAACAACAAATAGCATATCACTTAATTTTGTTTATTAAAAACTCTTGACACAAGATTACCAAGGGATTGAATACAGGCCTGTCTCGGTACCATTAGTGGAATCACATTTTGGATGCGTGAAATTTTGAGAGACCATTTCAAAAACAATGTTACCAATTAAATGGCATTGTAAACTTGAAAACTTGGGTTATTTTGATATTCATCTTTCGGTGAGCAGTCAAAGACCTCTTTGAATGCTATTACAATTCCTGACTGTTTGTCCGTACGTCTGGGTTCACGTTTACAAGTATATAATATTGGATGGAATTAGATGTACTGCAGTAGCGTTGGGGGCGTACTAAACTCTGACAAACATATCTTTTTTCTATACCGTTGGAAGCTATAAGACTTAAAAAAATGTTGACTCTTTAATGACATTTCCTATAAATGGCCTCAGGGTTCGACATTAACTTTGTTTTCCACTAGACCCACCGGGCTAGTAACTCAGTAAAACTACTAGACCTGACCAAACTTCAACTAGACCAGACCAGACCAATATTGTAACTATGACTCTGGACATAGTACTGAAAGTTGGTCAGAATCAGAGTTTTCTTTGTTTCAGTTCTGCCTTTTGTCGTTATCATTGCGTTCCCCCCCCCCCCCCCCCCCCCCCACCCCCATGTGAAGCGTAAATTAAATAGAGACATGTAGAAAGGCGTTGTTTGTTGTTTATATCAATAAATAATAAATATTGGTCTTCTAATGTCATAAAATATAGAATGGAAATAACTGAAGCCGATCATACCTGGAAGAGTAACGCCACTTAATATATTGGGTCATTAGAACAGGTTAGAGTTATGCCTCTTAGTATGGGCCGCTTAGTAATTCTACGTTATGTGTTTTCTCGTTTGCCGTAATGCTACTGTACAAATTATCGATAGTTAATGATATTACAGTGCATTTAATTGATATAATGATAAACATTATCAGCTCAGGTTTTGGTGCTTTTTAACTGATTTCTTAATTTTAATTTAACACTGACCAGTCGGGTTACCTACACTCCAGTAGAACACGACTGAACCAAGTATATACTAGACTTTTGTCGGTCGGACGTGAGTTAATGTCGAACCCTGGGCCTTCTTTACCGTAGATGGTCGAGTGAGTTTATGTGTACAAAACGAAAGGACCTGTTAACCATATTTACTGATAAAAAAGAGGAGCCAGTGGCGGTGCGGCCCGAGTTTTTAGATTAAGTAAAAAGACATTGTAAAGAAAGAAAACTGATAGACACCCTTTAGAGACGGTATGCCTGGGCGTTAGCTGGTATGAAGCTTTTAAAATTGGAAATGCCTCGTATCATATCAACGCGATTCAGAGACCCAATTTGATCTGAGAAGATCACAGGTCACAAAAGAAGGTGACAGATAGTTGGTACAACACATTCAGAGCAAACGATTTACTTGATAAATCAAACAAAATCTGTAATATCGGATGAAACGGGCTTAAACCTGGACAGCAACTCGGCAAAGATCCAAGCAGGACTGATGTGCGAGTTCCCCTGCCACATCACTGCCTGGGAAACAGCGTTTTAATAAACATAACATTTATAACAGTTACACGTAGGCTTTGAAATGGTGTGTGAAGAAATGTTTAAATATTTCTGATGTATTTATTGATTTTGGCTCTTTCTACCAAACTTAATTCTTATGTACTATGCATGCAGTATTCCAATGTTTGCTTGAAATTTTACAGTGCACAGGAAATGTACAATGAAATAATGGCGAAGAATTATTTCTTTGTCTATATGATACGAAATCTCTTCAAGCTTTTCATTCACACTTATCCAAGTTGGTATAGCTAAAATATTTATAAACTGTCAATGCAATTGATGGTTTGATGACCTCATTTGGTCCGACAAAACAGATAATAATCAAACTGAAAAATAGTGTTGTTTTAACTTGCTGAATGATTAAGGAAACTAATTTTCCTTTAGTTTTACCAATGAACTATAAGACTACAAGGTGCTCTTGTAAATTTCTGTTTACCTCACTCAGCTCATCCAAAAAAATACTTGTTTTCTGTGCTCAAACCCAGTATTTTTCATGTGGGTAGGAAGCTAGCTATTTCATGCTCCTACCGACTCAGTTCACAATTGCAGCTACCCAAAGATTTTATTGATCTTCATGATTTCTGTCCATTTTTGTTAAAAATTAAAATTTGGCTAGTGAAAAAAAAATAGCTAGCTTCCTACCTGGACAAGTCAATGTGATGTTTTGAGATATTCCCTGAGGACAGGAAAAAGCGCTTATATCATGTGATCTGTTAATGGCATAGTTTATCTGTTATTGGTGCTTACACAACCTCTTGTAAATTGTTCATACCCATGTAACGGTGTACTAGTTCAAAGAAAAGTTGGCTGGTGTGTTCAGAAGGAATATTTTTCTTTCAGTTATCATATTTTCTAAAATAGTTTATGCGGTTAGATTAGTGTATGCAGTAATTGTTTCACTAGTGATCCGCTATTGGCACGTTCACTGTACAAGAGCATAAAAGATAACACAAGTGAAATAAACCTACAAGATAATACCATGAATTCATGTGAATGGGCAAAAAGTTTGGCAACTTACATTTGATACAAAAAAGTGTAAACAGATGCACATAGGCAAAAGAACAAGTCTAGACAAATATTACATGGATGACTGTGAAAAAGATCTAGGGATAATTAGACTTTAACAAACACATTCAGTCTAAAGTTAAAAAGGCAAACAGGAACCTGGGACTTATATGCAAAACTTTAACATACTTGGAAAAAGAAATGTTCTTACAACTGCGCAAGGCACTTGTGAGGCCCCACCTAGAATACGGATCAGTAATTTGGTACCGGTATCCAAATTTGAAAAAAGATAAAAGAGCAGTTGAAAATGTTCAAAGACTAGCAACATGGATTGTGTGTAACGTCAGACAGTTGTGTTACCAGGAAAGGCTAAAACCATTGGGTTTACCAACTTTAGAGTATCGTAGAAATAGAGCTGATATGGTACAGGTATACAAAATCATCAAAGGAATTGATAAGATAGAACAAAACAAGTTTTTCAAGTTTCCAAATTCCACAACGAGAGGGCACTCATTTAAACTATTTAAGAATAGACCAAGACCAAATTTTTGGAGGGGGTCCTTTAGTCACAGGGTGGTGGATACATGGAATAAACTCCCTGACCATACAATCAACGCTCCGACCCTTAATGCTTTTAACTTTTTAAGGACAAGAACAAATTTCAAAGTGAAAAGTGCTGATATTAACAGCATACGAAAAGTGTTACTATGTAAAAAAAAAATTGATAACGTGAACAATATAAATCAGTGAAAACACTAAAAAAAGAACCATAGAAATCTCTGGTTTATGCGCATTTGCACAGTGCGGTCTACTTACAATATGAACAATATGAACCTTAATTTAGTACAGTGTTATGTGGCATACCAATTAACCAGGTGTGATAATCCAATATACAGCAAGATTTTTTGTTGTATGGTGTTTAGCGTCACTTTCAACAATTTTTAAGTCATCTCGTGACAGTGTCTACTTGAGACAGTATTCTGAGAGCTGTCACTCTGGAGTATCATGCCGCAGACACCTGGTATGATACCCCACCCAGTCACATTATACTGACACCGGACCATCCAGACCTAGAACTGTCCTCTAAATGCTGAGCACCAAGTGAGGAAGCTTCTAGTACCATTTTTAAAGTCTTTGGTATGACCGGCCGGGGATCGAGCCCACGACCTTCCGCATGCGAGGAGGAACGCTCTTCCACTATACCACCCTGTGGTCTTATACAGCAAGAAGACTGGCAATTGTGGATAGGTGAGAACCAGTTATGGTCTGTTGAACAAACTGGGCTATAATTATGTTTCTGCTACATATCATATGTACATGTATTTGAGAAAATGACGAGTCTGTCTCGGAAAACATTGTATGTTAATCTACAATTTGTAAATACAGGCAGTGTGACCATTGCTATATGAAGACAATCTTGGCTATATAGACTTCCATCCTACCAATCAGATGGGCGTAGTTTATGCAGTTGAAGCAGATTTAGTGTCGCAGTCTGCAGTTAGACGGAAACTAGCCAAACTACGAAAGGTTAATGATTGTTTTATAATGATGTGATAATAATTTTTGTAGATTTATGTTAGTGTGTTAAAAAGTGTTTATTTGCTGTGCTTTGACCCAGATTTTGTTATTTTGTAATAATCAATTTTTTGTAG
This sequence comes from Panopea generosa, assembly GCA_029582155.1. Classification (NCBI taxonomy): domain Eukaryota; kingdom Metazoa; phylum Mollusca; class Bivalvia; order Adapedonta; family Hiatellidae; genus Panopea; species Panopea generosa. The sequence continues at coordinate 69,842,390 of CM055895.1, read as the reverse complement.
GTGTTTTTATCAAATTAATTCATATAAATTAAACCATTTGAAATTCAATATATATGCTGCATTTTTAGTAGCCTAGGTATAAGCCTAATAAGTTGCATTTATTCAAAACATATACTCTTTTAAGGATGGTCCTGTTTAAATCAATGAACCCATACATTTATCCTTGATTTGTTTTATCCTGCAATTACATTGAGCATTTTTAAATATGATATTTTTTTTCTTAAACATAGCTTTTGTGAATCACTCTCAAAACCATTCCTTTCCTGGGTAGAATTAGAAGTGCATGTTGGGTTGAACTAGTAGTGCATGTTGTGTTGATCTGGTAGTGCATGTTGGGTTGAACTAGTAGTGTATGTTGGGTTGAACTAGTAGTGCATGTTGGGTGTTGGGGTGAACTAGAAGTGCATGTTGGGGTGAACTAGCAGTGCATGTTAGGTTGAACAAGTAGTGTGTGTTTGGTTGAACTAGTAGTACGTATTGGGTTGAACTAGAAGTGCATGTTGGGTTGAACTAGTAGTGCATGTTGGGTGTTGGGTTGAACTAGTAGTGCATGTTGGGTGTTGGGGTGAACTAGAAGTGCATGTTGGGGTGAACTAGCAGTACATGTTGGGTTGAACAAGTAGTGCATGTGGGGTTGAACCAGTAGTGCATGTTGGGTGTTTGGTTGAACTAGAAGTGCATGTTGGGGTGAACTAGCAGTACATGTTGGGTTGAACAAGTAGTGCATGTGGTGTTGAACCAGTAGTGCATGTTGGGTGTTGGGTTGAACTAGTAGTACATGTTGGGTTGAACTAGAAATGCATGTTGGGGTGAACTAGCAGTGCATGTTGGGTTGAACAAGAAGTGCATGTGGGGTTGAACCTGTAGTGCATGTTGGGTTGAACAAGTAGTGCGTGTTTGGTTGAACTAGTAGTACATGTTGGGTTGAACTAGTAGTGCATGTTGGGTTGAAGTAGTAGTGCATGTTGGGGGGTGAACTAGTAGTGCATGTTTGGTTGAACTAGTAGTACATGTTGGGGTGAACTAGCAGTGCATGTTGGGTTGAACTAGTAGTGTGTGTTTGGTTGAACTAATGTTGGGTTGAACTAGTAGTGCATGTTGGGTTGAACTAGTAGTGCATGTTGGGTTGAACTAGTAGTGCATGTTGGGGTGAACTAGCAGTGCATGTTGGGTTGAACAAGTAGTGTGTGTTTGGTTGAACTAGTGGTACATGTTGGGTTGAACTAGTAGTGCATGTTGGGTTGAACTAGTAGTGCATGTTGGGTTGATCTGGTAGTGCATGTTGGGTTGAACTAGTAGTGCATGTTGGGTGTTGGGTTGAACTAGAAGTGCATGTTGGGGTGAACTAGCAGTGCATGTTGGGTTGAACAAGTAGTGCATGTTGGGTTGAACAAGTAGTGTGTGTTTGGTTGAACTAGAACTGCATGTTGGGTGTTGGGTTGAACTAGAAGTGCATGTTGGGTGTTGGGTTGAACTAGTAGTGCATGTTGGGTGTTGGGTTGAACTAGAAGTGCATGTTGGGGTGAACTAGCAGTGCATGTTGGGTTGAACAAGTAGAGCATGTTGGGTTGAACAAGTAGTGTGTGTTTGGTTGAACTAGTAGTACATGTTGGGTTGAACTAGTAGTGCATGTTGGGTTGAACTAGTAGTGCATGTTGGGTTGATCTGGTAGTGCATGTTGGGTTGAACTAGTGGTGCATGTTGGGTGTTGGGTTGAACTAGAAGTGCATGTTGGGCTGAACTAGCAGTGCATGTTGGGTTGAACAAGTAGTGCATGTTGGGTTGAACAAGTAGTGTGTGTTTGGTTGAACTAGAACTGCATGTTGGGGTGAACTAGCAGTGCATGTTGGGTTGAACAAGTAGTGTGTGTTTGGTTGAACAAATACTGAATGTGGGGTTGAACAAGTAGTGTGTGTTTGATTGAAAAAGTAGTGCATGTGGGATTAAACTAGTAGTGTATGTTGGGTTGAATCAGTAGTGCATGTTAGGATGAACTAGTAGTGCACGTTGGGATTAACTAAGTAGTGTGTGTTGTTTTAAAGAGGTCATAAGGTTGATGTGTGAATCGACCCTATCAAGATTGGAATCAACACTGCTGAGCTCGGAATTAACCAACCCTGCAATATTTTGCATTAGCGACTCACATCCTATTGAAATGACATCACACATGGCTTTTTAGCAGTATTGATATGAATCCCCAAGGAGGTTGCCTTTTTAATAGTAATATGACAGTTATCTAAGCTGTCTCGGATTCAAAATGGATGACTTTTCAATACATTTTATAGAAAATTGACACGGTTGTTAGTTGTTGTGTATCACTTGTAAAAATAAAAAATAGTATTATTCCCAAACTACATGTTACTACTCAATAAAGAAATGCTCAATTTATTGATTAATTTTAAACTTTAGTTTCCATTGTTGTTTTTTTTAAACATTTAGTTGATTATGAACTATACTGTATGTATGTATGTATGCCAACATTATTTATTTCCCTTGAAAGTAGTTAATGTTTATTAACACTGTTTTTGTTTTCCAGGCTAATAAGTTCCAGGTGTTAGTGATGGCAGAAAAGACTGGAACCAGCATTCAGTACTACCAATCATTACAAAAGTATGTAACAATGGAGTTGGGCTTCCTCATCACACCAGTACCCAGCCAAACTGAAGCTGCTGGTGTGCTGACGCAGATTGTAAGACTTATTAACTTCACTACTTGTTATTGTGTGGAGATCTGTGGAATAAGTATATAAAGTGTGTCTTATCTTTCCTTGTTGAAGATAGATGTCTTTATTTATGGAATCTAAAATAAAAATAGATGGCCCTTTTTCTTTTGAATTACAGTCGTTTTGTACCCTAGACTTTCCTACCCTAGTCGATACGTACCCAACCCTGGCATTTTCGTACTCTAGCCCTGGTTAATTTATACCATATCCCAAGTTAATTTGTACCCTGGGCATGGTCGATTCATACCTTAGACCATGTAGATTCGTACCTTCTATAATTCCCTACACTCGTATATCTTTGATGTTTTAAATTGCTAGAACATATATATATATATCGGGCTACATGTATACGTATCGCTGACAGTGTGTAATAAAACCTTACAATTAGTGTATTTTATAATAGAAATCATGATTTATTGGTAACTAATTTTAAAGGGTAATACTGTTAAATACACTTCAAACATCGCTTGTTTACAAGGGTTCGTTTTACACTATATGAATATATGTATTGAGCTTACATACATGTACAAACATTAAGTTAATTTAAGATAGAAAGAAATAAAGTAGAAAAAAAGTAGAAAAAAAGATTACTTTATGTGATTAGGTTTTAATATCCACATTTTCTAAATTGCCAGCTTTCAATGACATCAGTTACTTGCAAGAAATAACATGCATGCTGCCACGGACCTCAGAGTTACATGAAATGCTCACAAATTAAGATTATTGACACAAGTTAAATTTGATAATAATATAGATTAGGATTTGATTATTTACAATCAAAATTATTTTTAGGTCACCTGAGACTTTGTCACAAGGGACCTTTTGCGATCGCCTTTTGTTTGTCGTCGTGCATCTGTAAACAATTTACATTTTCAACTTCTCATAAACAGTAAGCTCAATCTTAATGAAATGTTGTATGCAGCTTTGGTACCTAAAATTAAATCAAAATTGTGAATTACATGGTCCCCAACCCCCTCTGGCCTTGGGGGTGGGGCCAAAACCGTCAAATTCATGGTAAACTTTAAAAATCTTTTTAACTATTGGAAGCACTTGGAAACAAATGTTGAACATGATTATGAACATTTATGGTTTATGATTATGGATCCCCTATAAAAATTGTGATTTGCATGTCCCTGGGTCACACGGTTTGGCTTGGGGGGTTGGGCCTAAAGAAATTTAGTGCAACCGTAAACAAAAGCCTAAAAAAATTAAAGGTAACCTTTAAAAATCTTATTACAGGAATCACTCAGAAACAAATTGTGAGCATGATTATTGAAGCCTAAAGATATTTTATAAAATTTGTGAATTTCATGTACCTGGGTCTCACGGTTTGGCACTGGGGGTGGGGCCTACTTTATTAAATGTATATAAAAGAAATTGACAAAAAACTTTATTTCTTATGGGAATGTTTTTTGGATAATCAGTTGACCGTTAAGGCCCATGGGTCTCTTGTTTAATTATTCATAGAAATACATTAAATATTAAATTTTGTTAAAACAAAACCATATAAAATTACTTAAACAGAATATAAATCAGTATTTTGAAAAAATAAAAAATTGGCTTAAAATATTTTTTTCAATACAACATGAATACTCACTGAACCTGTATTGCCAATAGGATATCTAAGTAATATGCACCTATGTTGGACTGAAATAGATTTCCTGCTTATTTTATGACATATTAAATGAGTGATTTCATTTTGATTTCATGCACAGGCGGATCCAGGATTTTAATGAAACATGGGAGTTTAGCGGGTAGGGGGTAGACGCATACTTCATTGTTTTTTTAAAGAGTATATCGATCCACCATTGATACAGGTTTACACTTAATAAAATTGCTTCATCTTAAAAAGAATCTGAATGACATCAAGCGGTATTTAAGAGCTGTCTATTTTAAGAATGGGGATTTTGTTCTAAGTTTACCAGTCCAATTTATATATCTATTATGTCACATGTTGGTGGATTTGGCATACCAAACCATTTGGATTTTATTTCTTTATGATATGAGATACTTTTTATCTATTTTGAAAATAATCTTATTTTTTAAAACATTTATAACATTTATATGATATAATCCCTTTAAAAATAAATTAATAAATAATATTTGTATAAGCCATTCCAAGTACTTGTATTTCTAATATGTAATTCTTCGGCCATTGTAAGTTCGAAAATGAAAAAATAATTGTATTATAAAACTTTAGGATTTTGTTCACTCTTGTCATTGTTTATTGAGTTATACCATTATACATAACCAACAATGGACATAAGTATAAGCATAAGATAAATTATATCAGGTGTGTATCGATTGGATAAGGTACAAATCAACCAGGACTAGGGTACTAATCGACCAGGGCTAGGGTTCCAATCGAACTGGACTAGGGTACTAATCGACCAGGGCTAGGGTACCAGTCAACCAGGGCTAGGGTACCAATCAACCAGGACTAGGGTACGAACATTCAGATTTAGGTATAAATCGACCAGAATATGACACGTCCAGGGTATGAATCAGCAATTTTTGCTGTAAAAATGCTAAGATACGCAGGAAAATTATTAACCATTCATCTCAATTACGCTCATCTTTTGAGACTTGCGCAAAAGATAGAAAAAAATAGTAAGCACAAATAGTACTTTCATTTTCTGAACAATTCCTGTAACCTGTTAGCTTTGCAACAATGTATTTATTCTACCAGAAGTATCGGGTACTTTATTGTATAATTGTTTAGTAATCCATCCCCCTTTCACTGGGAAGCTTGTTTTAAAAATCCTGTGAAAATAGAAGCACTTATAATCAGTAACCTGGGCTGCATTCAGTTCGGTTAAATGTTGGCTAACATGTTTTCCTGGACAATGTCTCAACCTTATATTAGCACGCAGTATGCGGTCACTTTAGGGAATCGGGCATAAAAAGGTGTTTGCTGTTTAATGGTGCTGAACACAGCCCTGTTCGCTTTGCAGCAAAGTATTTATTCTATAAAGTAAGCAGTAATTTCGCGTATAAGTTAAAATGCTCAATAAGATATCCCATGAAAGTACAAGCACTTATACCATCATGAACAAAAATGTCTAAACAGAATAATATAGAAAGTTTTTTTACGGTAAAGCAAATTAGCAGTAACATGGGAATGATCGTATCTGTGGCTGGAAATTATTGAAACTGGGATGATGTAAAGTTAAAATGTACTGTGTGTAAAAAACAGTGTTCCCGACATTGTTTGGGCTAAAGATGGAGCCCAAAATATTCAGAATTATTCCCCTTGACAGGCACAATTGCAGCAAAGAGCATGTAATGGTACAGCAGAAAGATGATAGATGTGTGGAGCTAATAATTGTGATCTTGTTGAGGTTTAAATGTGTGGAGCTAAATAATTGTATTCTTGTTGAGGTTTAAATCTGTGGAGCTAATAATTGTGATCTTGTTAAGGTTTAAATGTGTGGAGCTAATAATTGTGATCTTGTTGAGGTTTAAATGTGTGGAGCTAATAATTGTGATCTTGTTGAGGTTTAAATTGTATGACTGAATGAGACAGACATTATCATTTGAATACATGTGAATTAATATACTTGTGTATATTCTACAATTGATGTATTAATCAATACCCCCGTCAATTTGAAAATAATGCCAATTTACCCCCAAGCTTCAGAAACTGGTGGTAAATTACCCCATGCCAAAAATTACCTTGGGCACTGACTCCAGCAAAAGGATCCTTTGTTTTAGCCTTAACTAAGAGTATATAAAGCTTGCATTCTTCAGAAACAAAAATACAGAGAATTGTTTATTTATGACCTGACTGCCATGACAATGTGCTATCTGTTTATTACCAGATTTTTGTTTTGGATATATTTCAAAGGTGCAAACAGAAAGTAGAGTTGAGAGCAATCCTTTCACAAAGAAGAAACGACCTGGCAATCTTGATGAAGCCTTGCTTGCTACTGTGCAATGTATACCTAAACTTGGAGGGGTTAAGGCAAGGAAACTGTTGGAGCACTTCAAAAGTAGGCCTGTGCATCATAATATTAATATAGTTGTTACATGTAATACCTCTCTCTCTCTCTCTCTCTCGCTCTCTCTAACGTATGTGCTAAAGTGTGACAGTAATTGTACCTCTTGAAGAAAGACCGACTTTATTTGTAAACACATATTGAATATTTTATCTTACCTTTGAAGATCAAGATGATCCATTCTTATCATCCTGTGTCTGTCATATGTCCACAGCTATTTAGGTTGTATGCATTTTAAAATAACACCTGCGTTTGTATTGAATCTGGAAGTGAAATCTGCTGCTTCTTATGGCGGCAATTATTTTGTATTGATATCATCTTATCAGTGTATTTCTATTTGGTTGTTCATTACACACAGGTATTGCTAATTGATGAACATTACTATGACTCTCAAATTATGTAAAAACTAAAAGTTTCTATAACGGCTACTTGAAGTCTTCTGAAATGTTCAATAGTGAATACAGGAACGGACTGTTGATACTGATGGATTATATACTCTGCATAATCTGTAATGGTGTTACTATTTCAGGTTTACAAGATATCAACACTGCCTCATTACATGTAAGTTAAATTTATTTATTTTGTAACATTATGTTCTATTACGCAGTTTCTACAATTGTACCTGATGATGTTTAAACTGCTCTTCTTGATTAACAATATACAAAGAGAATCTTACATGTGTGCTCATTCATTAATGAATTTATTAAATGAGTAGGCAACAATTTATTATATCATAGAGAGATTGTCAAACATTATATCATCTTTTCCAATGAGTTTAATAGATTTAATAATAAAATGGCAAGATCATATGCTGCTTTATATCACAAAACTCTAGAAAATTGTACATTTACCATTAACTTACCACCTCTATAACTCTTACACCGTAAATTATGTGATATGTAAAATGTGCATCTGCATGTACTTAAGGAATATGCTATAAGGTTTTCCATAGGCTGCACACGCTAAACTTGTAATATATTCAGAATACTATAAAACATCAATAGTTTATGTGACAGTTTGGATCTTAATTGAAGATATTTAATGTTAGTTAAAACTGAAAATGATGATCACCATTAAACTGAATTCTGTTCTAATCTTTAGGTGCTGTCCTATTGGAAACGTGCAATCATTATAATAGTGTATCCAAAATGGCCACAATTATTAAAATGAAAGCTAAACAATTGTTTTTTGAACACAGTTCTGTGACATTTTAACATACATCTTTCTGGTGTTTTTAATAAAAGTGTTAATCTGATGTGTTTAGATGTGTTTAGATGTGTCTGATGTGTGCAGATGTGTTCAGATAAGGATTGATTATAAAATATTTGTATTATATTGACTTTTTGTTTGTTGTATAATTTATATGTATGTATAGTTGAAGCCTGTTTCTGTTTTGCAGGAGCTAAGTCAACTGGTAGGAAAAGCAAGTGCACAGAATATAAAAACATACTTTGAATCAAGAAGTTGACATGTGACACTGATATTTCTAGGAATGATGTCCGAGGATTAAAGGAAGTCAACTTATGGTAATCTGGGGAGGCAGTTTGATGACATTTTAATGCAACCATCTACCTGCAGTATCTCATGCATTGGATGACGTACCATGAGGTCATATTCCCAAAAGAATTATTTTGATTTTAAAATCTTGATAGTTAACTTTTATTATGTGATTAAGATGCCTACAAAATAAAATGATTGAACAATGTGCCCTGAGTGCATTCAGTACAAAGTTTGAAGGTAGATACTCACAAATCATTCATTCATATTACTGGCATACGGAATATTCTTGGACAACCCTTTATAAAACAAGCTCTAAACATATAACATCTATATGATTTATACAGCCATTAATGGAGGGCAATCAGATTTATTTCGAAAATAATTATCAGATATAATTGGATGTATGAAATTGATTAATAATCGATTGTAATCGAAAATAAAATCTTACAATGAAGAACTTTATAAAAAACATAAAAATGTTTGCATTCATCACAAATTCATCAGTTTAATACTGCTAGTTTGATTGTATAATTGATTGAGAAATCATTAGTTGATTGATTAATTGAATATTTAGCATAATTTTTATACAATTGAGGGTTACAGATGATTAGTTAACCTAACCACTGTTTCCTTGGATCTTGAAAGTTAACCATACTTGAGCACACGTCATCTCCGCAAGTAGCTGATAACTGTTCCACTTGAATCAGCGGTGAGAGACGAATGATAATGAGACTTAATGACGTATATCAATCATAATGGAGATTGTTGCTGGGTGGGGTCATTAATAATTTAGGCTCACTTTTATTTCGTTGGTCTATTTGTAGACTTTAAAGTCTTATCTATGCACATAATTCATGTTGTTTATTATAGTTCTTCTAATACAATCTTTTAATGAACTAAAAAACAACAGTTTTGATCGATAATTCAATATCATGATCAATAATCGAATCGGATGAGTATTTTCGATTAGTTATCAATTTTAATTGATTAATCATTACATAGTTAACTTTAATAGCATTTAAAATGTAAAATATTAAATTGAAACACCAAAATATTAGCTATTATGTGCTTATGTATCTACATACACAATTGTGCGCGGCAGGTGCAGACGTCATGTTGACATTTGACATCGCTCAGACACCCTTAATTAGATGTTGGGATTACAAAGTATTGATATTAACATATGGGCTAGGTTTAAGTTTTTCAAAGTGATGTCCATTGTTTTTTTTGTTAAGCAGTTCCGGTTCTGTTTAATTCATATTATCAAAACGGATTCATACACCTCCAACAATTTGCTTGTGTGTTATGAATAAATTGTTTTCATCATGTTTGATATTTTTTAGTTTTCTCAGTGATATTCCATGGTATTTATTCCTTTAGAAATCTGTATGTACACTTTGTTAACCGAAGAATGATACACTTTTGGTTTTCCAGTTTCAGACTTGATCATTTTAACAGTTTCCCCATTTTAAGTTTCCACTGGTGATTATATTATTGATCCGGGAACTGGATATATTGTGTTGTAACAAAAAAAAAATACCACTGGAAGCTTTGTATATTTCTTTCCTGAAAACTTGATATATTAAGTTGTAACAAAAATAATACTACTGCAAGTTTTGTATATTTCTTTCCCGAAAACTTGGTATATTAAGTTGTAACAAAAATAAACTACTATAAGCTTTGTATATTTTTGTTCTGCGATTCCTGCAGATTTTCCGCCCTTTTGGAACTCTGTGAATTTATTTGTGACCCTTGTGAAACTTGTTGATCGGTATTCTTTGTGCACTCCTTATCAACTTTATGTTAAGTTGATCTTACTTGATTAACCATTGTATAAAGTTCTGGTGAGGATAGTGGTCTGGGATCATAATATACCCTGTTGAACTCTCCACTGGTTATCTGCTCTTGTATAGTAAGTTTATCCTCTACATGGTAGATTTTCTGGTTTTACGCCTGCTATTTACTGGAATCCGGCATCTTGGATAATGCGTCTGGAGCCAGCTCGATATTTGAGTATTATATTGCACTGTGACAACTCTTTCATTCATCTGGCTACATGTAACTGGGCTCCTTGAATTGAAGTAACCGTGCGGGACTGGTGTGGTCTGTCCGTCAAAAATGATCTGCCATTGGTTGTATACTATCGTGTGAATCTGACTACTGCTAGCAATTCTTTTCTTGTTACACAGTATCTTCGTTATTCTTTTGTAAGTGTGAAACTACCATATGCTACTACATCTTTTTCTTCCCCATTCTTTACTTCAAGAAGTTCTGCTCCAAATGCTGAATCTGATGCACAAGTATCCAGTATAAATTCTCCGTCCGATTAGGCAGCAACAGCACTGGAGGGTTAATTAAAGTTGTTTTCAGGGCAAGAAATGTAGTCTGTTGTTCTTTGTCCCATTTGAACTTGTGCTTTCCAACTACACTGTTTAATGGTTTGGCAAGTTTTGAGAAGTTTTTAACGAATGACCTGTGATAATTTACTAAACCCATTAATCTTTCTATGTCTTTTGAACATTTTTGGATTTGCCACTTTTCTACGACTACTGTTTCTTTATTTGACATAGACAAACTGTTGCTGCATACAATTTTAATTTTCCTAATAGTTCTACTTCATTTTGAAAACAAATACATTTTTTAGGTTTTTACTTTAGACTGTATTGCCGAAAACGCTGGAATGTTTCTTCTAAGTTGTAAATATGTCAGTCGCATTTTTTTCATTGCCTGGGAGTAAACACTTGGAGTGTTGCAGAGTCAGAATCCCATTTTGACATGTTCAAATAGACCATACTTTATAATAAAAGAGATTTTCTTTCTGTCTGCCTGATTTATTTTCACTAGCCAATATGCTGAGTTGGCATCCAGTTGGAAAACCATACATTTTCTGCCTAGGTGTCCAAACAGTCGTCAACCGACGCAGAGAAGTCTCTGACCAACGGTAGGGGGAATACATCTTTCATAGTCATGTTGTTGAGTGCTCTGTAACCGATACATCATCTCAAAGAGCCATCACATTTTCTTATGAGAATATGTGCAGATGCCTAATCGATGTTGATTCCTGTTTAACGTTTGTTTTCAGCGTTTTCTGCAAATGTGCATGATAATCATTAGCAAAGCATGCAGGTGTTCTTTGCACTCGTGGTTTCACTGGCTTTGCATCTCTTGTTTCCAGTGTGTGCCCGATTTCATTAAATTTCCTAAATCAATAATATTCTCAGCAAATACATCTTGATATTCTGGTAACAATTTATTGAGTCGTGTACTCTGATTGTTATTTTAATGTGTACTGGAATCTTGAAACATTTACTTTAGGCATTCTGGCAGAGTTCTCCTCTGAGATTACATGATCTCGTTCATCATTTTCTTAAGATGTCTTTGTATTCACTGCTGCTATTGTTGGTTTTTCTATATTATTTTCTAATAAGATCATAACTTTTGATGAAAATTCAATAAACGCCAATTTTGCCTTACATTCACTAGTTCATAATCATCATTATCATCTCTAGTAAAAGCATCCCTCTGGAATAGTATTCTCGCAATGCGGTTAAATACTGAGCACTCGCAGCAGTTCTTTTTGTACAATGATACTAAAAGAACATTAAAACATCAATGATGGAACTAGATGGCACCCAGCCGTCCAAGGACCGACTGGAACCCTCCGAGGGTGGGCTGGCTGACAACCTCAGGTTGAAGTCCATTCCAGAGAACAATGGACGCCGTATAGTAACTTATGCGTTTTTTCGCAGATAACTGGATAAACTGATGATTGTGCCCCTTGTGAAATTTCTAGTTTGTCTAAGTGGAGCACTTGGTCTGGTGTCAACTAGGTTGTTGTAGATTGTGTAGAATATTGTTACCCGGGCATTGTTGCGACGGCGCTGGAGGATTTCCCACTTTAGAACTACGAACATGTCGGTGACATTGCTAGTCCTCGTGTAGTCAGACTTGACAAAACGAGCTGCCCTAAGCTGGACCATCTGTAGTTGGTTAATCCAGAGGCGAAGTTGCCTTAAGGCCGTGTAGGCCTGGGTCTACACCTTTCTTCGAAAAATGAAAAAAATAAAAACGGCAAAAATGCATAAAAATGATTGGGGGATAGGCCGAAGGGATTAATGAGGCGAGAAATTGTTTTTATTGTGTTTGATAATGCTGTAAAATAAGTTACTGTGTATTTTTGCATGTGAACATACATTTTGTTCAGTCATCATATGCATCATGCGTAATAGCTGTAAATATATCTTGAAATGCACCAGAAGCCACATATCAAGCTCATATTTAAAAATTGTATGGGGGAACATGCCCCAGACCCCTCTACATTGCCCGTGCCTACACATCCAGTTTAAGCCAGCTACGCCTCTGAATCAGACAGTCAGCATGGGAGGACCATACAGTTGAGGAGTACTGTAGGACTGGCCCGACATATTTGACTTTGCTTTTGGTGAACATAATGCTATGTTTCTCCTGATGAAGGACATGGTGGAGTCATTTTGGTTGTATAGTTGATGTGTTTAGTCCAGAAGAGGCCAGAGGAGATGGTATCACCGAGGTACTTGGTTGAACTTGATGTTGAAAGTGATTTTCCATGGATGGTATACGGGCAGTTGATTATGTTGTGTGTGGTACTGACGTGAATGACTTCGCACTTCTCAGGATGGAACGACATCTGCCATTCCCGCTCACAATCTTGAAGGCTGTCAATGTCTTGTTGTTCTGGTCTTCCTCAACGTGGATAGTGCGGTAAACCAAACTATCATCAGCGAAGAGGCATATTGTTGACTTGACCCGGGATGGCATATCATTAATGTAATCAAGGAATATGAGTGGCCCAATGACGCTACCTTGAGGTACCCCTGACATCACCGGAATCGAATAGGAGCAGGAATCATCATGGAAACACGTTGGGTACGAGCTGTCAAAAGGTCAGTAATCCAGGAGTGCACGCTACCTCGGACTCCATAATGATCAAGTTTCTTGAGGCGTTTAGAATGTTGGACCTTATTCGAGGCTTTACTGAAGTCAAGGATGAGTTTCGCAGGATCGACGACGACGGAACCCATATAAGCTATCAGTAAGGATGTTGAAGGAGTCAAAGTGTGACATAGTGTTGCTGAAGACAATGTGTTCAAGGACTTTACGTGAGGTGGTGTAGGATTATTCTCTTTTTAAACACTGGAGAGACAATAGTAGTTTTCCAATCTTCAGGGATTTTTCCTTGTCAAGAGATTGCTGGCATATTTTCGGCATGTCCGGGAGACAGTTCTGCCGTGGCTTGTTTCAGGAGTCGCGGAGGAATAATGTCTGGGCCTCCTGCTTGTGTGTTTCTGCACACCTTTGACTGTCACGGTGATTAAGTTCAGGGTGCTTGGTGGGTGTGATTGGTCGTTGAGTATGTTTGGTTTCTGTTCACAATGTAAGGTCATCTTCAGTGAGGAAACAGCCATGTTATCCTTTGTCCTTGATTTGATGAAGCTACAAAATGCTTTTGGGTTTTCGTGGTCATCTGACAGCACACTGTTAACAGGGTTGCCGTGTGCAGATCTGCATACACGTTGAACTTGGCGCTTGGTGTTCATGTTTCTTTCCAGCCGCTTATAGCATGGCGAAACGGGCTTTTCTTGTGTCTTGATATACGCCTGGTATCTCTGAAGATCCAGGACTGGTTTAAATCTTTAACTTTATAGTTTATGATGTGTTGACAACCGTCTTTGAAAATGTTCCAGGTTTTCTCAATGATACAATTGGTAGAATGATGGTGTTGGAGAGAGTATGACATTTTAATTTGATGTTAGCTGGGATAGCCTTACCCCACACATATAAAATTCACACTGGCTGTTAACGTCTGTTAGCCCACATGTTTATGTCCACAAATAATGCACGGTGGTCACTGAGGCCCGGGTCTGCTGTTCATCTATTAACAAGCTGGGGGCGGTTTGTCAGAAATAAGTATAATGTAGTATTTCCACGAGTAGGGAAATCAACTATCTGGGAAAGACTGAGTTCTGGTTCAATGTTGAGATATTAATCGATTTTCTATACTGATGACCGCTGATGGTATTGCTAGTCCAGTTAATATCTGGTTGATTTAGGTCCCCAGTTATCCATATCGAAGATTTATTAAATTTGAATCAGACAGTTGAGATACCTTTAGAAATTCTGGGTGTATTTCTCATCATTATTGGTGGGCCTGTATGCTGAACCGATGATGAGTGATTCCGTATTAATGCATTCAATTTTTGAGAAGATAACTTTGTTAGTTCATGAACTAAAAGCGCAAGTTCATGAAATTCATTTTAGCTATTTAACTTTTTCGCAGGAGCACCCAAAGTTAATGAACTTTCGATAAAAATCATCAAACGCAAATTTTGCCTTTCATGAACTTGTTAGTGAGTTCATGAAACTGAAACAACTAACTAGAACTTCAGTGAAGTTTTAATACCCCAACAATTGGTAACAGTATATAAAAATCTGAAAATGAAACAACTTTCCAGAGGTGAGGGACACAGGGAACAGTTTCTTTTGAAGGTTTTCAGATTGTTTAACAAAAGTATTCAGGTCAAAGCTGGTATGTCGCAACACTGCATTTGTCAGTTCATGAAAAACATTGCTATCCATCCGTGGACGAGATGAACATATATACATTTCGGACTTTCCAACTCATCCTCAGAGAAACATTTCGTGCAAGGTATTTTAAGTTTTCCTTGTCAGTTTTGATTCCCCCCCCAAATATTTTTGTAATTGAAGCGTCCGTCCGTCTTTCCGTTCGGTATTTTGTGTCAGGCCTGTAACTTTGTCATGCATTGATGAAGTTTGTTAATACTTGCTACAAATGATCAACATAACATGACGACGTGTCGCGCTTAAGACCTACACCTACCCGTACCTCGAAGGTCAAGGTCACACTTTCAAATTGTTTGACAACACTTTGAGTCTGTGTGAGATTTCGTGTCCGGCCTGCAACTTTGTCAAGCATTGATGGATTTTATAAATACTTGCTACAAATGTTCAACATAACATGGCAATGTGTCGCGCGTAACACCCAGACATTTCAAAAGTCAATGTCACAATTTAACTTTAACGACACACACTCTGTTTGGGATTAGGTGTCCAGTCTATAAGTTTGTCACCTATGGATAAACCCTTGGCTCAATTCATCAGCATGACATGACGACGTGTCGCGTGTAAGACCCACACTACCTCAAAGAACAGATTTTATTGGTGTATTTACTGTACCTTTCATTTACACGCGGTGTCTGTTCTATGCATTTAGTTCACTGACTAATGGGTTGTTTCCATCTCCATGTAATGTCTTCGGTATTTTTTACTCTAATGCCATCTTGGCCTTCTACATGTACATGTAGTTTGGCATGTCCAAAAATAATGTTGTACTTTACCATTGCCACTGTGTTTGGGGCTACTATTTACTGTTTTGCAACCGTGACTCTTGTAACCACTGGGTTTGTTTTCTGTTTACCGAAACTCAAACTGTCCGTCGAATGTCAGTGTGTGTAGTGAACTTATAGATTTTATTAGACTGAACTCTTATTTATTGTACATACCGCACCGATATTTTAAATTATTAGATTTTTTACAAATTCACCTGGCAGTTTTGCTTCATAACTCTTCATATCACTTTCATCGTAATCACTTTCCTTTTTATCGCCATTATCACTGAAATAATACTTCACTGAAGTAATAAATCAGATTTGGCGACGTCCTCCATATTGGCGTTATTAACTTCTCTGACGTCATTGGTGACATCATTAACGGAATTGTTATCCCTTAAGGATGCACTATTGTTGACGGTATCAAATGCTCCAAGGTCAAATTCTTTAATCACTCTTTCCTGTTCAATCTATCTATCTATCTCCGCATTAATATCAACTATATTATCATCTGAACTCACATTTTCGTAGTATCCATGTGTCACAATCTTATTGTTCTCTTCTGCCCATAAAGTCACACGAGTTTCAGGACCTTTTATGTATAACGGTCCCATGTAACCGAATCTAGTATAACTGAATATACGCGACTCCGTTACTTTCGTTCGAGGCACTGTCCTGGTATACACATTCTTTTGTGAAATCGGGATAAGTCAGAAATGGTGGTGTCGTCAAAGTGTTTGTCAGTAGTTCTTCTCTCTATATCTATCCTTTGTGCTCTTTGTCTGCATGTTTTTGTTGATGTTCCAGGAAATAAATCTATTAATGTCTTGTTGATTTTGGCAAAATCGTTTATGACTTTCCTGTAATATCCCGAATAGACTATACATGGTATAGCTTATTAGAATAATTGGCTTGATCTGTATCTACTCCTACGCTAAGACATACTTAAGAAAATGCACATCCCTCTGAATAAAAAAACAACATAACTTCAGTAATTACTAGGCCTAATCTTTCAAGATATCATTCAAAAATGTTCGAAATGATGATCAAGTCGTTGAGATTATGTTTGTTGTAATCTTTAAGACATTCTTTTATTGACAGCTGGTGCGACAATTTGAAAGTTCTAGTTGTATTTTGTTGCTTTCTGATAATACTAATGGTCCTACGGTTAATGCTTTACGTTCTTTGCGGGTTTCTTCATCTTGATAGTAGGCATATTTCATATCACTGGTCGAAAAGTACGTTGAGCCATTCAAAACGTCAACGTTTTCAATTTGTTGGATGGCATATACATGTACATATTAAACTGATTCCTTGTTTTATAGCTCTGTAATCAATCAATATTCAAAGTTAATAATCCTTTTTTCTAACTAAATTTTCTAAATTCTTAGGTCATTGTCGATGGAATTCTGCGGTGTCGTTGTTTATAAGATGTGTTGGCTAACACATCAATGCGGTGTTAAGTCAACGTTCAGTTTTCTATACCAGAGTCATCTTGGAAACACTATTTGTATGTTTCTACAGTAATTCTCTTATTTGTGTGGATTGATCTTCAGTTAGTCCGTTAGTTGTATCTTTATTGGTTTCCTTCATCATTTCTTTGCCAGTACTAACATTGTCCATCTGATTCGCTACTTCATCTTTTATCTTGCTAGTTGTAGTTAAAAAATGATATATCTGGGGATGTCACTATTTGTTGTCACGTTTGATATGCATGTTGTCTGTTTTTTTTCTTATGTATGCAAATAATTATTCCTAATGTTGTCAGATACAGTATCAGGTAACGATGTTTCTTCAGTTTCATTTATGAGGGTAGTAGTTTTATCCTATTATAATTCCTTGTCGGTTGTTCCTAAATATCTCTCGATTCATTTTGTCTTAGAATAATCTTGCTTGTATCTGCCGACCTGACAAAAGCCATTCTGTTCGTAGCCCCTTTTCTTTGAATGGGAAACGTCGAAATGGTAAAAACTAAGTAGTATGTAAATCTGATTTCTGTATAAACTGTTGTCCAAAATTATGTTTGCATTCTTTTAATAACTCGATATTTTAAATATGTGGGTGCAAGCTTTTATTTAATCCTAATTTAACTTACAAAGTAGTTATATATATATATATATATAGTCATAGGAGTCATCCGTGCCCGATTGGTCCACGGCGCCATCTCAAGATCACTTACCTCTCATCGCCAAGATTGCCGGTTCGAGTCGCGCTCTCTCAAAGAAATTATGTGAGGTAGATTGTCAGGTACTTGTGGAAGGGCGGTGGTTCTGCTCAGATTCATTCTGAGGTTTTCCTACACCAATAAAACTAGATATGCCATAACCTTTTTCTAAAATATGACCATGAAACTTCTATCAAGATTTTGAACGGGCCGTATGGTTAGATAAAGTGCTTTTGCCTCTTGTCAAAATCTAAAACACATAGTCACACACTTAGTTGATTGCTCACCCAAGCTTTAAGGGTCTGCGAGTTTGTCAATTTTCAAAGTCACGTCTTTGTCTTCGTTTAAACTCGACTCCGAAACGACCAAGTCGACTGTACTGAAGAGTTTTGATCGTTTAAGTATTCGGCATTGACATTCAAGTTCTTTTCGCAAATGCATTAAATCTTCATTAAGATATACATTTAACATTTTTTCGCGAAATGTTTTTTCTTTAGGCGAAACGTGTTCTAGCTTTTTGTAAATGTGTGGTTAGTCTACTACTCGCGGTTTTATCTGCACCACTAAGCTTGCAGACAAGCACTAGGGAATCGATTGATTCGCCCTTTTTTCTGCATAATTGCCAATTCGTACACATGGAAAGGTAAAAAAGGTCGTCCCTTTACTGATTGTTTTCCTTTCTTAGGACATTAGTTTGAATGGTAACTTGCTGTTCACTCATCTCATTGACATCCTGCTTGATCATATCCTGGATCAAGATGACTGATCTGATGGTTACGGTATCATTTTCAGACATGAACTATTTAGCTGGTGTTGGGGAATACTAGTGAATGGCATTCTATGAAGTTGTTGAGGGAGCATTCTATGCGTTTGCATCATCCCAATGGATGTTGCATTAATAGTAGGAGCTACAGGAGTACCAGTTACCTTAGTTTGGTGTTCAGGCATTGACGACTGATTCAGAATGGTCTGGTTCATGCTGTTATCTATGTTTAATGTAGATTCACTGACACTTGACACATCAGTGTAAAAACAGTTCTCACTGGCTCCTGATTACTTTCTTTCCGGTTTGTTCAACGGCACTAAGGGGCTCCCCTTTGTGCTTTGTGGACGATTTTTTATTTTGAGAGAAATGTTTATATCTTTTTACTTGTTTACTTTTTCTACCTATATTAGAGAGTCATACTTTAGAGTCATTACGGTAATTATTTAGTGCACAAAACATATGTACAGAGGGTGTACAAAGTCAACCATAGCAATTGTCAAATTATACGAAAACTTCTCTAAAATATATTTCCAACCATCAACCCACAGAATCATAATAATAAGTTCCTAGGAAGCTGGTTAATTATTAAAATGGATAAAAAGCATCTCACTATCATTAATGAATAAAATCGAAATGGTTTGGTATTTCAAATCTGCCGAAAAGTGACAAAATCGATATCTAAATTAAGAGTGGTAAACTTGAAACGAAAGCCCCAGTCTAAAATAAGACAGCACTTAATACTGGTTGACGTCATTCGGAGTCTTTTTTTTTAGATGAAACGTTTTTCACTACGTGCAAGCCAGTATCAATGGCGGAACTATTCTTTAAAAAACCGGCGTACGCCCTTCCCCCTCCCCTACTCCATAAACTCCTATATTTTATTAAAATCTACTGAAATGCATGCGTGTCCATTCAGATTTTGTGTTGCGTCACTCTAAACTGCAATCCTGGAGCCGGTCCTTGTGCGTAACGGATCAAATTGAAGTCAAAACGAAATCACGTGACTCATTTGATACGACATAAAATATGTTGCACTTTTAAGCAGGACATTTATTTTAGTCTAACCTTATGAATAAAATCATCTCATTTCATATGCACCGTCTAACTGTTCAAGAGAAAGTAGTTCTTGATTTTTTATGTATCTGTGGAAAAAGGTAACTTTTCAATGTAATGACGTGATAACGTGTTTGAGACTTTACTTTTGATATCTGATGTCTGCAAACGATTGCTGTTTACTACGAAGGCTGAAATGTAGGAGTGTCGATACTAATAAGCATTTCGCTCAACAATGAAAGTAGTCCCTTGTAGGCGTGTCCATACTTATTAGCATACCGACAATGAAAATAGTCCCTAAAGCAAATATAATATTATCGGCTTTCTTTATGTCGTCGTCAATCCTGTGATGTTCGATTCAGAAATGTTAAACATTATTGTTGAAAAGTTCTGTAATATGCTGTATTAATAGACTATATGTTGTGTAGATTCAGATCAGTCCATTTAAAGGGATTATATCGGCAAGTTATGCATACACGCTGTTGATAAAGAGTGTCTGGAATTTTAATCGTAGTGTATTATTGAGACCATTTTACAAGTAAACAAATCGATGCAATCGCAAAAGGTTTCCTGAGCGTTTAATTTCAACAAATAAAGGATAAAACCACCACTTAAAACGGTTTATTTTGTTAACAAATCGTAGAATTTGTTCCAAGCAAAAATATACGAGAGGTCGCTTACCTTGAGAAACCCGATCTAAAAGTTGGCGCATAGCTTACTGCTGTCCCGCTTATTAGGGATGTATTAAGACTTAATTATTAATGTCTACTTTTATGAATTTTATATTTATTTCGAAATACACAGATACCTAATGAAAATATTCTTCATTACAGAATCAAACAATAAATCAACAACTTATCAATTGTATTAACTTTGAAATATGAAAAGTTGTCCTTTAAAAAAAACTCTTTTTTATACCATATTTTTATGGCAACAATGTTCAAACAAACAAATAAATGGCGCCTCTTAGGAACTTGAGTCCTTTGATTCATATATTTTTTAATCCTTTAAATAATAGGGTCAGAGTGTATATATAGGCGTGATATACTGGAAAAAATATTTTTGCCAATTTTAAAAGTTTGAAAAATCCTGATAAATTCCCTTTAAATATCTTTATGAATTCGTTGAAGCCAAATGTAGTACAGTTTTGTTACCCATCTACAACGCATGTTGGGCATGTTTGTTTGGTAATTTAGATATGGAACATGCTGCTGAACACAAATATCTTGTTTAACTGCTTACTTAGCATTTTGATTATTTAAAGATGTCGCTCAATCCGCGTAAAGAGCATAATAGTTGTTTCTTGCCAAAACAAAAGCGTTTGGAGGACTTCCTTCTGACACATTCACTGAACTATATGGGACCATTGTGGCTACTGCAGCAACTTTATGAGGAACCGAAGCGTTCACTTGTATCTTCATAGTCTATAATATCGTTTATTAGCTCGCCGGGACGAAGTCCAAGGAGAGCTATTGCCATGACACCGGCTTCGTCGTCTGTAGGCACCCAGGTTAAACTTTTGCATTTAAGTTTAAGATATATATGCAACCACTCATTGGATGTGAATGAAACTTCGCATGCGTGTTCATCATCATCAATGGAACACACAAAGACAAGAACCATAACTCTGGATTGTATTTTGACACAGATTTGGCCCTTTTTGGACTTAGCCACATAGAGGCGAGCTTTGTTGTCTTCTGACAACTTTTGTTTTAATTTTAACTGACACAATATAACTGCTAGTCAGCTTAATCGTTGTGTGTTTATTTTGTTATACTAGCTGGTAAGTTGTATATGTTGTAACCAATATCTTAATTACTCTGAATGATTATTATGTAATGTTCAGTGCCGTTCAATAGATATTCACAGCTAATGTTTATATACGTTTTGTACCATATGTGTTGTATTTTGTATCATGCACGCAAGCACATACATGTACATGAAAACGCATGCACGAAAACTCAGTTGTCATTTTATTGTTTTCGTCATTTCAGTGTCAGATAATCAGAACAATGTTTTATAATTATCGTATTATTTGCGCGGAGCAGGTGACATAATTATATTTCAATCGTAACTTAGTATTGCTGACGAAAATATTCCAAACATATAAAAACTATAAAAGCATGATAACATTTTTTTCTCTCCTTTAGAATACTTTCATAAGGGTCCTCCGTGGCTGAGTGGTCCAAGGCGCTTCCGTAAGATCACTTACCTCTCACCGCTAAGGTCGTAGGTTCGAGTCCCGCTCGCTCCAAAAATTTATGTGAGAAAAATTTCCAGTTACTTGCGGAAGGAGGGTGGTTCTACTTAGTCTGAGGTCTTCCTCCACCAGTAAAACTGGATATGCCATATATAACCTTAAATGTGTTGAAAATGGCGTTAAACCCCACTTAAAAAAGAAAAGAAAAAAAGAATACTTCCATAATCGATGTTTTTAAATAATCAGTTTTTAAATTTCAAAATTAATCAACCATAACATATTTATAAGAGCGTAACATTTATCGCATAATTTTTCAATTAAGTCATGCTTATTTCAAATTACAAAATGTAGCGGTTGGTTAAATATCGTATCATTATGAATATAATAATTTTAAACTGTGAAAGAAAATTTCTATAAAATCTTATCAAAGTCAATTAAAACGTGGATTTATGGATTTAAAAACATGCTTATACATTCTTTAAAGTAATAGTGATAAATAGATGGGTCCAAAATCGGATAAAAAAGGTGCTGGACGGTCAAAATCTAAAAAAAGGACAAAATCACAAACGTTGCCCGAGTCGGTGAGTGTTTTACCTGTTGATAAACGTTTAGCCATGAGTGAACAATTCTCATCCACACTTTCTCAACAATCGACACCGATGACGTACTCACAGCAAATGCAACAAATGCCGTCGTATACTAATCAAATGAACGCTATGTACAGCCCACAGGCTTATCAGAATCAGCATACACAGCCCAACCAAAACATTAATCAAAAGATAATTGAGAGACTCGACGCCATGAATGTGAGGTTACAAAAACTTGACACAATAGAGCAACAAATGTCTAAGTTAAACGACAAGATTACTTCTATGGACAGTCGAATATCAACTATGGAGTCAAAATTTTCGGAATCAAATAAAAAAATGCTTATAATTGGAACGAGCAGAAATTTTGAGGCGCAGGTGTGTGATGAAATCCAATCTAAACAGAATTTGATTGATAAACAGTTGTCAAATGATAAATTGTGTAAACAAAAGATGCAGAATGATATCGACGCCCTAAAAAACGACAATATTAGACTGTCCGAAGAAATCATGGATGCCCAAGCACGCTCAATGCGTGACAACTTATTGTTTTTCAATTTTGAAGAAAGACTTAATTTTGAAGATAGAAAGAATGAAAACTGCACGGACACCATCTTACAATTTTGTGATAGCGAGTTAGTATGACAGGTGCACGTGACCGGATCAAAATCGACCGAGCGCATAGAATAGGCCGATACATTAACTGGTAAAAAACGCCAGGTAGTTGTGAAGTTCAACTTTTACCGTGATAAAATGGATGTGAAGCAGACCGCTTTTGATAAACTTAAAAACTCTCTGTACAGGATTAGTGAACAATATCGTAAGGCTATACAGGAGAGACGTAGACTACTAATCCCGGAGCTCATCAAAGCCAAGCAAGAAAACAAGCAGGCGTTTTTGTCGTATGACAAATTATACATCGATGGTCGATTATTCACGCCTGCAGCCACAGACGGACCACGAGTGAGCTACGGACGGAAACGAGAAGCAGTTATCATTTATCCTGTGGAACGTTCAGGGTTTTGTAAATAAATTAGATGACAATGAACTTTTAAACTGGATTAATAATTATGACATCGTTTTGTTAACGGAAATATGGACTTCTCAAAATTCTAATATAAACATTGATGGTTACGAGAGTTTCAGTTGTCCAAGACCGAAGTGTAATAAAAAGGCCAAACGTGATAGTGGGGGCCTTGTGGTATATTATAAACGAAACTTACAGACTCAGTGTGGAACATATCAAAACAAATTTAAATGGCATTATATGGTTCAAAATAGACATGAATTTCGTAGGTACTGATAATGATGTTTATTTCTGTGTTTGTTACATTCCTCCCGAAGAATCTAATGTATATAAGAATGCACGTTCATGTTTGTATGAGTATGACTTTTTTGAACAGTTGAATGATGATATCATACACTATAGTACTTTAGGCGAGGTTTATTGCACTGGTGATCTGAATAGTAGGGTAGGAGAGAGATTAGATTATACTGAGAACATTGACCTTGATCGATTTGTAACCATGCCTTCGGGAGATGAACCAAAATGTACAATTGTTAAAAGAAAGTCATCTGAGCAAGTTAATATGTTTGGAAATAAATTGTTGTCATTATGTAAAGAACAAAATGTGATCATTATTAATGGGAGGCTTGAGGAAGGAAAATTTAAATATCACTGTATGAACAGAAACTGGACAGGGGCGAGTGTTGTGGACTACTTGATAACTAGCGCGAATAATCTTAACAATATCTGTTATATGAAAGTGTTGGATTTAATGGAGTTTTCTGACCATAGTCCTATACAGTTTGCATTAAGTTGTCGCATGACTGGATATAATC
Organism: Panopea generosa; assembly: GCA_029582155.1. NCBI lineage: Eukaryota > Metazoa > Mollusca > Bivalvia > Adapedonta > Hiatellidae > Panopea > Panopea generosa. The sequence goes on along the minus strand of CM055895.1, from coordinate 69,818,173 downwards.
ATACAGATAACGTATATATTGACAAAATTGTTTGGGATACATCTAGGGCCGAGGAATTGAATACTTTACTTCAATCTAAAGTTCAAAGTTTTAAAGATGTTACTGACAACATGACTGAAAATAAAGATTCAATAAATGACAGTATAATAAATTTTACAAATATAATATACGATACATCTTTCCAATTATTTGGAAAATCCTTCAAAAAAGGTAATGTTAAATGTAAGAAAAAGAAGGCCGAATGGTTTAACGAAAATTGTAGGAAAGCTAAAACGGCATTTCTTAACTCCAAAAGAATTTTTCAAAGAAATCAAACTGAAGAGAACAAGAAGCATTTTCTTGAAAGTAAATCTGCTTTTGCTAAAACAAAAAGAAAGGCTAAATATGCGTTTTATTCGAGAGAAAAAATGAACCTAGCTAAAATTAGTAAAAAATGTCCATGAAAATTCTGGAAAAAAATTAACAATTTTAATAAACGTAATAAACAGGGGTTATCAAATAGCCCAAATATGGAGGAATTTGTACAGCACTTTACAGATATCTCGAATACACCTCATGTTAACCTAAACTTTGATGATATGAACGATCATAACAATATTGATAATAACAATCATGGCATAAATATAAATGATGAACATGTCAATATACAATAGGTCAATGTAGATTTTTTAGATAAAAACTTTGAGGAGTCAGAAATAAGTCGGGTGATATCATCATTATCTCGAAATAAATCACCCGGATGTGACGAAGTTTTAGCAGATTGTTTCATAGATGCGAAAACTTTTATAACACCTTATATTGTTAAAATATTTAATAAAATCTATAATGACGGTGTTTATCCAGAAGCGTGGTCAAAAGGTATTATAGTCCCTATACATAAAAAAGGATGACAAATTAAATACCGCGAATTATAGAGGGATTACATTAATAAATTCCCTTGCTAAATTTTTTTCACTGTGTATAAGAAATAGACTTAATACTTGGTGTGAAACAGAACATATACTTAATGATTCACAGTTTGGTTTCAGAGATAAAAAAAGTACAACTGATTGCATTATCATATTACATTTTATCATACAAAAGATATTGTAAAAAAAAACTAAACTTTATTGTGCTTTTATTGACTACGAAAAGGCATTTGATACGGTTATAAGAGACGCGCTATGGATTAAATTGGTTGAAAACGGTGTAAGCTGTAAAATGATTACAATTATTAAATCACTTTACTCGCGAGTTACGGCTTGCATAAAATTATCTTCTAATTTATCTGATGTTTTCGACGTCACGCTTGGATTGAAGCAGGGGGAGCCACTTTCTCCTCTTCTGTTCATTCTGTTTGTTAATGATGTGAACAATTATTTTAATATAGATAATCTGACTGAATCGGATATTAATCACTTGTGTATATACTTATTATTATTTGCAGATGATATTGTTTTGTTTACTACTGATCCCAAGAGTCTACAATTGCAACTAAATAATCTCTATGAATACTCATTAAAATGGGGATTAAAAATTAATATCAATAAAACTAAAGTTTGTATTTTTGAAAACAGAAAACAAGTTCATAACCTAGAATGGCTCATAAATGGTGAAAAATTGGATATTGTAGACAATTTCTGCTACTTAGGAGCCAAATTTATGTATAACGATAATATGAAAATAATTAAAAAAACTCTAGCAGATCAAGCTCTAAGAGCTATGAATAATTTATTATCATTGTTCACAAGAATTAAACTCGATATTAAAACAAAATTATCACTTTTTGATACAATGGTAGTACCTATTCTCTTATACAGTGCAGAGATATGGGGAGTGTATGACTACAAAGATATCGATAAAATACATATAAAATTCTGTAAGCGTATATTAGGAGTGAGTTAAAACCAAAACACCTACTCTTGCTGTGCTAGGTGATCTAGGCAGATATCCGTTATCGATTATTTGTAAACAACGTGCGATTAAATTTTGGATAAAAATCAAAAGCAATCCTGGTTCTCTTATCCATCGAGTTTTCATGGTATGAATAATCAACAACAAAAACAAAGCTGGGCTCAAAGAATTAAAACAGTATTAGACGATTTGGGTTATAGTTATATTTGGGATAATTTTAATAGAAATGTCAATTATTTGCCCATTATTAAACAACGACTGCGAGATCAATACATCCAATTTTGGAGAGGAAACATCATACAATGCCAAAACTTAATTATTACTGTAAATTTAAAACTCATTTTATATATGATGAATATTTATCTTTAATTACAGATGATACCAAACGAAAAAAATTGAGCTGTTTTAGATTAAGTTCACATAATCTTGCGATTGAATCCGGAAGATATACTGGTGTCGAAAGACAGAATAGAATTTGCCAAATGTGTACGAACAATACTATAGAGTCCGAATACCATTTTTTACTAATATGTCCAAGATACTACGATTTACGTCGTAAATATATTCCACGGAACGCATGGCCTACGTCTAATAAATTTGTAAATTTATTATCCACGAAAGGACGAAAACTACTTGTTAATATTTCTAAATTTATATATGGAGCATTTAAGGTTCGTAATCATCTGATTAATACCTAATTTTCATATTTCGTTGTTTTGCTAAAAAACGTAGAAAAAAGTGAGTACATGCTCGCGCGGCATTGTGCATTTTTGTGTGTTACAGTTTTTTACTGTCTCTCATCTATGTTATCTATGTTATATATACTATGATACTTAAACAATTCAAAATGCATTGATTGTATTATGTAATTGTTATGTCTTTGCCATATGATTTAAAAATATTGTAAATGGCCAAAGGCATATTTTTGCTGATAGTTTGCCAATAAAATTGAATTGAATTGAAAATAAACACAGTTTTAACGTGTTTGTAAGGTTTCAGTACGTCTTACGGTAAGTGACTGTATACTTATTTACACGCCAATTATCAAGCTTTATTGATACACTTTACACTATTTGTAAAGATAAATTTAAACGTTGACGTTAATGGAGTTTTTTTAATTGACGTTAATTGGACGTTTTAAAGCACTTTAACAATATTTTTTTAAAAACAAAATCAAATTATTCTTTGTAAAATGTAATGTCAATTTTCAAAAAAAAAAAAAAAAAAATATATATATATATATTATTATGCACTTTTTGTGACTTTTGAATTAGAGTTCATATCAAAATCTTGTACTTTAAACCAAATCGAAAATAATTTTATGTCCAAAGCACAGGAATGTCTTTGGTGTAACCGGAAGAACTTTCCGAAAAAACATACATATATAGCAAAATTTTATTTTCATTTTCTGAGGCATATTTCTCCATGTGTTTTAACATGTAATAAATATTGATATAATATTTTATGCTTTTTTCACATATTTGTGCATTTTCACCGGTTCAAGCTGTAAGAAGTGTGTATGCTGAAACATATACTGAACAATCTACTCAGGCAAAACGTACAAGCTGCGCTTAATCGATATCCCAGCATATGTTTTTTTTTATGCCCCTCCAATTTATGGAGATGGCATATAGTAATTGCAATACCTGTCCGTCCGTCCTTCCGTGCGATATTTCGTGTCCGACCTGTAACTTTGTCATGTTAAGATAATTTTTATAAATACTTTCTACAAATGATCAATATAACATTCAGACCGCCACATCAAAGGTCAAGGTCACACTTTAACTTTGTTCGATAACACTTTCCGGCATGTGACACTTATAAGTGACATTTCTTTTTTTTTCAAATTTCATATATAAACTTGAAACATATTTATTTGTAAGTTGTGTTAAATTGAATATTTCATTTGACATCTCATCTCAAAAGCTTTAAAAACGATTTCACTAAGACATTCAGTATCTATGCAGTTCAGAACACGAGAGTCAAATTTTTTATGTGGTGTTCTTGTCTGGCCGCCTATTCTCAGTGTATGTAGTGGAAAAATGTTATATTGAATCGGTGGAAGATAGTTGATTAACATGAATCGATCAAGATCAAAAAAAAAAAGAAGGTTTTATGACTAATATGAACAGGTAATAGGTGTAATAAAACTGGAATTATCAAGTCAGTAGTATATTGGGGAAATGAACTGTGATATATTTCGTAGTTCGACTGTACAAACATATGATTGTCTTATTGAATGCCTACCTGATAGTCAATATTTGTCGCCTAGATGTCAACAGTGATACCGCTCGCAACGGAAACGGCGGTAATACGGTGCCAAACGTTTTAGGAAAATTTCGAAGTTGAATATTATTGCAAAGTCGTTTTAGATAGATCTCACAGAAAGGCACCGGCTAAATATAGTAGTGGCACTGTCCAAAGACATATTGATACCTGCAGGAATTATGAGCATTGTTTAAACCGTTGTTCATAATGTCATTTAAGATAATATATATGTACTGCTGTATTTCTCCATGTTATAACAATAAATATTTAGTAAGAATTTATTAAATATTTATTTTCTGAATCGTGTGAATTAAACAAACTTTTACTGTCACATTGATGGCGATAAGGTGGCTTTTGTACTGTAAAATCCAGAAATTGTTGTTTTAAGTGGCAACACCTGATAAGATAATTTAAATAGAAGAAGAAATATTTTGCTCAATCATTGATGTTTGTAAATACATGTTTGCACATAGAAGCATTTTACTTTATGATATACATGCATATATGTAACAGTCTTGTTTCTTTTCACTATTTAAAAATTATGTTTTACTTAATTTTTTAATTATTAATATTTTCCCCTGTTTTAAGTTGTCTTGTTAAGTACAGCAGAGATGTGTATACTACGTAGTTTATTAACACTTTAATACCTCCTCACAGGATCATCCGTTGTCGAGCTTTCAGCGGACCACTCGACCACGGAGGACCTCTGGTTAGTTTTAACAGAACAGAACAGAACAGAACAGATATTTTATTTCAGACTTGTGCATAAATACATCGTCATAATAACATATTTACAATACATAATATCACGTAAAATATATTGTTAATTAATACATAAATTGTACCGCCATTTTTCATTAACATTTAAAAGAAAGTTCTTTTTATTTTTTATTTTTTTTATTGTCAATATCGAAATAATGCATGAAAAATTTTTTAAGTCATAAATTCATAAAAATAAGAGGATGAACAAATTTATTAAATATTTAAATGATTTTCTTTCATTGATTAAGTGAAATGTTTCCAAAAATAGATAAAAATATTCAATATATTTACATAAACTATTAAACGTTTAAAATGCTGTTTCTTAATTTCAGAGATTTCTTAATATACTGAGCAAAACTGACTAAAATACTTTTATCATTTGTTTTAAGCAATTCCATAAGCATGTACATAGACGGTCTTTGAAAAACATGTTTATTTATATACTTCTTTCTAAAATCACTGTAGCAAGGACAGATGCAAATAAAATGGTATATATCTTCTACCTCAGTAGTGTTACAACAAAGACAATATCTCTCATTTCTTGGAATGTGATTTCTTGCATAACGACCTGTTTGAATTCTAAGAGTATGTGCTGATAATCTAATTCTAGTAACAAACAATCTTAAATCGTTTTGGAGAATATCTAAATATTGTCCGTATGCAAAACTACTTTTGAAATATTTATACTTTTCTATAACATGACTATTGTTAATTGAGCCATACCATTCTTGGATAAAACAATCAATAACACGCTTTTTGAATATACAAGGAAATGTTTTTTTTATCAAAAGAAGCATCTGTAAATAAGTAAGAAAACCCATAATCATTTAATAGTTTCTTAACATTGGAAACCCAATTTTTACATCCTTTTGCACAATCATTTACACCTTGTTGATATAATTTATGTTTTAATGATATTGTCAGTATCAATAATTTTACACCAATACTTTACAATTCTACTATATCGGGTAATGTAAAGCGGATAACGTCCAAGTTCACCGTAAACCCCTGCTGTACATGTACTTAACCTAACGTTTAAAAGACGTTTACAAAATTTTAAATGAAGACGTTCAATTTCCTTGGACTTAGTGAAACCCCATATTTCAGAAGAATATCACAATATTGATCCAACAAATGAATCAAATAACTGACACAAAATTTTGGGTTTTAAATGTATTTTCTTACAATTTATCAATAAAACGTTTAAAGCCTTTAGAGCTTTACCTACTAAATGTTCGTTATTCAATGAAAAATTACCAGTATAATTAAAAATGGTACCCAAGTAATTAAAATCATCTACAACCTCCACATTTTGCCCATTATATGACCAATTCTCGCCATGTAATAGACGTCCGCGTTTTCGAAAGACCATATTTTTTGTTTTAGAACTATTTACTTCCAAACTCCAAATATTACAATATGTATGTAAACTTTTTAAGTTATTTGTAACTCTTCTGGTGATTTGCCTAAAATTACCATATCGTCGGCAAAAAGCAATACTATTAATACTATGTCATCAATCAATAATCCAAAATCAGCCTTATTTTGCAAATACAGTTCTAAGTCTTCCATGAATAGAGATACTAAAATAGGCGAGATTACCTCCCCTTGACGTAAACCTATCGAATATTTAAAAAAGTCAGAAAAATTGTTACAACTTTTAACACATGACTTCACCTTTTCATACATATTTTTAATGACCCGTAAGAGTTTGCCCTGTATGCCAGTTTTGTATAGTTTTAACCATAAAGCGTTTCTGTATATACTGTCAAAACACTTCTTCAGGTCAATAAAAGCTACGTAAAGACGTTTATTATTGTTTAAATAATTTTGTACAATAGAAATTAAAGCAAACATGGCATCCACTGTAGATCTGCCTTTCCTAAATCCAAATTGTGCATCAGAAATGCTGTCGTGTTTGTAACAAAAAAATTCAATTCGTTTGTTCAAAATGGTAGTAAACAGTTTAGAAAGACAACTTAATAATGTTATGCCACGATAATTACTAACATTATTCTTATCACCCTTTTTGTGTAACGGGATAATAATTCCCTCGGTCCACTGCTCAGGGAAACACCCCGAGTTTAAAATAGCATTAAAAATTTAACACAGCCACACTGACCGTCCTGTCTTATATTATGTCTGTATGCTCCATCAACAATTGAAATCAAGAATGTATTTTTTGCGTAAATATTTCATTTGTCAAAATAGATTTGAAAAAAAATATAATAAAAACGTGTGGATCTAGTACCAGTTTATTATTTTTAATAACAATTGCCACACCATCCGGCTTGAAATAGAATTGTACAACAGAATCGTCGTTCGTTAGTTTGTTTATTTCCATTTTTGGAATCATCGTTTTGCCTCTTTCGCAGCTCTTTCATACTCTTTGTTAATGGACGATTCTCAAATCTTGTCAGGAGTAATTTAGCTAAGCTCCACTTCCGATCATTGACGTTTTCCCACATAGAATCTATGTATTTGTTGTGTTTTCTTTTCAGGAAATCTGTAAGATAATGTTTCCATAAGGCTACTGGAAAAATGAGAACTAAACTTGCATCGTCTACTAGTTTGGCAGTAAATTTATTGAATAATATTTTGACAGCAGCGCCGTTGCATCATACACCATATAAACTAGTACTACTACTATTACTACTACTACTAGGCCTCCTTAAAAAGTAAATTGTTTGCAATGCTCCTACCTACTCACTCAAAATTGCCACTACCAAAACTTTTTTATTGACTTTCAAAGCGTTTAATTTTCTTTTTCATGATTTATGTTCATTTTTCTTTAAAATGACAATGAAAAATCAAAATTTGGCAAATAAAATAGCTACCTACCTACCCACGTGAAAAATACTGGGTCGGAGCACGGCTAACAAATATTTTGGCCCTACTACCAATACTACTACTAAATACTACTACTACTACTACTGCTAATAATAATAATGATTATTATGATATAACATTACTAACAATGGAAATGAACTGTATAAACTATAACAACAATGAACATAAAACTATAAACAAATGTAACATATCAATATTCATACACTATGATACCATAGAGTCTAGACATATGCTATAAACAAATGTAACATATCAATATTCATACACTTTGATACCATAGAGGCTAGACATATGCTATAAACAAATGTAACATATCAATATTCATACACTATGATACCATAGAGTCTAGACATATACTATAAACAAATGTAACATATCAATTTTCATACACTTTGATACCATAGAGGCTAGACATATGCTATAAACAAATGTAATATATCAATATTCATACACTTTGATACCATAGAGTCTAGACATATACTATAAACAAATGTAACATATCAATATTCATACACTATGATACCATAGAGTCCAGACATATACTATAAACAAATGTAACATATCAATATTCATTCACTTTGATACCAAAGCGTCTAGAGATATACTATAAACAAATGTAACATATCAATATTCATACACTTTGATACCATAGAGTCTAGACATATACTATACACAAATGTAACATATCAATATTCATACACTATGATACCATAGAGTCTAGACATATACTGTAAACAAATGTAAAATATCAATATTCATACACTTTGATACCATATAGTCTAGACATATACTATAAACAAATGTAACATATCAATATTCATACACTATGATACCATAGAGTCTAGACATATGCTATAAACAAATGTAACATATCAATATTCATACACTGTGATACCATAGAGTCTAGACATATACTATTAACAAATGTAACATATCAATATTCATACACTATAATACCATAGAGTCTAGACATATACTATAAACAAATTTAATGTAATAATTAACGTTTGACGTAAACTACATAACCCAAACTGAGGCTGACCCATATACAGTTAAAATATGCGGTTGGTATAAACTATAACAGATATCACATGAATATGTGATAACACATAACATAAAAATGGACACAAGCTATAAAAATATTCAATGGTGATGGGCACTGTATAAAGAAGACACACTAGTACATAACAAAGACAAAATATAATGTTGCGAGCCGGTAATCGACGGTGATTTACTCGCCAGTGCGAGTAAAGTCACAGGCAGCAGACGACAAAGTTATGCCTGGAGACAAACTTCATAATAAAACAATGATGAAAAATAAAATGGACTTCACTGTGTCAAGGAAAATAAAGCAGGATAACGCTAAATAATATTTACAATTTTATTTATATGCAGTTCCAATACCAAAACAAATACAAGATCAGAATATTATGTACAGATACTGTCTCACAATCTTATTTCCTTCTTAAGAAACAAATACTTTTGTTTAACAATGTACCCCAGGGCTCCGTGACCACAACAACAAATATTCACTATTAAATTAGTTGTAAAAAAACCCCGGTTAGATTTAGATCATAAACATTTGCTCCTTAAAACAATAACTCTTTTTTTGTTTTAAATAGATTATTAACTCTTTAAAAAAACAATAGCGTACCTTGTATAAAGTCTGTATCCAAATAACAATTAAATAATGTATAAATATCTATTAATAATTTGCTCTAGTTTGTTTTGGATGTGAAGTCCCTGAAAGACTCGAACGCTGAGATTTATTTAGTGCCAATGCACACAAGACGCTATGTGCATAAACAGAAAGTGTGCAGGGAACCTTGGGGACGCCACGCAAAACCCGTGTGTATGCACTGCACACCGGTATGTGTGCATAAAATATTTACTTAAATAAACCGTTTAAACGACAATCCCGTAACTGATATTATTTTAACAATTAGATAAAAGTAACCTCACTAATAATTAGTTAAATATATTTATAAAAAAAACAACTTCTAGTTTCAAGAATGTAATTTTAAACATTTCAAATACTGGTCCCATATAACTTAAGAAAACCCCTGCCTGCGCCTCAGCAGAAAATCTCGCAAACGAGACTAAAATGACGTCATCGCCAAACACGAGATGAGAATTTAATCTACATCCGGGTTAACAACAAATAGACAACAGAATGGTGAACATGAATTACAACATAATTTGAAATCATGACACAAATGTTAGTTTGGTGTGAAGCAGTGAAAAGTATTGACACAGACCTTTTACACACTCATTGTTCGATATTTTGATTAGACATTTTTCTGAGGTAAGGAAATTTTCCAACAAAAATGTTTTTTATTGCAATATTTTATTTAACCTAATAACTAAAAAATACCATTCTAAGAAATGGAATGAATAATTTTATCATGAGAAAAGTAAAATGTGTATTGACTGGTGAAACTATTTTTTTAAAAGAAAGAAACAGTTTTGTTGATATCAACAGTAATTATAACATGGTTATTCTGCTTACCATTCACGAGCATATTCTCTTGTTTATCTGCATCGCTATCTCCTTCCTTGTTTATTTGTCTAAGGTGTGGTCCGTTATCCGGTGCTCTATCCATTTGTATAGCAAACGCATCGGTGTTGTAGCTTAATACATCAAAAACTAAAACTGACATCATCGGTACGATGGATATAGAGTAAATTCCGAGACACATCGTTCACGATTTGCAAGCCCTTTACCAACTGAATTAAAATACATTTACCAAGCAATGCTTATATACTGAAGCAATAACCTTTACCGTGTAATTTCCTATGTCAATTTTTTTTGAACAATATTTATTTTGTTCGTAAAAGCAATAAGTTTTATGTTGCGATGATGACATGCATATAGCATAACGTGGGCCTAACTGATTTTACAAAAAAGGTCAGTCGTTAAAATCGATGATAATAGTGAAATAAAGGCTTTAGTTAACCTTTTGGGAAATCTCATTTATCAATTTCTCCGACATAACGAGTGTTTAATTATGTTTATTTGATGCGGCAGTCTCAACTTTTTGAAACAACGCTTTATTGGCGAATAACAACGGAAACTATTAAAGTATAATCACGTGATCATTGACGAGAGATATAGTCAGTTGGATGGTTCACTCTTGGTAGTGAGTTACCAACGGTATCATTAAACTAAACACGTGGTTACGTCTTTAACCGTTCTTACTATTTAATATTCGCTTAAAAGCCCACGGGGCGGCAGTGTAATAGATAGAGTGTTGGCCGCTCACGTCAGAGGTTGCAGGTTCGACCCGATGCCTCTCATAAACAAAACTCATTACTGGTTCTACCTAGGAATTGGACTCGAGAGTGGTTCATATAAGCTCTGAGCTTTCATCGCAATCGAGCTTAAATAAATTAGTATAACTAAACTAAAGCGCTACACAGTAAAGTGTTACACCGTACAGTATTTACAGGAGTGGTTGAAAATGCCCACATGTTTTATCGAATAACATTAGCCTACCGGTCCATTTATTTACAGTCATTGCACTTTCGCATTGAAATCACAATAAGGTTATATCCAACAAAATTTGAAAGTAAAATAAAAGTTGTTCATAAGACTGGTGCCTCTTGCATTTAATTGCATTCTTAGTTTAAAACTCAATACAATTTTACAAGTTTATTGGTAAATCAGCAAATCATTTCATATGGCAATTTAGATAATTGTTTGATTGAATATTGAGCGTCATTTTTATGCTATCGAGGGCTAACATACACTCCATTAACCTAACCGCTGTTTCCTTGGATCCCGGAAAGTTAACCAGTACTCGAGCGCAGTCCGTCTCCGCAAGTAACTGATAACTTTCCCACTTGAATAAGCGGTGAGAGACGAATGATAACGAGACATAATGTCGTGTATCAACTATCACATAGACTAGGCGGGTGGGGATTCGAACTCACGAACCCTGGATTAGTAGACAGACACGCTACCGACTGAGCTAATGAGTACCGACTTAAATAAAAAAGTAATTTAAAATTGCATGGACACATGAAATACAAAACCAAAGACATATAAACATATATTGATGTAGATCTAATTAAGTCACTGACAAAATAAATACATAGACAAATTCGTATATCACATAATCAAATTGAAGCAGTCATTGTATTTATACATCTACAGTTACAAACTCATTTCGAATCGTAATCACGAAACAATTAAAATTGCTTATCTTAGTATAAAAAATGTTATGTCATTTCATGTTATATGCATCTTCCAAAAAGAAATGGCTCCGAAACATTGGTGTGATTTTATAATCAATAAATATAAATCACGTTGATGATGAACGTTTTAACTTTTGTAATTTTATAATTATGTAGAAAGTAATTATGACCGTTTGAAGCATTTTCAACAAAAATAATGCCAAACCGATTTACACATCCCTAATTTCTTGGGAGCAATAATCTATACCGTCACTAAGGGGAGGTAATGGGTAAGTGAGACTTTAAACCTTCATTATGCATGCTATTTACACTTCACTGTATGGTTTGGTCAGTTAGACTTTAAACCTATTGACTCATTATGCATGCTATTTAAACTTCACTATATGGTTTGGTCAGTTAGACTTTAAACCTATTGATTCATTATGCATGTTATTTACACTTCACTGTATGGTTTGGTCAGTTAGACTTTAAACTTATTGATTCTTTATGCATGCTATTTACACTTCACTGTATGAATTTGAAGTGAGACTTTAAACCTATTGATTCATTATGCATGCTAGTTACAATTCACTGTATGAATTGGTAAGTGAGACTTTAAACCTATTGATTCTTTATGCATGCTATTTACACTTCACTGTATGATTTGGTCAGTTAGACTTTAAACCTATTGATTCATTATGCATGCTATTTACACTTCACTGTATGGTTTGGTCAGTTAGACTTTAAACCTATTGATTCATTATGCATGCTATTTACACTTCACTGTATGGTTTGGTCAGTTAGACTTTAAACCTATTGATTCATTATGCATGCTATTTACACTTCACTGTATGGTTTGGTCAATTAGACTTTAAACCTATTGATTCATTATGCATGCTATTTACACTTCACTGTATGGTTTGGTCAGTTAGACTTTAAACCTATTGATTCATTATGCATGCTATTTACACTTCACTGTATGGTTTGGTCAATTAGACTTTAAACCTATTGATTCATTATGCATGCTATTTACACTTCACTGTATGGTTTGGTCAGTTAGACTTTAAACCTATTGATTCATTATGCATGCTATTTACACTTCACTGTATGGTTTGGTCAGTTAGACTTTAAACTTATTGATTCTTTATGAATGCTATTTACACTTCACTGTATGAATTATAAGTGAGATTTTAAACCTATTGATTCATTATGCATGCTATTTACACTTCACTGTATGGTTTGGTCAGTTAGACTTTAAACCTATTGATTCATTATGCATGCTATTTACAATTCACTGTATGGTTTGGTCAGTTATACTTTAAACTTATTGATTCTTTATGCATGCTATTTACACTTCATTGTATGAATTTGAAGTGAGACTTTAAACCTATTGATTCATTATGCATGCTAGTTACAATTCACTGTATGAATTGGTAAGTGAGACTTTAAACCTATTGATTCTTTATGCATGCTATTTACACTTCACTGTATGATTTGGTCAGTTAGACTTTAAACCTATTGATTCATTATGCATGCTATTTACACTTCACTGTATGAATTGTAAGTGAGACTTTAAACCTATTGATTCATTATGCATGCTAGTTACAATTCACTGTATGAATTGGTAAGTGAGACTTTAAACCTATTGATTCTTTATGCATGCTATTTACACTTCACTGTATGAATTGTAAGTTAGACTTTAAACCTATTGATTCTTTATGCATGCTAGTTACACTTCACTGTATGAATTGGTAAGTGAAACTTTAAACCTATTGATTCTTTATGCATGCTATTTACACTGCACTGTATGAATTGTAAGTGAGACTTTAAACCTATTGATTTTTTATGCATGCTATTTACACTTCACTGTATGGTTTGGTCAGTTAGATTTCAAACCTATTAATTCATTATGCATGCTATTTACACTTCACTGTATGGTTTGGTCAGTTAGACTTTAAACCTATTGATTCATTATGCATGCTATTTACACTTCACTGTATGGTTTGGTCAATTAGACTTTAAACATATTGATTCATTATGCATGCTATTTACACTTCACTGTATGGTTTGGTCAGTTAGACTTTAAACCTATTGATTCATTATGCATGCTATTTACACTTCACTGTATGGTTTGGTCAGTTAGACTTTAAACTTATTGATTCTTTATGCATGCTATTTACACTTCACTGTATGAATTGTAAGTGAGACTTTAAACTTATTGATTCATTTTGCATGCAATTTACACTTCACTGTATGAATTGGTAAGTGAGACTTTAAACCTTCATTATGCATGTTATTTACACTTCACTGTATGAATTATGCATGCTATTTACACTTAATTTTATGAATTATGCATGCTATTAACACTTCACTGTATGAATTAGTTAGTTAGACTTTAAACTTATTGATTCATTATGCATGCTATTAATACTTCACTGTATGAATTAGTAAGTGAGACTTTAAACCTATTGATTCATTATGCATGCTATTTACACTTCATTGTATGAATTATGCATGCTATTAACACTTCGCTGTATGAATTGGTAAGTGAGTCTTTAAACCTATTGATTCATTATGCATGCTATTAACACTTCACTGTATGAATTATGCATGCTATTTACACTTCACTGTACGATTTTGTAAGTGAGACTTTAAACCTATTGATTCATTATGCATGCTTTTTACACTTCACTGTATGAAGTGGTAAGTGAGACTTTAAACCTATTGATTCATTATGCATGCTATTTACACTTTACTGTATGAATTGGTAAGTGAGACTTTAAACCTATTGATTCATTATGCATGCTATTTACACGTCACTGTATGAATTATACAATAGAGTATCAATGATGTGAGAAAATTTAGCATAATCTTGTTTACTACTTTAATTGTTTATTCAATTTAAGAGTTAATATTTAAAACGGATTCCGTACACCCTACATATTTAAATATCTTATCTTGTTCATTCGCTGCACTTTTACGTTGTGTTTTCTAACTCATGTTGTTATATTCTTATAAGGGTTTATCCAAAATCACCTGCTTTTATTTAGAATCTTACTCTGTAAGGGTAAATCCCTTGGACGATCAAAATATCTAAAACATACCTCGTCATTAAATATTAAAGCAATGAAATAAAAATACAGATCTAATCAAAGCAATAAAATAAAAACTATTATAAATGTATTTTAATAAAATTACAAAGCGATGTCGGCAGATGTCACATCTACATAGGCCAATCACGGATCGGGGATTGAATGTATGATGCATTTAAGAAATGAGTGTTGTTTGTTAAAAATTCTTGAGAATAGACGTGCATGTAGTATATACAGAGTAAATAAACTCGCGAAGAGAGTTGCGTAAACTCGGATAGTTACATGTACGTTCATTTCTAATAAATATTCAACAAAATGCATTTAATTTCTTATAATTTTACTTATATTTATCACCATGACGTCTCACATTTATCAAGTAGCGATAAACACGCATATTTGCGTTTCATCTTTCACGGCAAAAGTAAACTTTTCGTTACTAACTGATGCTTCTAGACGTCAAAAAAATAATCAATAATTTTGGCGTTTTTTTGTTTTTTTTTAAAAATCTTATCTTAGATATAAATGATGATTCATCGATTTTCGTCCATCAGAAAATTAACGCCAACATTCTATTGTGTTTATTAATGAAGATACGTCAACTATAATAACGATATCGTGTTTATTAAACGAACATTTTATGACTAAAACGCTTTTTTTGAGATATCACTTTTGCTAACAACAATATTGAAAAAAAACCTATGTACTACGCGCGCATCCACTAACCCACGTTTTCTTCCCCATATATCAAGAGTCCAGCAATGTCTTCAAATAAGACTTTAGTCATCATCATCATCCGTCTCTGAAATTAATAATGTTTTTAATGATTGTCTTAATATTTTATGCACATAAACTTGTTTTGTCATATTTAATATACCATTTGTCTGCAAATCAAAATTACCGTTATTAAAAAAAGTTTGTTAATTTGTAATTTTCCTTATACACATATTGTTTCAATGATCAACCAAACACATTATTGGTAAATGCAATATTGCTATCGCTATGATCAACCAAACCGATCCACATTATTGGTGAGTGTAATTATGCTATCGTAATGATCAACCAAACCGTCCACATTATTGGTGAGTGTAATTATGCTATCGTAATGATCAACCAAACCGTCCACATTATTGGTGAGTGTAATTATGCTATCTTAATGATCAACCAAACCGATCCACATTAATGATGAGTGCAATATTGCTATCGCTATGATGAACCAAACCGATCCACATTACTGGTGAGTGTAATATTGCTATCGTAATGATTAACTAAACCGATCCACATTAATGTTGAGTGTAATATTGCTATCGTGATGATCAACCAAACCGATCCACATTATTGGTGAGTGTATATTTCTATCGTGATGATCAACCAAACAGATCCACATTATTGGTGAGTGTACTACTGCTATCATAATGATCAACCAAACCGATCCACTTTATTGGTGAGTGTTATATTGCTATCGTGATGATCAACCAAACCGATCCACATTATTGGTGAGTGTAATATTGCTATCATAATGATCAACCAAACCGATCCACTTTATTGGTGAGTGTTATATTGCTATCGTGATGATCAACCAAACCAATCCACTTTATTGGTGAGTGTTATATTGCTATCGCTATGATGAACCAAACCGTCCACATTACTGGTGAGTGTAATATTGCTATCGTGATGATCACCCAAACCGTCCACATTATTGGTGAGTGTAATATTGCTATCGTGATGATCAACCAAACAGATCCACATTATTGGTGAGTGTAATTCTGCTATCGCGATGATCAACCAAACCGATCAACATTATTGGTGAGTGTAATATTGCTATCATAATGATCAACCAAACCGATCCACTTTATTGGTGAGTGTTATATTGCTATCGTAATGATCAACCAAGCCAGTACACATTATTGATTGATGCAATACTGTTATCGCAATGATCAACCAAACCGATCAACATTATTGGTGAGTGCAATACTGCTATCACAATGATCAACCAAACCGATCCACATTATTGGTGAGTGAAATACTGCTATTACAATGATCAACCAAACCGATCCACATTATTGGTGAGTGCAATATTGCTATCGCATGATCAACCAAACCGATCCACACTATTGTGAGTGCAATAGTGCTATCACACTGATCAACCAAACCGATCCACATTATCGCAATGATCAACCAAACTGATTCACATTGGTGAGTAATATTGCTATCGCAATGATCAACCAAACCGATCTACATTATTGGTGAGTGTAAAATTGCTATCGTGATGTCTGTATATCAAAATTATCTGTATTGAAATAATTTGTGTTAGAATTTTCCTTATTATGCTCATAGGCGTAGGAGCCATGGGGAGGGGTCAGGTTGGGGGTGGTGGGGCAGCATATACTTTCTCATACATCCTCATACTCTTTCTCCTCAGGTTGCCGCCCTCCCATAATTGAAACTCTCCTACGCCCATGTTCCTATCGCAGTACATTTATATATACAAATAAAGTAGAACTTTGATAACTTGAACCCGACGGGACTGGGCAAAATAGTTCGAGTTAAGGGATGTTCGACCCAAATATTGTTCAACATCATACCATACACGTACATGTATATACATCGAAACACGAATTCAGCCGGGGCCAGATAAATAGTTCGAACCAACAATGTTCTACTGTAGTTACATTTTAAATATAACTTACTTATACATTTCTGTTGTGGTTCGTCGAATGTGTAGTAGGGGTTACACTGACAAAGTCTGGTAGAGCACACGGAGTTTGTAACGAGACAATCACTATTGGTCAAACATTTCTGCAGTAAAGCTCCCCCTGATGTCGTTGTTGTCATGCTCTGCGTTGTGGTCGTTGTCGAAGTTGTCGTTGTTGGTGTTGCTAATTTTGATGTTGTTATCTCTACAAAATATGGTGAAGTTGTTATGTTTACAAAACATGGTGAGGCTGTTATGCTACCAAAATGGTGAGGTTGTTATCTCTACAAAACATTGTTATCTCTACAAAACATGGTGAGGTTGTTATGTCTACAAAACATGGTGTGGTTGTTATGTCTACAAAACATGGTGAGGTTGTTATCTCTACAAAACATGGTGAGGTTGCTGTGTGTAATATATCGTTACAACACTGTACCAATTACACATTGGCACTTCAGGACTGATTTAACAAGGCTAAAAGAAAACACTTTGAAGTCATTTTATGAACATTTCTTAGAGATTTCTTGAATTTAGTAAAATGTTCAAGCTTAAGACATAGATTATTGTAATTAGACAATATCAATATTGAGTCCTCGTACTTTGCTTCGGTGGTGACCACACATTTATGATTAGATTTTTTAATTGTTTTCAATAAGGGTTTGGGTAGAATTCGTCAAAATCTCATAGAGAACTCTTTAGCATTTCAGAAAAATATAAAAGAAAATGTACACTAACCGCAAAGATAAGAATGTAAAAGCCTTTAACGTATGCCACAAAAAAATCAGTGAATTGTAAATTTAAAACTTATAAACAGTTTAAATGACAATTAACAAATGACAATTAAACAGTGTGTGATTGCAGACAAATGTAAGAGTGCTACTTGATTCTCATCTAAACTAGAAGCTACGTGTGTGTTAAATGTGCAGTAACCCCAAACTCTGGTGGCTCTTATCAGTCATATTTGGACTAGGTTTTATTTTTCAACAGTTTAATTGTGTATATCAATTTATGATTATGAATAAATGTTTGTATTTACTGCAGCTTTTAAATGCAGACAATATTGAGGCGAATCGTTTCGTATTAGTCTAGCACACGTGTACAAGGTGACTGTGTCCCATTTATTTGCAAGAACAGAGGTAAGCATATTTATTGAATTTGGTGTGCAATATACAAACCAATATTCTTGATGTTCACCTGTTTATATTTACTTTTATTCGTTTCTTAAAATGGTTTTAGAAAATATAAGTATAAAACAACACATTGATTTTTCAACTGTTGAATATGACGTGTTTTGCACCAAATATGTTGTCGCCTCGGTCAATATTCCTTTTTCTGATGCATATCACATCATATTCAACATATGAACAGTCCATATTTATACATATAGTTTTATTTCTATTTGTACAAAATATAGAATAGACACTATTAGTTCTGTTGTATTATTATTTATACATGTGCTCATAACTCATGATTACTCTTTAGCATAGTCTATGTCGTAGTTACTTCCCTTTACTTAGAATAAGAAATTGTCTTGTAATACATGCGTTTCAATACCATGATTCACTTTGATAGCATTAAACATCTTAGAGCACACGCTTTGTGTCGTTCATTTGAGCTCCATTACTGTAATAGTATTATTATGTGTTCCTTAGTATACCACAAACGCAACATGGTGTCAGAAGTTACAGTTTGAATTTGTGACATTTGTGCATTATTATTTTGGATTAATCACGGATTCATCAACATTCATCAATTGAAATTACAATGGAACTTAACGGTGTACCAACACCAAAAGTGGACTGGACATCCACAAACTTGCCTGAAGAATGGCAACAATATAAAGATCATGTAGATCTTACATTCAACGGTAAATAAAGACGAAGAAACGAAATGCAAGTACTTACTTTTATGGATTGGTCAGAAGGGACGAGATATCCTTAAATCGTGGAATTTAACTGCAGAGGAAAATAAGGTGTGCCGTTTGGACAATCGTGTTTTTTATTTCTGAACCCCATACCACGAAAGCCGAAACTACGATGGTGAAAGTCGAAATCACGATGGTGAAAATACGAAACTACGATGATGAAAACACGAAATCACGCAACTACGATGGTGAAAACGCGATGTAATTTCGC
Organism: Panopea generosa; assembly: GCA_029582155.1. Taxonomy (NCBI): domain Eukaryota; kingdom Metazoa; phylum Mollusca; class Bivalvia; order Adapedonta; family Hiatellidae; genus Panopea; species Panopea generosa. The sequence goes on along the minus strand of CM055895.1, from coordinate 69,798,305 downwards.
GTTTTCACCATCGTGGTTTCGACTTTCACCATCGTAGTTTCGACTACGACTTTCACCATCGTAGTTTCGACTTTCATCATCAGAAAAAAAGGCAAACATTCAACATAAAAGCCTCTCTGAAGAAGCTAATTGCAAGCTAATCGCATACAATGGTTCAAACTTGAAATTCAATGTACTTGGTAGTATCACATTAACATGTAGATACAAGTTACATTCTTAAGAAGTTGATTTCTATGTCGTTCGTACAGATAGGTCACCAATACTAGATCTCCAAACCGGCATTGAATTTAATTTGATAAAGATTGTGATGTCTGTAGATACCCCCAGTACACCCCTTACTAAGGATACTGTTTTGACACAGTACAATGCACTCTTTCATGGTATTGGTTGTCTTCCTGAGAAATATTCTATCAAGGTAGATAAAAATTGCACGCCTGTAGTACATCCCCCCGACATGTCCCTGTAGCAATTCAGGACAAAATTCGCAAGGAACTAGAAAAATGGAAAAGGCTGGCATCATAGACAAGGTAAACACTCCAACACAATGGGTCAATTCAATGGTAGTAGTTAACAAGCCAGGTTCAGACAAGGTTAGAATCTGCATAGATCCTTAAGACCGTAACAAAGCTTTACCCAATGAAAACCCTGGATGACATCCTACCCCAGCTGTCAACTGCTAGGTTTTCACAAAGCTTGACTGTACATCAGGCTATTGGAGTAATTACTTGACGACAAGTCATCGTACCTTACAACGTTCAATACATTTTTGGGCTGTTACAGGTATCTTTGTACTCCCATGGGTCTAAAGTCACCCCAAGATGAATTCCAGCACAAAATGGATGAATGCCTGGAAGGTCTTAAAGGTTGTAGCGGCATTGTTGACGACATTCTAGTCTGGGGAGACACAGTAAAGGAGCATGATGAAAACTTAAGAAATGTCCTTGAAAGATGTGAAAAACATATTCGTTTGAACGCTGACAAATGAGAAGTAGGAATATCGGAAGTCCGATATTTTGGTCATGTTCTGTCCTCCCAAGGGCTTAAAACCGACCTTGAGAAAATATCTGCAATCAGAGATATGGAACCTCCCAAAGACAAGTCAGAACTTGAAAACATCTTAGGCATGATTGCCCCGAACCTGTCAGAGGTCACACAACCCCTTCGACAAGTACTAAGGAAAGATGTTGTTTTTCATTGGCTATTCAGAAAGTGAAAGACATATTGACCGAAACACCAGGTCCTATACTGTCATATTTTGACCATACAAAACACATTGTTTTGCAATGTGATAGTACAAAATAGAAAAAAGAAAAGGAATTATACGCTATTCTATTTGGTATGATTAGATTTAGACAGTATGTATATGGTCGCCATATAACAGCACATACTGACCATTTACCGCTTCTAGCAGTCATGAAAAAAGCATTTTATGTAGCACCAGCTAGGCTACAGCGTATGATGTTACAACTACAAGGTTATGATTTCACTTTAGAGCACCGACCAGGAACGCAGATACCCCTGGCCGATACCCTCTCAAGAAAATTTCTACCCGACACATACCAGAACTGTCCGAAAAACAAACCTTCATGTACATTTTGTCAACAAACTTGCCATATAGCGACAGAAAGTTACAAGAAATAAGATTACACACAGGTCAAGACCCTAAGTTAGTACAGGTTATTTTGTCAGGTTGGCCGGAAAACGCTCAGAATGCCCTACCAAGCTACATGATAACTGGACTTGTAGGGATAAACTCAGTGTAATGGACGACATTATCTTTAATGGTCAAAGGTTAATCATTCCTTCTAAATTAAGAACTAGTATGCTTGACATTCTACATACTGGTCACTTTGGAATTGAGAAATTTCTTTAAAGCTCTCGAAATAAAATGTTTTGGCCAAACATTACCGCCGATATTACCAATCATATTGGTAATTGCAAAATCTGCATTGAACACAGATGTTCAAACCCCAAAGAACCTCTGGTATCTCACGAAATCCCAGAGTATCTTTGGCAAACTGTAGGCTCTGATGTATTCACATTAGATGGTCAAGATTATCTTCTGGTATGTAACTATTGCTCTACTATTTTGAATTAGAGAAATTACACAACACAAACAGCTCTTGTGTAATTAAGCATTTGAAAACTTGGTATGCCCATCACGGGATTCCAACTAAACTGGTGTACAGACGGAGCTAGTTACTACACATCGCAGCATTTTCAGGACTTTGTAAGAGATTGGGACAATGTTCGATCGTCTCCAAACAACACACAGTCCAATGGTTTAACTGAATCTTGCGTCAAGATAGCTAAACAAATTATCAAAAAGTCCAAACAGTCCGGTACTGAACTTTCAGTAGTATTGCTAGAATACCGGGCAACCCCACTAATCTCTGGTTTTCCCCAGCTGAATTGTTAATGAGAAGGAAAATAAAGTTGTTCTTACCTACTGATCCTAAATAGCTGATTCCAAGTACTTCAAATCCCATGACAGTAATAGAGAATCTGTACAAAGAAAAAACTAAACAGATACAGCATTACGACAGAAATGCGAAATTTTACAATCCCTTAAGATTGGAGAACCAGTTAGGATTGAACACGGAACTTGGAAACCCGCAGTTGTGATAGAAAAACACAACATTCGTTCGTATACCATACGTACACCTGAAGGCGGAGAGTACTGTAGGAACAGGCGTCAATTACTGAAATCAATACCTCATCACAATACCCCCATTTAGCCTCAGCAGAAACAAACCAGAAATCAGACATACATGTGTAGTGACCTACTACCAATATTGGACCCGCATTATAAACATGTATTATGTATGTGCCTGTGTTAACATAGATTGTTCACTTCCGTAATAAAATCTATCCATGCCGTTCCGAGTAATCCTTATCAATCCGTATACAACTACATCATTTGGCGACGAGGTAAACTACGGTAATAATTCTACCATATATGGTGGTGCAAATCAAAAATGAATTTGCCATTATTTCCATCGTTTGATTACGATGCGGACAAGTCAAATGCCGGGCCTCGCTGGGAAAAATGGGTCGGTCGTTTGGAAAAGCTTCTTGTCGGAATGTCGATCGGAAACGATGCATGAAAACGCGCTTTACTCTTACACTAGGCTGGGTAGAAGGTGTATGACATTTATGATGCAGAAAAGGTTGATGGCGATACCTCATACGACGAAACCAAAGGCGTTCTCACAAACTATTTTGCACCAAAGAAAAACGTTCAAATGGAGGTTTTACAAATTTCTGTCGTGTAAACAAACGCAGAAACAAACATTGGATGAATATGTTACTGAACTCAGAACTCTGGCAAAGACATGCGAATTTGCAAACAGTGATACAGAAATATTGCAGCAAGTCATTCAACACTGTAAATCAAACTGCTTGAGGAGAAGAGCACTCCGTGAGTCGGATAAGTCACTTTCAGACATATTGACATTAGGTCGTTCAATCGAATTGTCAGACGAACAGGCACAGACAATGGAAAAGGACAGAGAAATGGTGAATGCAGTTAACAAAGGAAACAGAAGTCAAAGACGTTCATCAGGTAGAGCAAAACATGAAGAGAAATCTAATCACTCTTGGCATACCACAAGGAATCCGAATCCAAAACAAAAATGCAGAAACTGTGGTGGTAAGTTTCCTCACAGAAATGGTTGTCCAGCAAAAGGAAAGACATGTAACTTCTGCAAGAAACCAAATCACTTTATGAAAGTGTGTAGACAAAAAGTACGCGAAACAAGAGAAAAAACGTACGGGAAATACAAGAAGGAGCAGTTGGAGGACAGTCTGAGTCAGATGAAGAGTACTGTTATAGCATCATTGGTTCTGTTGGCAAGAATTCTCCGCGAACACATGTGATGATTGGAAAACAAAAAGTCAGCATGCTAGTCGACACAGGAGCATCAGTAAACATTCTTGACGAACAGACACACAAACAGATTGGATCGATTAAACTCTCCAAAAGAAATATGCCAACACTCCTGCCGTATGGTGGTGGAAAAAAGGGAAATGTGACTTGATGATAGGAAAAGGTAACAAAATACAACTACACACATTCTTCATTGTCAAAGGCAATCATGGTGCCCTACTTGGGTATGAAACAGCACGTGAATTAGATATTATCCATGTGGTGAAACATGTAAAGGAAATCGAAGACAAATATCCTGGCCTTTTCACAGGAATTGGAAAGTTAAAGTCACACACAGTAAAATTACACATAAACAATTCAATTAAACCAGTGGCACAACGACAAAGAAGAACTCCATTCCATTTACGAGACAAAGTTGAAAAGGAGCTAGAGAAATTAGTCAAACAAGACATTATTGAAAAAGTAGAAGGGGAACCAACCCCATGGATATCGCCAATTGTCACACCGCCTAAAAAGAACACAAATGAAATACGGTTATGTATAGACATGCGCGAAGCTAATAAAGCCATTGAAAGAGAACGTTATTTACTACCAACAATCGACAAGTTGGTAAATGTTCTTAATGGCTCAACCGTCTTCAGTAGACTTGACCTGAGAGCTGGATACCATCAACTGGAACTGGACTTAAGTTCGAGATACATTACAGCATTCAATACTTATGTTGGTGTCTTCAGGTACAAACGTCTAAGTTTTTGAATATGCTCAACGTCTGAAATATTTCAAGAAACAATACGAAATGTCATTCAAGGAATGAATAGTGCTCAGAACATATCAGACGATATCATTATATTTGGTAAATCAGATGGATTACGACACAGCTTTAGAACAAGTCTTTCAACGACTTCTTGAAAATGGGTTGACACTCAACCAAGAGAAGTGTGAGTACAACAAAAAGACAATCACTTTTTTTGGTGTCGTATTCAGTGGTGATGGCATCTCAGCTGATCCGAAGAAAGTTCAACCCATTAAACAGATGACCTCTCCACAAACAGTATCTGAGCTAAAGAGTTTCCTTGGTACGACAAGCTACTGTTCTAGATTCATACGCAACTATGCAGACATAACTGAACCGCTGAGAAGGCTTACAAAAAATGATACAGAATGGCAATGGAATCAGGAACAGCAACAAGCGTTTAAAATTCTACAAATGGAACTATCAAGTGACACAGTCATGTGTTATTACGATCCAAGCAAAGAGACACAAATAATGACTGATGCAAGTTCTGTTGGATTATCAGCAGTAATGACACAAAACAACAGAATTGTGGCATATGCGAGTTGCGCTTTAACAGATACTGAAACTCGTTACAGCCAGACAGAACGAGAAGCCTTTGCTGTTGTGTGGGCTTGTGAGCACTTTGATATATACTTGCGAGGAGCTCTATAGTTCACAATTTTAACTGACCACAAACCACTTGAAAAGATATGGCAGAAACTGAAACCACCAGTACGCATTGAAAGATGTGGTTTACGCTTACAACCTTTCAAATTATCAATTAAATACAGACCTGGAATCGATAACCCTTCAGACTACATTTCAAGGCATCCAATAAGCTCTGAAAACGCTGAACAAAAGTCAAATATGGCAGAAAAGTATGTTAATTTCATAGCTGAAACTTCCAGCCTGAAAGCATTGACACTAGATGAAGTAAAAATGGCTACTGTTCAAGACATAGTGAGACAATTCTCCTTAGAGACAGCAGAATTGTCATACCAAAGGCACTACGAAAAAGGGCGATCCACATCGCACATGAAGGACACCATGGAGCAACGAGAACAAAAGCTTTCCTGAGAACAAAAGCCTGGTTTCCCCATATGAGTGACATGGTGGAAGAAGTTATAAAAGGATGTAATGCATGCTTGGCAACAACAAAAGAAAGAAATAGGATGGAACCACTAAAGATGTCCGAGCTACCTGCTGGCCCTTGGCAAGATGTGAGTGCCGATTTCTTCGGACCTTTGCCTACAGGAGAATATCTTTTCGTGATAACTGATGAATACTCAAGATATCCAATCGTTGAGGTCATTAAATCAGTGTCAGCAAATCGGGTCATACCAATACTTGACAAAACACTTTCATCATTCGGTATTGTCAAAACCATCAAGACTTCCATTAGTCCGTTCAACTCAGATTCATTAAGCCAATTTGCTTCATACAGCGGATTCACTCATCGACGCATCACTCCAAGATGGCCGAGAGCTACTGCCCAGGCCGAAGCGTTCAACAAACCACTCATGAAAGTTGTGAAAGCAGCCCATGTAGAAAAAAAATTGGAAACAAGAAATGTATAAGTTTCTGAGACAATACAGGGCGACTCCCAATACTGTAACAAGTTTTACACCCTATCGTTTGATGTTTCAACGTGACCCAAATACAAAATTAACACAAGTTTATGTAAATGAAACAGAACAAAGGATAGATGAGTTGGCAAGACAGAGAGACGAAAAATCAAAATCCGCATGTAAAGAATACAGCGATAAGAAAAACAATGCGAAACACTACCCAATCAAAGTGGGTGATGAAGTACTTGTAGAAAATGAAAACAAAACCAAAGTGAACTCAAAATACGTACCATCTCCTTATCTGGTAAAATCAAAGAAAGAAAACATGATAACGGCAGAAAATGAAAAACATGAAATTACCAGAAACAGCTCAAAATTTAAAAAAATCAAATCTGGACTGAAATATTGTATAGACAATAATAATGAAGAAAATATTGAAAATGAAGAAATAATTGATAATGAGAAGTTCACAGGAAATACATTTGACAATCCGGTTGTGATGCACCCAGTTATCACTCCTAAAGTTCCTGTAGTGCCAGATCCAGTCGCAATGCCAAACCGACCAATAAGATTAAGACGCGAACCGGAATATTTCAAAGATTATGTAAAAAAGTAATATGGTTAAACTGTGTCGGGGCATAATAATCCTCTGTGAAACCATGAAAGTTGTTTTTTCCAATCAAATATCATCTTTTAGTGAATAATTTAAATAAACAACAGTTATTTAACTTTATTAAAAGGGAGGAAACAAGAACATTTGATATCTATAGTAGAACATTCGATATCTATTACAGAACATTTGATATATAACAGAACATTGATATTTACAGTAGAACATTTGATATCTATAATAGGACAATTGATATCTAAAAAAGAATGTTTATATCATATAAAATTTTGTATTAAATCAAAGGAAACATATTTGAGATCTAGTCATTTAACATTATTTGAAAAAGTTAGTTTAATACCAGTTATTTTATATGAATATGTTTATAAAAGAATTTTTATAACAAGAAAGAAAAAAAAACATGTCTTACATCTAGTCAAATTGTTAACCTATACAATTGATCAGTTAAATATGTTTGTAAGACCTAGTGCTAAACTGTTAAGAATTTTATCAATACTGTTTAGGAACTTTAACAACATTGTTTAGAAACATCATATCTAAAATAGGGAGAGATGTAGTGACCTACTACCAATATTGGACCCGCATTATAAACATGTATTATGTATGTGCCGGTTAACATAGATTGATCACTTCCGTAATAAAAACATCAACAAAAATATATCCATGCCGTTCCGAGTAATCCTTATTAATCCGTATACAACTACATCAACATGTACCACCATTAAATTCTAATTCAAACTCATCTGATTCTCATTCACCAGATACAGAAAATGCAGAAAATCTGATTTCTCCATCTTTCACTTGTTACCAAAATGTAAATTTCCAGTCCAGTGAAAATAGCATTAAACCACCTGAACTATTAGCAAATGTATCAAATTCATTTTTACAACCAGATGTTTATGTGACAAGATATGGCAGTTAGGCCGAAAATAATTGAATCTTTGTTAAATTAGATAATCTCTCATATTTAGATTTCAGTGCAATGCTAAATCAGCAGTCAGTGGCTATTAATTTACAAGAACTGACATATTCACACTACGGTGTTTCAGTGTTATCTGGACATTGTAATTGAGTTGAACTAATGAGACATTACAGACATAATTCGACACCACAGCTTGGCACACACGTTGGATTAATTATTTTGATTGTAATTTTTAATGTAACATACAAAGAAATTCATTCACAAGAATTGTTCATTCATTTTCATAAAAAAGGAGATGTATTATCATCTATACATGTGTTCATCACTCATGATTACTTTTAGCATTTTCTATGTCGTAGTTACTTCCCTTTACTTAGAATAAGAAATACTCTTATAATTTGCCTCTATAATTACATGAGTTTCCATACCATGATTCACTTGCTACTTTGATATTGAGCATTAAACATCTTAGTAAGAGCACACGCTTTGTGTCGTTCATTTTAGTTCCATTACTTCAATAGTGTTATTATGTGTTCCTGTGTATACCACAAACACAACAAGTTCCAAACAGATGACCAATGGTTAACGCCAAAGTTGATTAGGTTCATTTAGAAAGATGGTTAATTTTTCTATATATATGTATATGTGTGTACTTAAGTGTGTCCACAGGTCATTTGAAAATAAATAAGCAATACAATGGTTTTCTACATAAATATATAAGTCAGGTGTCGCAGTCTCGTCTTATAATAACCTAACATTCGAAAACCTCATCAGCATAGTTGACCAATGTCCGGAAATAATATGTACTTGCTATCTATAATGAATATTTGTCTGACAAACCTTAATGCGAAGTTTAACATATTTCTCCGTTAGAATTTGGTTTAGTTAACTTGAATCAATCAAACACAGACAGTGGTAATGGGCAGCTGCAACAGAGACCAGGAAAATGGAAGATTAACGATGCTGTTCTGTTTCAGTTTTTAAAAGTGTTAGCGTTAACTAAGATACTAACTATCGGAGTTTCACCGGGCCCGATTAGCTCAGTCTGTTACGCGTCTGACTATCATTCAAGGGGTCGTGAGTTCGAATCTCCCGCCCGGCCTCAGTCTCCTTGATGATTGATATACGACATTGTGTATCATTCTCATTCATCTCTCACCACTGATTCAAGTGGGAAAGTTATCAGTTACTCGCAGAGATGGGTGTGCTGGTTAATCCCAGGAAATATTGGTTAGGTTAACTGATCGTCTGTAAGCCTTCGATGGCATAAAAATGACTTTTAATATTCAATCAATCAATCAATCATCGGAGTTAGCTCCCTTACCCCGTTGTTCACGTTTTGTACTTTCGCTTTAGTAATTCGGATTCCTAGAAAAATGGCGACTAACGCACATGGTCATATACTTTTATAGACTTTCAAAGAAAAATAAGGTCCCCCACAGAGTAAGTTTAGACTTTACACCATGATATTAGGAGTTTATATTGTATGTAAATACGTTTTAATGTATGTTTCTATAACATTGTCTAATGTTCTATTCCTAATGCCATAATTTCATCCGTTATTTACGCTGTGGCGTGCGGATGCAATTTTCGGCTAATTTGATACCTAATCAATGAATGTTATATACACTGTCAGTGGAATTTAATGATTGTGGTAATATATGTTGTAGGCTAATACAATTCACTAGAATAGTGACTTTTAGACATGTATAAAGCATGTTCAACATTTTTCATGGAATCAAAGTATAAGAAGTACTTAAAGTACTACTTACCCCTAATACATACTATTTTATAGGCTTCAAATTTCAGGAATTTAGGTCATATCTGGGTTATATTTAGGCAAAACAATTTAACCCATTTTTCAACATTTTTCATGGAATCAAAGTATAAGAAGTACTTAAAGTACTACCTACCCCTAACATAATATTTTATAGGCTTCAAACATCAGGAATTTAGGTTAAATCTGGATTATATTTAAGCAAAACAATTTAACCCTATTGAACATCTTCAGTAAATTTATTTAGTACATTAATTATCATTTTTGTATTGTTACAGCTTTCTACCTTCCCCTGGGAAGTTTGTAATTGAATTGGATAAAATAAAGAACAAAAGTCTTAGACGTTACAGTAGAAAGTCTCATCATGGACCACGAGAAATCAGAATGAGTCGAAGGATCCCGCATCCGGACACTTACAGAAAAGGCACAACAGCAGTTGGAACAAATGGTGGAATTGTCCAGCAGTACATTACATGTGTTACATAAAACATTGCAAGGACTAGACATTGCACCTTTAAAGCAATAACTGACCAAGGTTCATAAATGTTATGAACAGTCGGTAGAGAGTTTTATTGAACAACTAGAGAGAACACGCACCAGGGAAAGTTACAACGAATTGGCATCACAACAATTTATAGAAAACACTTAGACAGCTAGGATAGGGTTGATAGATATAGAAAAAAACACAACAAACTGTGCACGATTCGACAATAATGCAAAGCCCTCAGCGTTCTGAAATAGAACATGAAAGTAAATTACTTGATCATGAGGAAACAAATCATAAAACACACAGTAGGGCTTCTACATATGTGTCGTCACCAAGATCGAAATGTCATTCAAGTAGAGCGTCAAGCTCATTGGCAAAATCAACGGCCAGTTCAGTGTTAATTAGACAGAAAGTAAAAAGGGAAGCTGCACGTGTGAGATTGCAGTTTGCCGAGGAAGAAACAGCTAACCTTAGACGACAAGCTGAACGAGACGCACTACGTCAGAAAAAAACACACAGAAATTAAGGTAGATTTAAAATTATTTGAGTCAAAGAAAGATTTACAGGAGACCGAGGCTGAACTAGAAGTAATGAATGACATGTTGAACATGGACGAAATATCTGAAAGTATTGATATGAAATCTGTATTGGTGCAGAGAACTGAACAGTATGTGGCAGGGTTACATGGCTCTTGACTGTCAACATGATGATACTATTTCCCAAACATTTCAGTCCCAAAGAACCCCACGAGTGAATAAAAACATTCTCACTGTTCCGAGTGTGAGTGACACTAAATTTATAACTCAGATGCACCCAGAAGCACCTGTGTTTATTCCAACAAGTATTCAGGTATCCAAACCGATTCCTGTAAATTCAAGTACACCATTTCAAGCATCAGGTGTTACAAAACTTACCAAAAACATCATGAAAAAGGACTTGATCTTATCTCGTCTCTTTCAATTCAATGACAAGCCAGAGAGATATTTTGTACGGAAATCAAGTTTCAAAAATATTTCTAGAGCTAGACGTAAACCCTACTGAGGAGTTAGACTTGTTGTGTAGGTGGCTTGGTCCAGAATCATTAATACAGGCCAGCAGTTTGAGAGCAGCAAACTGTACAAACAAGGCAGTGGCAGTAAGACAGATATGGGATAGGCTTGATAAACGGTATGGAACTCCTGAGCTAGTGGTGTAATCCTTTCAACAAAATTGAGTGTGAAAGACTGTCTAAGGATATATGAACTGTCAGACGTTCTCACAGAGATGGAATCTTTAAAGGAGGATAGGAGAAACACATCATCTCTGGCATACTTAGACTCATCTGCCAGAGTTAACCCAATCGTTACTAAACTTCCGGCCTTGATGCAAGGAAAATGGACTGATCGCGCCGTAAAATATAAGATCGATCACGACGTCCTCTATCCACCGTTCACGTTGTTTGCTAAATTCGTAAGGAGTATGGCTGTCAGGATTAACGACCCTAGCTTCCGATTCTGAACCCATTTCTACACCTCCAGTAAAATCATGACCCAACAAAACAAATAATAGAGAATACGGGTCGGTTAGTAAAAAGGCTGCGTATAACAATGCTCATGACTCTGCTGGCAGACAATTACTATCTACGAGGAAAATAGATGAAGTGAACAAAAGCACTACAGAGGTTACCTGTCCTATCCATGGAGAAACGTCTAAACACAATCTAAGAGACTGTCATATATTTCAGGCAAAGTCCATTCCAGACAAGAAAGAGGTCATACAGAAGTTTGGAATATGTTTTAAATGCTGTGTAGGTAAGCACCTCGTAAAGGATTGTACAGACAACATAACATGTGAAAAATGTGGTAGTGGTTCTCACTGCTCTGCTTTTTACCGGGAATCTCACTCAAAGTATGGGGGGGGGGTGGGGGGGGAATCAGCCAGGAAAGTTAATTCGGCTGGAACTAACTCGAACGTGACAACGAAATGTACCCAGATTTGTCGAAATTCGAGTACCTTTAATGGGAGGTCGTGCACTAAAACCATTCTCGTCCTCGTATATCCGACGGGACGCCCAAATGAAGCCCCTAAGGTTTACGCCAAAATAGACGACCAAAGCAACAGGTCACTGGCGCTTTCAGAATTCTTCAAACTCTTCAATGAAAATTCCTGTGAAAGGAAGTACATATTGTCATCATGTGCTGGGACACTGACGACATCAGGAAAACGTGCCTCGGGATATACCATTGAATCCCTGGATGGACTTGTAGTTCCATATATGAAACAGGAAATACCAACTCCCGCAATGGCTAGGCATTATAGTCATCTTAAGGACATTGAAAAATACGTCCTAGAATGCGATCCAATGGAACCTATATTGATCGGTAGAGACATGGGTTGGTTTAGGCGACGAGCCTTACGCACAAAGGCTCCGGTTTGGTTGGGTTATTATGGGCGAAACATGTCTGGGAAGGGTTCACCCATCAGACTCTGTAACCGTGAACAAGACCCATGTTCTCCAAGAACATGGTCACGAGTCTGTGTTTAAACCATGCCCTAATGGTTTTGAGTTGAAAGACAGACATTTGTATACCGATATATTCCAGAGAACTCCAGATGATAAAGAGTATGGTTTATCTCGTGAAAACAGGTTATTCTTCAGGATAATGGATAAAGGATACACGAAGTCGTCAGATGGAGTGCTCCACTGCAATTCCGTACCGGCCGTACGAGGCTACCCATCAACTACCAGCATGCTCGGCAGAGGGCAGAGAAGCTTGCGAAAGGCTAAAAGCGCGACATCACCAAACAAGAGCACTTTGTCGAGTTTATTGGGAAAATTTTCGACAACAAGCATGCAGAGGAGGCCCCATCTGTAAATGAAGGAGAGGAATGTTGGTACTTGCCTTTCTTTGGCGTGTACCACAAAAGAAAAACCCGTCCAAAATCCGTGTAGTTTTCGACTATTCAGCCATGTATAAGGGTGTGTCGCTTAACAGTGTCTTGTTGACAGGCCCAGATTTGACTAACAATCTAGTCGGAGTCCTGTTAAAATTTCGAAAAGAAAAAACGCAGTGACCGCTGACGTAGAACAAATGTTCTTTAATTTCGAAGTCACGAAGAACATAGAAACATGCTGCGATTCTTTTGGTTCAAGGACAATGACCCTACCAATGAAATCACCTAATACAGGATGCGGGTGCACGTTTTCGGCAATGCACCGTTTCCAGCTGACGCGGCATAAGGGCTACGTAAAGCAGCGTGCAACCACGGAGACGACACAATATGTGATGATGTCTGCAATTATGTGAAACAAAACTTTTACGTTGATGACGCCCAAGTGTCACGTTGAGAGCAGGATGTTGTGAGTTTCATAAAGCACACTCAGGAAAGACTTAAACAAGGCGGCAACATTCGATTGCACAAGATTGCTTCTAATAATGCCCATGTTGTCGCCAGTTTTCCATCAAATGACTTAGCTAAGAACATTTCAAAGATGGATTTTAGCACAGGAATTCCTAATTTTCATAGAAGTTTAAGATTAACTTGGGGATGTCACAAAGGATATCTTTACGTATCAAGTAGAAGAGGATGAGAAACCCTACACCAAGAGGGGGTTGTTGCCAACAATTCACAGTATAGTTGATCTTTTGGTTTTGTGAACCCAGTCATATTTGGTGGACGATGACTAATGAGAGATGCAGTTCAAAACCGCAGTATCGGTTGGGATGAGCTGTTACCTGACAATGCTGAAGGTGTCTGGGAAGAATGGAAAAGGTCGCTTAAAGATCTTGAAACTCTGGAAATAACAATGACTTTCACAGACATATATTTAGAGGAAATTGTGTGCCGCGAACTTTACATGTTTTCCGATGCATCTAGGGAGGCTATTGGTACTGTGAACATCTACGGTGTTAGCGGCGGCTCGAAGCTCTGATTTGTGCTTGGTAAATCCGAGGTTGCTCCGAGTCATGGACACACACTTCCAAGGCTCGAAGTTTATGCAGCAGTATCGGCCACCGAATTGTCAGACTTTCGCGAAACACATCGGAATCACTTGACGCGACGTATTTCTTCACAGACAGCCAGCTTGTCTTAGGTTATGTCACAATGAAACGGTTTCATGGGAATGTTAGTAACAGAGTCAATATGATCCTACTGTCATCCTCAAGCTCACAATGGAATTACGTACCTACTGATGCTAATCCTGTCGATCAGGCAACGATGCCTGTCAAAGCATGCGATCTCCGCGAGTGTACATGGTTAAAAGAACCGGTAGCTTTTCTCGACTCGCACGAGAAATCCAGCAGGAAAACATTCGACCTGATAGAACCATATCATGAGAAAGAAATTAGGCAACAAGTGGACGTCCTCAAGACGACGGTCGCTAAAGAAAGACTCGGTAATAGTTGCTTTGAAAGGTGTTCATCTTTGACAAGGTTGTCGTCAACAATCGCGCAACTCAAAAAAATGGCAGCATCACACCAAAAATGTGACTGGATTGTCAAAAGGAGCAATGTAGACTTCTGGAAAAAGGTGGAAATACTAATATTTAAGGAAGTTACAAAGGGAAGTGAATTCAAACGAGTCTACAAAGAAACATTCCGCTTAGGAAAAATAGTAGTTTATTAACCTTCTCACCTGTCTTGGATGTAGGCGGATTGATGAGGGTAGGCGGTCGACTCAAACACGCCAAATGAGAAACAGGAGAAAGAAACTCAGTTAAAATCCCCGGCAAACAACATATTGCCACATTACTGGTTAGACATTACCATGAGGCAATTCATCACCAGATCGACATTTCACAGAAGGAGCGATACGCTCTGGTGGATACTGGGTAACCGGAGGGAAACGCTTGATTAATTCCGTTCTCCAGAAGTGTGTGAAATGTAAGAAATTACGATGAAAGGTAGACCATCAGAAGATGTCAGATCTTCCATCTGACCGTCTAACCCCAAGTCCCCCATTTACTTACGTTGAAGTAGATACGTTCGGCCCCTGGTCCATATCTGCTCGTCGTACGCGGGGAGGAAGTGCTAATTCTAAACGGTGGGCTATCATGTTCTCTTGTCTGATCACACGTGGAATACACATCGAAGTTGTAGGAGAACTTAGTTCGTCGTCTTTCATAAATGCACTACGTAGATTCATATCACTTAGAGGACCAGTGAAGGAATTAAGATCGGACCGGGGAACAAAATTTGTCGGAGCAGCAGGGGATCTTGGCATAAGCGCCATAAACGTAGAGGATCGGGAAATTGAAAAGTTTCTTCTTCAACATAAAATTGTGTGGAAGTTCAACCCTCCCTATGCGTCAGGCATGAGTGGTGCGTGGGAACGCATGATCGGTTTGACTAGGAGGATTCTAGACTCCATGCTTTGTGATGTTTGTGGGAAAGTACTTACTCCTGAAGTACTGTGTACATTAATGGCAGAGGTGTGTGCCATCTTTAACAGCAGACCTATTACTACAGTTTGTAGTGATCCGATTCACCTACCGTCCTTTCTCCAAGTACGCTCATAACCCAAAATGTGAACGCTGATGTAGAGCGATTTGTAAATCTTACTACCAATGACATGTACAAATCTCGATGACGCCATGTCCAGGTACTGGCCGATCAGTTCTGGAAAAGGTGGAATACTCAATACTTACAAAACATTCAGTCAAGGATAAAAAGGCAACAGGAACATCGAAACGTTGAAGCAGGAGATGTCGTCGTCATGTTGGATTCTACCGTCCCTCGTAATCAGTGGCCAGTTGGAGTCGTGGAAAGGGTATTTCCCAGCTCAGATGGACTGGTGCAGAAAACATCGGTTCGTGTTATAAGAGACGCTGTATCAGTGACTTACGCCTCATCACACAATTAGTTTATTTGTTCTCCGAAAGCAAATAACTGTGAACTAATTACGAGCAAGTTATGATATGTGAACTTAGAAACCGCTCTCTTCGGTACTTTATTTGTGCTCATTGAACTTTCGAGGTACCTCTGAATACAGAACAGTGATTCTTTATAATATGTGTAGTGAATCAAATTCAGACGGGGAATGTCCTGTTGCAGTTTTTAAAAGTGTTAGCATTAACTTAGATACTAACTTTCTAATTTGTTTTCATCGGAGTTAGCTCCCTGGCCTCGTTGTTCACGGTTTGTACTTTCGCTTTAGTAATTCGGATTTCTAGAAAAAATGGAGCACTGACACACATGGTCATATACTTTTATAGACCTTCAAGGAAAAATAAGGTCCCCCACAGAGTAAGTTTAGCCTTTACACCATGATAGTAGTTTATATTGTTTGTATAATATTGTCAAATGTTCTATTCGTAATGCCATTATTTCATTTGTAAACATTGTTCCGTTATTTACGCTGTGTCTTGCGGATGCAATTTTCGGCTAATTTGATACCTAATCAATGGTTTATATATACACTGTCAGTGGAATTTAATGATTGTGGTAATATATGTTGTAGGCTAATACAATTCATTAGAATTGTGACTTTTAGGCATGTATAAAGCATGTCCAACATTTTTCATGGAATCAAAGTATAAGAAGTACTTAAAGTACTACCTACCCCTAACATAATATTTTATAGGCTTCAAACATCAGGAATTTAGGTTAAATCTGGATTATATTTAGGCAAAACAATTTAACCCTATTGAACATCTTCAGTAAATTTATTTAGTACATTAATTATCATTTTTGTACTGTTACAGCTTTCTACCTTCCCCCGGGAAGTTTGTAATTGAATTGAAAAGAATAAAGAAAATAAAGAACAAAAGTCTTTGGAAAATAGCTGTTTTGTGTTCATCTGTTTTACTATTTGTTCCCCTTTTAGCATATGCTTTTGTTACTTCCTTTTCTATAGATGTATCCGGCAGTTACAGGAAGTTTGTACATCATGTTTAATAAAACACATGGAAGTACATAAAAACTTAATGTTTATCTTTAACTAGGTTATTAATATGGATGGTGGTAGATGGACCATTACATACAATGAAGTTTAATCCTATATTTTATTATGAAAAACAACAACAAGAACACATCCCGTATGCTTTAGGAGAAACTATAACTTCAATTTCAGTTACAATGGGTTGTTTATATTTTAAATTAAGTCCAATGAAGCATATGATAACACTATCGCATTACAGAGTTGGCATATTTATATGGCGTTTGTATGATCAGAGTTAAGTGAATGGTCTTTTGGAAAACGTAACTAATTCTTTCCATAAATACACATTTTTTGACTAGACATGTAGACATATCCCAGCCCACATGCACACGTGTCAATTGCGCATACTGTATTTCCACTCGTGCAATCAGTGTCGTAGTTACAAGGAGAACCATAACTTCCACCAGGAGCCGTGATGGTCAGTTTTAGTGATGGAGATGGGTTTGTTGAAACTATAGATGATGAAGACGTTGTGGACTGAACCTGTTGTGGGCGATGTTGACATTGTGGATGACACTGATGACGATGATGTTACCGTTGATACTGTCATAACCGTTGGTGGTGTTGTTACTGAAGTTGTTGTGGACCATATTGGTGATGTTATTGCTATTGTTGATGTTGTTAGTAAGGGTGTTGTTGCATTTATTGCTGTTGTAAATGACGTTAATGTGGACATAATTGCTTCTTCTTTGGATGGCGCTGATGAAGTAAAAGATGAAGATGTTGTTGGTGAATAGCGTTGTTGATATTGTCATAACTGTTGATGAAAGTGATGCTGATGTTGCTACGTACGTTATTGATAAATCTGTGAACGAATTTGATGCTAAAGAGGTTTTAGATGCTATGGTTGACCTTGATGTTGATGGCGTTGAATATGCATGTGATGGCGTTGTGTTTGGTATGACAGTTGTTGATTTGTTTGATGATGGTATTGCTGACGATATCGGGGACGATGTCGATATTACTATTGATTTTATTGATAAATTACATGTTGTTGACGATGGTGTTGTTGGTGAACATATTGTGGACAATGTTAATGCTGAATAATTTTCTATTGAAATTGATGTTTTTGTTGACCATGATAGGTGTTGTTAATGGTGATTGTGTTGATATTGTTGAGAATACTGTTAACGATTGG
Organism: Panopea generosa; assembly: GCA_029582155.1. NCBI lineage: Eukaryota > Metazoa > Mollusca > Bivalvia > Adapedonta > Hiatellidae > Panopea > Panopea generosa. Next base: position 69,780,200 of record CM055895.1, on the reverse strand, counting down.
GTTGTTGACGTCACAGTAGTTAATGATGCTGACGAGTGTAACACTTCTGGCGGTGTTGTTGACGTATATGATCGCATTTTAGTTGCTTTTGCTACCGTTAACATCGATGTTGCCGTTGAAGTTGTTGTTTTCGACTTAGAATCAATTTCTATAGAAGTACTACTTTGTAACGATGATAGTGACGAAATGTCAGTTGATGGCGATGGCAAATTAGCTTCTAGCGTTGTAGTAGGTGGGATTGTTGATGTCGAAGCACCTGAGATGAAACAAAAATCAGAACTTACTTGCACAGTAATCACTATATCTGGTACAAGATTATGTTCACAATTTCGAGGTATGTTGAAGTGGAACAAAATTAACATGCAAGAAATGATGATGTAGGAATTTAAATCTCAATGTTCAGTACGAGATAACGCAGTAAAATAATAAAAGGAGAGACACCGCATGATACATTTTAAATAATACTTTTATAGATAATTTTATTAAAAGGTATTTATAACGGTGTCCGACAATACCTAACAATATAATAAACATCATGTTATCAAAAATTGCAAATGTAAATATCTTTACTAGCGTGCTTGAGATAAAGGATGTTAACACAAACCTGTATATTGGTTATCGAAAGAAACGCTTCCTGTAGCCATACGTGTAACGTATGTACACAGTGAGATAGTACACAGTTAATGTGTTAACAAAAGGTAATAGTTTTTTTTATTATGAACAAGGAAAGTCTGTGTTAACCAGATGCTTAACATAGTTTTGATATACTGTAAATGTTAGCTTCTTATTGAATATCCGTATCAGCTAAGCGCAAATACGATTGCAGGCATGAAGCAAGCGTCTATAGTAAAGACTGAGACTGTGAGAACAACATGACATTTGTTGTTGTTATTTTTGCGATTGACACAAACAGTCAGAGTTTTAGTTTCAAAAGGTAAAGATGAGCATAACATATTTCAAATAGCAATGAATAAAAAACTAAAAAATCATTAAACTTGTCAACAAACTTTAAAATATATCATTAATGACTTGTAATACAAATTATAAAGCTACGGTAAAAAGAAGTGACATTCACTGTGAAACAACTACACGTTCTGTTCACAGGCATCCGGTGCGTAGCCTGGAAATTACTCAATGGTGCCCCACCCCTCTTCCAATACCCAACAATTCAACCACTCAAAAACAACCATAAACATAACACATAAGTCATTTATGGCAATACAATCAGTTTTCAAAACAATCTTGTATGGTGTTCAGCGTCGCTTCAACAATTTTTCAGTCATGTCGCGACGGTCTCTACTTGAGACTGTATTCTGAGTGCTATCACACTGGAGTATCATGCCGCAGACACATGGTATGATACCCCATCCAGTCACATTATATTGACACCGGACGGACCAGACCTAGAATTCTCTTCTAAATGCTGAGTTCCAACCGAGACAGCTTCTAGTACCAGTTTTAAAGTCTTTGGTATGACCCGGTCGGGGATCGAACCCACAATATTCAACATGTGAGGCAGACGTTTTCAAATATTGTATACTATTTAAATTTTTATATCATTAATAAAATAATTACAGTTTTTTTAATAGTTTTATGTTTATTTCATTTTCATGTTTAAGGATATTGTCACATACAATTTTCAAAATAAGATATCTTAAATGCCACATAATAGTGTTGAAGTATGGATCATTGTCTCACTGTCAATTTTAAATGTTTTCCTGGTCACTGAATCCATATTCTATTATTCTGTATGATAAAGAATTGGATTAAAATCATCTGATGCAGTGAAACTACGTACATCAAGCATATGTTAATTATATGATGCTAGATTATGGCAGTAATCCAAATGCGCAAAATAGGGTAACTGGTTTTAAACAACTGCCAGCATGTTTGATTCCAACAAAGTGTTGGAAATAAATTACACTTTTGTGCAAAATTGGAAATCCAGATTAAGAGGACACAAGTGATGGTGTAAAGGGTCATTTTTCAATGTTGAAAATTGAACCGGGTCACATTTCAACATTAAATTCTGATCAAAACAGATCTTTTTTAACTTTGATCATACATGGGGTCATTTTTTAACGGTTTGTTAAATATAAGCGAAACATCACATGACTGATGTTGCATGTTGCAACAATTAAACATAAGCCCTCGTAAGCTTTGTTACGAACGGTGGCTATGATTACAAATGGTTGCTATAGCAGTTAGTGATTGAAACAAATAAAAACCCCAAACAATTCCTATTCAAACTGACATTGACAAAATCCATGCGAACCCGGGAGCGTAGCTTACTATAGGCACTATAGGCACGTGCCTACACATTTTTTTCCCTGAGAAATCAAAAGTTAATTTTTACATTTCTATATAAAACGTTGAGAAATTTATATGATATGAGATCTGCGGTCCAGTTTTGAATAAAACAATATTTACTCTTTGGCGAAATACTGAAATTATTTTTTTATTAATACCATTAGTTGGATCATCCCAAACAAACATAAACCCATAGTTATGTAACATATATTTTACCCTTGATAACCAAATTATTTTCCCATTTTCACAGTCTTTATATGTACTCTGATATACACACTTTAAAATCACATTATCCGACTTTAATAGCCTTATCCAGTTTTTGATTATCCTTATATATCTTGATATAAAAAAGACATGATAGCAGGATAATTAGCCATGGACTTGTGTTATTAAGAAATGTTAGGTCGTATTGTTGGTAAGATATGTGCGTGTTTAATGTAGTTTAAGTAAATAAGAATTGTTTATATGTCTCTCCAGGTCTGTCATATAATGTTGGTGATGATATAATATTGTACGAAACAGAACAGAAGAGAAATTTTATTAAGACTTGAGTATCGTAGCTCATCGCCATATATAAACATTTTAATGCATGCAATCTGATGTCTATATACAATACACAGTGTATAGTTCTAAATCAATATTGGTGAGAGTGGTTTAAAACAAAATCATTTTGCAAAATCTTGTAAAATAGTATTCATCCAGCAGTATTAGTAAGTAAATAATGATATTTTAATTAACATATTTATGTACTATGTGAATTGTTACACGTAATTTATCAGATTATATCTGCATTTGAAAGCTTTGTCCGAAATGATACTAATTATGTTAATAACGATTTTCGGTTTGTATTTAATAAATCTATCAACTTTACCATACTTGGTCGTCCGGTGTCATATGTTTGTATATATGTATCACTTATTTGATTGTAGATTTGACAAACAATGGTAATGATTCATGTAGGTCCTTAATGACGTGATTACAAACTAAAATCGTTATGTATACTTATATAAAATAGATTTCCGCATTGCGACACATATGAACACTCCTCATCAGTACTGTATGGGTGGATTAGTGGTCCAGTGGTTAAAGCCTTAGACTGTGAACTCAGGGGTCGCAGGTTTGCTCACCTGCTCCTCCAACTAAAAATACTTATCAGTCTTTCGGATAGGATTTTAACAAATATAGACGTCCAATGTTTCGGTGCTTAACATCGGGCATGTAAAAGAACCAGGGACGCTACAAAAGTTTCTTTTATATCTCTGCACTATCCTCCAAAAATCGAAAATTACTAATACTCTTTTGGAGGCGTCGCCGGGAAATCGATGGTGACGGTCAGTAAAATTATCATCATCATTGTATGTGCATACGTATATACTTGTAATTATGTCAATTTATGCATATCTGAGTGATGAACATTGAACACCTTTTGTTTGAAAATAGTAACCACTTGAAACCATGAAACAGAAGGCTTCTTACTTTTCCCTTTATTAAAGTGAACAACCTTAATACATCATATTTGTAATAAATTTATTTGGTTATCCAACAGTGAATTCAAGGTTAACATTAAGAATATCCAGACCCCTAAAAACAAAAGAAAATATACGCCAAAACGCATCTACGACAGTAGAAAAAATAAGGGGGGGGGGGGCATATCCCTGGACCCCCTTAACAACTGTGCTTACACATAGTTTTCAGTCAAGCTACGCCCCTGGAACTATTTGATTTAATCATATCATAATATAATGCAAGGTAACTCCCTCAACAACAATGTACAAATCTGCATTATCGTTTATGTTTATGCTGTTACAATATATTTGCATATTACAAAAAAGGTAATGAATTATATCGAAAATAGGAAGGATCAAAATTTAATGTTACAACGGCTCTATTCTAAAATAATATTTCACTTTTAGTTCTACTTGCCAAAGGCCAGAAGTGCTTATGCGATGGTGCGTTGTCCGTTGTCCGTTGTCTGTCGTCTGTTAGCAGCACTTTCTCTGAAACCATTAGGCTATTAAACTGAAACTTCACATGAATGTTTCTATTGCATATGAGACTATACAGAAGTTCAATTAGGGGACACACGTCATTATAATATATATATTTTTTAAATGGAAATGATTTTGCATATATCTTCACAGAAGCATTGTTTGGTGAAGTAGGTTCAAATTTGTAAAAATGACTGGGTTCCACTGTCTGAAGGGGCCAGGAGGGGCACCAAAAGGGTAAAAATTGGGAGTTACAAAAATCGTTTTCTTAAGAACCGGTATGTCAGATTATCATATTTAGCATAAATTATCCCTATGTGTAGGGTTTGATTACAGATAAGAATTTAGGGGCTAAAATTTATAGGGGACCTGTAAGGGGACTTAGAATTTTAAACAAAAATACTATGAGAAAACAGAAAATTGTCTTTTTCCCCGATCTATTCTGAAACCGCTAGGCCAATTAAACTGAAACCTCACATGAATGTTTCTATTGCACAGGAGACTATACAGAAGATTTTATTTCTTTCTGAAAATCATGATGGCCATCGTTACTAAAAAAATAGTCCAAAACTTAAAAAATCTTCTTATCATGAACGGCCAAACAGATGTTCAAAATGTCATTAAGATAAATATTAATATTTGTTTTACAATGGAAATGATTTTGCCTATATTTTCACAGAAGCAATGTTTGGTGAATGTGGTTCAGTTTTGTAAAAATGACTGGGTTAAACTGTCATTAGGGTTCAGGACGGCCCCAAAAAGGTTAAAAATTGGGAATTACAAAAATCGTTTTTGGCATAAATTATCCCTTTGTGTAGAGGTTTGATTGCAGATAATAATTTAGGGGCTAAACTTTATATGGGCCCTGTAAGTGGACTTAGAATTTTACATAGGGATACTATGGGAAAACGAAAAATTCTCATTATTTCATCCATTTGAGCAAAATTATTATTCAGTTTGAGTTCTGAAGTGTCATCTAGTCATATGAAATAAGATTTGGCTCAATAGGGAGAATTGACTTTCCATAAGGGGTCAGAGTGGATCAAAAAAGGGTTAAGATAGAAATTTTTCAAAAATCTTCTTCTCAACAACCGGCCATTCAAATTTGTTCATATTTGATATGAATTATCCCAGTGAGTATGGTTTAAAGTTTGTATAAATCAAGGGTCTTGTATTTATAGGGCCCTGTAAGGGGATCTTTAGTTTTATATAGGAATACTACTGGAAAATGGAAAATCTTCATTTTAATCATTCATTTATGACTTTTCTTTATTCAGTTTGAGTTTCGAAGCAACTTCTAGTCATAACAAATATGATTTTAATGAGTCAAATTTGTTCATATTTGATATAAATTACCCTTAAGATTAAGAAATCTAAGGACACTGGGATGTATAGAGGCCCTGTAAGGGGTATTTGAATTTTACATAGGAATACTATGGGGAAATGGAAAATTCTCATTTTTTTGTGCATTTGGGTAAATATGTTGTTCAATTTGAGATCTAAAACATTGTTTAGTAACAATTAATTGTTTTGTTCAATAAAGAGGATTGAATATCTGTAAGAGGCCATGGGGTGGATGGGGCAATAAGTTTAAAATTAGGAATTTTCCCAGATTTCCTCTCAATAACTTTCAGTCGAACTAGTTCATATTTGATATAAATTATCCTAACAACAGCAAGGATTGAAGATTCAGCTTATCAAGGGTCTGGGATATATTGAGGCCCTGTAATGTGACTTTTACATAGGAATATTAAAGGGAAAACTAATTTTTGGTAGAGTTCCGCTAGCAACTTTACCAATGTTGGCCTGTTACTTACTATTTTTCAACACTACGTCAATATGTTTTTGCACCTCATAACTCAGTGTAACAATACAACAAAAATATAGAGCAATCAAACTTCTTTAAACTGCATTATTTTCAATAATTAAGGAAAAATATATCTTCCTTTTTGTTACTGAATGAATTATTACAAAATTGCAGCTATTGAATGTATAAATTACATGTGTTGAGTGAAATATCTATTCGATATTAATACGCTATTGATAACACTTTGATCGCTTTGAGCATGTAAGTGGTAGTGTTTACGAGTACGACTGGACCTGATACGGACTACTTCTAATTGTACCCTGCAATTGGGGGTATTGAACTAAGACAGAATGAAGCAGAGTACCTCCTTATTACGTCACTTACTCGCAGGAAAGAGAGAGGAAAGATTGTGTACAGGAAAAGCTTGTTTTCGTCGTAAGTATTACTAATTTAGCATTTATTTATTGTTATGTGACATACTTTTATTGCTAACTTTTTATCAATAGTGTTAATATAAAACAATGTGACATTGTATTTGATATCGTGGTTGTATATTTACCGTTCACGGCGTTGTGCCTTCGAAGGCGGATATTCTTCATTTCTGTGTGGGGCTTTCATATTCAATAAACACATTTAACGCAATTTAATTATATGCTTGCATTAATAATTTCAAAGAACTGATGTCTTATGTGGTTGAGCATATATTTATAGAAGGATGAATAAAGTATTGCACGATAATTTGACGTCTAGCGTAATGACTTACTTTTAAAACACAACAAACAACAGGTTAATGAATTAAACTGTTTGAAGAAAAAACAACACATTTATATAATAATTGTGTTTGGAATGTTGAACACATTTATGATGGATAATTGGACTTATATTTATTCATGAGTTCGAATCTCCGCCCAGCTGTAGTCTCCATGATGATTGATATACAACGTTGTATCTCATTTTCATTCGTCTCTCACCACTGATTCTAGTGGGAAAGTTGTCAGTTACTTGAAACGATGGGGTGTGCTTGAGTACTGGTTAACCGTCCAGGTTCTCAGGAAACAGTTGTTAGATTAAATTAACTGAAGTGTTATAGTCTTAGATGGCATAAAAAATACGCTAAATATTTAATTACTCTATCACTGAACAAAATAGCATGAGTTTAGCAATACTGTCTTCCAGTCATATTTGAATTGTACTTTCTTCTGTTTCCTTTAATATTGATTAATTTCACATTCCAGATATCTTCCATAAATTAAAGAAGTTTTTCGAGAGAAATGCGGACCATACAAGAAACCACTGAAGGCTACAGTGGTGGCCGTTGGTGCTTTGGTGAAGTACAAAACTTGGAAGGCAAACCCAAGAAAATGCTGCCTGTGGCTATAGGCGATTCTGATACTGCAGCATTGTTACACTGCTATAATAACTCGCTCGTTCCGCGCTTTCAAGAGGGGAAGACTCTCCTTGTGCACAATGTTATAAAAAAAACACAGGACAACATTGTTGTCCTAACAGAAGGATTTCGTGCCTTCGTTACATCAACGATGTCTGTATCGGAAGAAGTAAGAGCTGTTGCCAGAATACTTTTTCACCAACCTCCTGCTCCAGTGACACCATTGAAAGACACTATCCGGTCCCCATTGGAGCAGAGAGTTTCAATTTCAGTCAAAGTCATACAGGTGAGTTAGTAATATTTCACTTTTTACAATCAAATAGACAATAGTTAGATGTTGGATAGAAGTCAATACTTTATGCACTTACATAATTAAATTGATCTACATATCATTAGCAAAATAGAATGAAAAGATGACGGAATACTTTTGATAGTACATGTATTGAGTTATAACCCATGTTTTAAAATCTTTGCAGGTTTGCAGGCAGAAATGACTTGCGGCACTTGATAAGAAAAAAGGCCAATCTTAGCTCTACAGGCCAGAAAAGCTGAAACTTGCTTTTTGTCTGTATGTCCATCACGAGTTATATCAAACAACATCAAGTCGAAGCTGTTGGAACGATTTTAATAAAACTTAAATTAACGCCTTGTATAGATTTGTTTTCATCTTCCAAGATGGTTACTGTGACCAAAAGTAGGTCAATATCAAGGTATTTACAAACAACACATCCAAACCGGCCAATTCCATTCAAGTGCGATATCCCATACATGTTATTTTATTTATGGAGAAAATTCGGAAAATATATTTTCTTAGAAACCCTTTTCTTTCATTTTAATTTAATGACATGCTTCCAGTATTCATTACACGAGTTCTTTCAACATTTATGTTTTGCCCATCATGAAAGATGGTAATAATGGCCATGTGGAGTGGAGAACATGGGACCAAAGACGGTGTGTTGTGGGTTTCAATTATCCTCCACGGTTATGTGGTACATGCATACCACTGCTCCTACCAAGGAATACTTCAAGCATGATTTCTCATAACTTATTTTACAGTTGATATAAAAAAAAAAAAAAAACAAGCAAAAAGTTGATGTAATAAAGAAGTTCAAAATAAAGAAAAAAGTATAAGTAAATGTGAAATATAATAGAATAAATATTGTAACTAAAATTATGTCAATATAAACAATTTTCAAACAATTTCTCCCCCGAAGTCACAGCTTCCATTCAACGGAAACATTTTACTAGGTAACCTTTTCAATAGAGCATTAACAAGCCTGCTTTTTTTGACATAGTACTCAACTTTACTATTCACTGCCAATATTTCAGGAAGATCAACAGGTCATGGTAAAAAATGAGCCTGTCACGATAAAGGCCATATATGTCCAATATGAAACAATGTCGAAGGTGAAGGTGACGTTATGGCGGGAAACTACAGACACCGCAATTCGACCTTTTGCACCATAACAGATTTGGTCACAAATACGTTTTGGAAAGAAACGCCACTGAATTCAACATCTAAAACCAATATTGAGGTAATAATTTTCTCCTGCAAAGAAAATTGAAGGGTTCTTCATAGCCGAGTTGTCCAAGGTGCCATCTCGGGTTCACTTTCATTACCTCGCTATGGACATAGTTCAAGTCCTACTCGCTCCAAAACCATTGTGATCTTTTAAAACAGTTTCCATATATGACCTTTGAGGTGCTTTCTTTAAGTTATATAACTCATGGTCTTTTCTGCAATAGTAATTCCTTTATAATCATTTTGCACATGTATAACAATCATCCGATACACAATATGACTGAATAACTCATCTACACATACATGAACAAAACGTTATAGAGTTTTTACATCTGACAGATATCAATAAGAAGCCGATAGGGTTTGATATCAATTGATGCAAGAAAACGTGTATACCAGTAAACAGAAATTAATTCAAATAGTGCATAACTGATATTATGAAAAAGTGTAAATGCTCACCAGACTATTGACTTCTCAGAATAACTATGCTCTGAATACTTATAGCAAAATGATGAAAATACCAAGTCATTTAAGCAAATGGGTTTCTTACATTTCTCATATATTCAGGTAATAATTATCAGATGTATTCTAATGATTCATTTTCGTCTTTCAAAAAAAGATATGCCAACTGAAACCTCCATAATAACTGTCGTTGGTGTCAGTGTAGAAGACAACAAGGTTGTGGTATTAGACAATAGTGGAAATATGTTTTCCATCTTGGAAACTCTGGTCAAAACAATTATCCCTGATGAGATCGATGTTGAATCGTTCTTTACTACAAGTGAAAAAACAGTACAGATTGAAAAACAAAGAGAGAAAATAATAAGTATCACAGATGCCAACAATATTCAAACCTATTTATTTCAATTTACCCTGTTTTGTACGATTCATGTAGTTAATTAGAGATGGACATGTGTGAGATATGCAACTTGTTTTTGAAACAAAAATAGGTCATGTTACATTATGACAAAGGAATATACTAAGTAAAATATGTTTAGCAAGTCTTTACATGTGAATATTTCAACAATATGTTCACAAATGTTATTTGAGTATATATCAGTAAAGCTCAGTTTGATCAGCATTTAAGCTGTTTACCTATAGGTATATAATCTGTTTGTTATAAAATTGAAATATTGAAATCAAAATATGCACCAGTTTTTTTGTTTTTGGTTTCAAAATAAAACATAATTCATTTCAGCAGTATCATAATATTTTGAACTCTTAAACTTGTAGAGGAACTTTTGATAGTCAATATATAATGTCCCTATGCGTACGTTGTATTGTCGTTTAACATCGATAATAGAAAAAAAATTCTATAACACCAAGCAAAGTTTAACATGTAACATAAGTAAAGTAAGCTGCAGATCTGTAACAAAATAGTTAGATTGTTGTGGCCTAATTTAGTAGTGTCATCTAATACGTGTCCATTGTAGGGATATAGGCTATATTTAGGTCAGGTAGCGTGGAATTATTAAAAAATATTAATAGATCGATAGGAGCAACGTTTTTAAGATATTTTTACATTTTCATTCTTTCATTAAAGAATAAATCATTTTGAGTTTAGTTCATCAAATTCCATTAAATATTAAGAAAGTTAGATTAATTAAACGGGTTTATTTGTCATAAAACTAATTTAGTTTTAAATTGGCCTAATAGCGTGTAATCCGCTTCGTACGATGTATTCGGATTTGTTGTTTCATTATTTACACGAAATTTACTAAGGTATGTGGACGGTTTTGCTATAAGTGCTGACTCTGTTATGAGAACAATGTCCAGTTAGCAGAATCATCTTTAGGTGTAGTTGTGACGAGAAAGATTGAGTTTGTAACTGTTCCAGTACATAACGGCATATGGGTATGTGAATTTTATATTATGTTGTATTTAAATGTCTGATATATATATTTTGACATAAACAGATCTAAGTAAAGTTGTATAAATTGTTCATATCCAGGCCGACGGTAATGTAGGTAATTCAATACATATCTATGGTATTGAGAAGCGTTTTGTTAGAATATAGACCGAGGAATCTGGAAACGTATTTTGAGCTGTTGATATTGTGTTTACGATGAAGTATTAAGATTCACCATGTTAGAATTGATTGATATGTGTAAATTAATTTTGTTGATACTTATTCTGATATTCACAAAGTGAATAGATACAGAATTGGTCTGTAATTGTTAATATTATGATGAGAAGTTATGTAGAGATATAATTGCTATGTTGAGATTGACGGAGGGTCGTATTTGAGATGTTGTTTGAACTGCCAAGAAACTGCAGATAGTGAAAGTTGTATGAAATGTTATCATATATTGAAAAATTTACCATGAAACTGTTAGATGGTAAAAATTGAAAGAACTGTTATAATATGTTGATAAATCTACCATGCAACTATAAGATGGTTAGAGATGAATACACTGTTGTCATATATTGTCGGAATACGATCGATACCGACGATACGGGTACGGGTCGACGTAAAGCCATATACTCAGTATAGAGTTCTAAAGGAGACAACCCAGTTATATAGCCACCGCCGCAAGGGACGAGTGATGCTCACTCTACGATATCTGGATGCGGGAAGTATCTAGTGCATTTTTATAAACATTCGAATGCTAAAAGCAGTTTGGATTGCGATGTAGGTTACGTACGTGTAGGAGATAGAACTGTGTGAAGAATTAATACCACCATAGGACTGTTTTTTTGGAACCAGCTGTGTTTTTTGTGTTGAGTAATTATCTTTAATTTTTACATATTGTATACTTGTATATTCGTAATTTTATTCATGTAAAATTAAAATTGTTAATTTTACTTCGTGTATGATTGTATTCTACCCTTGTGAGTTGTCGGCCCTTGGGCATTTTGCTACAAGATTAATCATCTATTACTATTTTACTGAGAACAGTTGAAGGAAAAAATGAAGGCTTTAATAAGAAAGTGCCATAGGCTCAGGGATATTGCATTGTTTTTGCATAATAATAATATACATGGACATATGTTTCTTACTTGTCTCTTTTTGTAGTTTTTAGCATTTTAGTATCTGTTTGTTAGGTTTGTAGTGTTTTCACAGATGAACTTTTACAGTCGCTCTATATTAATTGCCAGTCATTATTTTATGATTTATACATCTTCTCTAACCAATTCAAAACATTTCGGTATATTTTTCCACCGTGGGAGTGGCGTCGACAGTGGATAATATAAGTTTGAGTTTTCTAAGCAGTGCAGCTAAACATATTTAGTATAAACTACGTTTAATAAAAAAAAGCAATATTCGTCGAGGCACAGCAAGGGGGGCTGACTTATATGGGAAAGGTTATTGGGGCACAGCAAGGGGGACTGACTTATATCGGAATGCTATGACGAAAATGATTCTTCTCGTTTTATCATAGGCTTGCTCTATTCAAAATTTGGAAAGGTGTGATAGGTGAAGTCAAGTGAGCATTTTAGCCACATGTTGTGCTGAAAAGGATATTTTACTGTCTTTTTTGCATTATGCTTGATAGTTTGCTGTAGTTTAAATACTTGTTTGCTGTAAAGTTGTGTCAATAACAAAGATTTGCTGCTTGGTAGGATATATAATATACACAAATCTTCTAATATGGTTTGTTTGCCGCTATTGAAACGAGCAATAACAATCTTGCAAGTATGAATATTTTTTACAAAAAATAATTGTAGTAGATTGAAAAAACGTTTTCAAGTCCATATTTCACCTCGCTAAAGCTATGTATAAAACATCATGAGTTGTTACCTTTACTTACTTCTCTGAACCAACTTTACAGGTTTTCAACACATTCGGTATGACACATTCTAATGTGAAGCTCTCACAAGTAGGGTTTTCTTTTTCAAATTTAAAAAATATTATTTTCGGAAAGTGCAATGCCTGAAGAATTATCGCATAATGATCATTTCGGGGATAACCGTGAATCAATATTTGTCTCCTTCCAGGGGCTTGCCATTTTCACATGGAGCAATTTAAGTTTAAGAATCTTCTCCATATTGACCAGCCAAATTTGTTCCCATTTGGTATAAATGATTACTATAATTAGGAGTTTCAAGTTTATTCAAACTAGAGTCAATTTCCACTGGGTAGTCGGATTTTAATTTTTTAATAGAGAATACTATGAGAAAACAGGAAATTCTTTTTTACTCATCTGATTTTAGTATCTTTTCAATCATCCTAAAGTCTGTTCTTTCATCTATAAGCTCTTCATATGATTAATCCATTCAAAATTTGAAATGAAGTGACATGTTGAATCAAGTTAGCTACTAAAACATTCATGTTCTTCATTTCCACCAATTTATAATTGTCTCTATAGTAAAGATCATCTGCTCGCTAACACATACAGCATATACAAAAATATTTATTACTCTATATACTGTTTTGTTCCTAATAAAACGTTTCCCACAGAAATACAACCCCGACCCCACCCACATACCAATTTGGGTCAGAACAATCTTTTTCTGAAGTGTTACCAGTGAAAAGAAGTATACATATACTGTCAATTTATAATTACACTAACACTGTGTGTTTTTTTAGGGGAGATATGATAATGACAACAATTCTACAGTGGGTTGTTTAAAAAAATATTTGTTGTATAAGCATGAAGACTTGAACATGTTATGCTGAAAGGAATATTGTCTTGTTTTTTTGCATTATGTCTATATCGGTTTCTTACAAATCTTTGTCGCTGTAGTTTTGAATATTTTATTATTGTCTGCTTGTTTACAAAGGATTTTGCCATTTTATAATTTTATAATTTATAATATTCTTTATAATAAAGATTAGCTTGCTGGCTTACATATACAGCATATACCCGAACCAGATGTTTATTATGTTTACAATACTGAACAAAACTTTTGCTAGTGTTAATTTATTTTTATATGTATCCCATGAGTATTCGAAGTTGTATTTAAATGGAAAAGATTACAACTACTGTAACAGGAAAAGGATGTAACGTTATAAAATGTTGTAGGGTTTATCAACAAAGGTCACAGCTACACTTCAGCTGAAGTTTCTTTTTTTGTTTAGGTATCTTAAATTAGAAAAAAACTAGGGAGAAATAACGATGTTTTTCAACTTGTCTCTTGCTAAAAATAAATCCTACCAAAAGTTTCTAATCGCATATCATACTGGTACAGTCACAGGGGTTGCTTTAAAAATATAAAAACTTAAACACGTGCTGTTAGGGAATTTGTATTGTTTTATGTTTTATGTCAATACGGGTTTCTTTTATTACTTTTGCTGTAGTTTATTAATTGTATCTGTTTCTTTACATAGCTGTAATTTTGCCATTTATAAACCTGTGTGGTTACGAGGTTAGAATATAATAACTGTCGATCTCTGCATAGGGTTATGTTCATTTTATCATTATTTTCATGTTCATGTTGTGATTTAATTAGCAACCCTTGTGTGGTTCCAGTGAGCCATGTGAGTGATGGCAAGAATAGCGACAATTTGAGTCAGACGATAGAACTTGCTGAAACTGCAGTTATGCAGGTATCGGGGTTCTAAGTTCATTTTGCATTTCATTTGTTGATGTGAATTTTAACCTGTTAATTAATTTGATGTTTTGGTGCATGTTTAGTGAACCTGGAATCTTCCTATCTGTTGGCATTGAGTAAACCATAAAGTGTTGGTACACAGTGGAACCAAATTCATTCATGCATTGCCATTTATAATTGTATCTGATGCCTGATATTAACAATATTATACTCAAACCAAATATCATTATGCTTGTTATCATGTATTATAATATAATGTTTAACTGAGGTTTCTAGTTTAACATGAATGTTTGAAAATGTTGTACTATGGACAGTGTTGTTTCTAGACTACATCATTATGGTATTTCTTCAACATTTGCAATGTCTCCCAAATTTGGTATTATCGATATTACGATATCCAAAAAGTAAAAAAAAGCTAAATATTTCATTACAGTTAAAAAAAAATTGTTTATGATGTTATTGGCATAGATTATCACACTAGTCTTGTTTCATTACTGTAACAGTATAGCAGGTTCACATTGTGTTTAACCATCATTTCAAATCTAGCAAAACAAATGTTATAATCACACTTTTCTAAGTGTTGTACATCTAAAGTGTAGAGCAAGTCTTACACAGCAATTAATTAATGAATGAATGAATCGGGTTTTACGGCGTACCAACACATTATAGGTTATTCGACGCCAACAGGAAGGAAGATACCAGGTTCACTCTACATGTACAAAAACAACAAATTAACATACAGATTAAAAAATAATACATCAACAAATGAACCTAGAACCTTGATTCCTGCAGAACTGCAGAGTTTCAGCAAATTCTATCGTATTACACAAATTGTCGCTTCTTACGACATGCATAAGCCACAGTGAACCTATTCTTGCCATCACTCATATGGCTCCCTGGAACCACACAGGGGTTGATAATTTAACCACAATAGCGAACATGACAAAATATTTATAAATTGAACATGACACACATTTGGAGGATTCCTTCCCCTTTGCAGAGATCGACAGTGATTATATTCTTAGCCAGAACCACAAATTAAACTATTATTAACAATGATTATCTTATTTTATTGTCGCCAGAGGAAAAACTTTGGTGTTTTATAATCGCCAAAAAAAAAATATCAAATATATGTCGTACTTTCAAAAGATAACACCAAATGTAACTTACTAGTCAGTCATACCCTCGAAAACAATCTCATACAATGAAATAACGTGTAATATGACAGAATATGTATATTGGCAAAATGCATAGTATGTACTAACATATAATATGGTAGAATGTGTACAGTGGCAGAATGTGTACTATGTACTAATGCTTAATACGATGAAATGTGTATATTGGTAGTATATATACAATCTACTAACGTCTAATATGAAATGTGTACATGGGCAAAATGTATACTATTTACTTACGTCTTATATGATTAAATGTGTATATTGGCAGACTGTATACAATGTACTAACGTGTAATATGGTGGAATGTGTACACTGGTAGCATATATACTATGTACTAACGTCTAATACGATGGAATGTGTACACTGACAGCATATATTCAATGAACTAACGTCTAATATGATGGAATGTATACACTGACAGCATATACAATGTATTAACGTCTAATATGATGGAATGTGTACACTGACAGCATATATACAATGCACTAACGTATAATATGATGTAATGTGTATATTGGCAGCATACATACAATGTAGTGTATTGCACCATTTGGTCTGACACGTGGGAATGTGGCTATTGGTAGGATATAATATCCCATTTTGTTTTGATATGTCTGTCTGTGTATATTGGCAGAATGTATACAATGTAATAGATTACACCATTTGAGTCTGATATGTTGAAATGTGTTAATTAGCAGAACTATGAATGCGCACTGTCATTTACTCCATTTGGGTTTTAATATGGTATAATATGTATGTTGGTGTGACCATTACATGGCTTCCATTTGAAGTGCACCAGTCAGTCCTCATTTTGAGGCTTTATGGGTAATGTGTGTATTTGAATGATACTTACATAGCATCAAAACAATTTACTTGCAATTTGAACTTGAATTAGAAAGAACCTAAAGAATAACAAGGACGAAGTCTGTATTATCAACTTTGACAATACTTGGAATACTTTCAATATAATAGAAATATGTACGCTACTCAATATTTTGATGAAGGTATTGGAAATAAAAAAGTGGTGTGTTAACTGTTCCGTTCTGCATAAAAGATATATAAGTCAATTTAAGTTTTGAGTATTGTTAAAAACGAAGGACATACCCTTATGCAATTATTCTATATGGCAATAGTAAATGTGTGCATATTTGGCAAAACATTGACAAAAATATTTTAATCTTAGCGCATCCTTTCGAATTTAACCTAGGTCCAACATCTACTTAACACAACTATCTTACCATGTTGCTAAGAATAATGGTTATAGTATATCAATAAGTGTAAAACAATTAAAAATAATAACCATTTTTCAACTTTATTCTGTACGGCATAAACAAAAGAAGAGGATAACGGGCTGGCACCACCATTTAAGTTGCAACAGCCTTGTTAGTTCTTTTATTCTTACTCTTTTTATCAGGAAAAGCCCTTGGTAGATCAACTGTATATGCAAACTGCTTCAAATATTTTAACCTAATTGTTATAATAAGTAAGTGCATTTTACTCACGTACATATAGGCCTCCGTTCCATCATACACATATACAATAAGAATATATACAATAATGACCAACACATGTAAGTACATTTATAAGAATATTCATGAAAATATTGATATATATTGGCTAAATATAACACCACACATATATTAAACTATTTCGTTTTTCGAAAAATTCTATACAGAAACCTCGCAATTTTGAATATGACATTTATCATCATTTGACATTAACATACAAAAAGTATTTGTGGCTCTAAAATTAAAAATACTTAAAAAAATACCACATACGGAATCATATCATTTCTACAAGTAACGGTCGCGTATTCTTTGTTTAAACAATTCATTGCACGTACTCGCATCACCAACGCCTTCAGCAATCCAAACATATAACTAAACAGCCTAGTGGAAATGATAAATATCGTATATGACCAGCCCACGTTTTGCGTCTGGTGTCACCAAGACTTTTTAGTATGATATTACATTGATATGGATATCTTTTCCGATCAATATGTAGAAGTGTGAACCAGTATTTAATAAATTGTGGCATGTATGTAGTACAAAGTCGTTGACGGTCATCCATAGTCGCTATAAACAAAAGAAACTAGCTGTCTGTTAAGGTAACGCACACTATTATTAAAATAGAATTTCAAATGAACTTTCTCCAGCTTATCAATAAAATGATACTCCAATGTATCTGCACCTCAGCATAGATTTGACTTGACCATGCTGTCAAATAATTTGAAGATATCTGGTTGAACTGTTCAAATTTAAAATAATGCTGATATCTAAATATACATACAATAGATGTTTTGTGCTTGTTTCGATGCATATTCGTGTGTTTTAGTCGGCATAAATTTTGGTGTCATATAAATACCTTAATATTTATACATAGCAACAATTTCAATAATCCTTTGTTTGTTATGCCAGTTTTATAATTTTTTAAAGCACTTTCATTTCTAAAGACCATTATTTAAGTTATAGACTGTATTTAAACTCATTTTCATATGGACTTTATCACAAAAATTAAATATACAATTAATTTGCCGCTGTAATTGGACAGTTGCTACTCTAAAATTGATGCAGCATCAACGTAAAAAGCGTATAAACGTCACACATGTCCTCTGTCAATATATTCCTTAGATAAAAATATTCTTAAAGTAAATCTCAAGATCATTTATGAACAGGCAAAACATAACGAGGCTGCAAATACAACCTTGCCTTGTTCCAATGTTACAGTAAAGAAAGTTTGAAATCCCATGACCAACCCTCACACATGATCAAAGTTGACTGTAAATTGATTAAAACGCATCCAATATTTACCGTCTATATATGCTCTTTTTATTTCATCCCATACGATATTTTATTGAATGGAGCCAAAAGCTTTCAAAAAATCGATGAAAATACAATAAAATCGACCGCTAGATCTCGATAAATATTTTGAGATAATGACATAAAACTAAATATATTATATATGGTTGAGTTACGTTTTTGAAAGCCTGCCTGAGACTCACAAATACTACTGTTTTCGTCACACCAGGAGTTCAATCTTTTAATTAAAATGCATGTAAATATTTACATAGAGCGTTTATCAATAAGATACGTCTACAATTATTTGGGTCTAATGTAGAAACATGTTTGTATATATGTGCTATTGGACTTCACCCCATGCATCAGGTATATTTCCACTTGAAACTATTTCATTGTCAAACAGTTTGGTTAAATATGGTAATATGAGCACCGTCGTGTGTTTATAAAGAAGCATACCTACCCCATCGGGCCCTGCGGCCCTTTGGCCGAATCGTCTTACAAAATTTCATCGTCAGCTATACCTGTATTCCTATATTCATTGTCAGCATTACGAGTTATGCGGAAATCATAAGTCTCATAATCAGTATTTGTGTGAAATAAATTCAAGAGGGCTGCGTTCACCAAAAAGAAATATATTTAAAGAAACTTGTCAGAGGAGGAAACCAATGCCGTAAATATGGTGAGACTATTCCTTGAATCAATTTGTTAAATGAGTAAGCTTGTTTTGTTTTACGAGTTTTGAATTGATATTAATTGCATTACTCCAGTTGTCATACGAGCAGATTCACTCTGTAACCTGTGAAGTGTATTTGTGTACAATTATCCAAGACAACCTCGGCATATTCCAATAAAGTTATATAAATGACATGTAAATTATTTTATGTGATTTATTTGTCTAACTGAAGGTCTCATGATATTCATTCTAGACCATGCTTTAGTCTAATAGTAATAAATATAAGAGCGTCAACTGCAGTTATTTGATAATAAATTGGCAACAACGCCTTTAAAAGGAAACCCCATCGTCTTTGGTTTGTGTACCTTCCAGTTCCTTGTCACTCGGAATAAATCAATGAAAAGTCAATGGAATATATAATATTTACCTTCATTTAGTAAATAATATCTAAATCCAGTAGATGCACTACAGCCCCAGGTGGACGTCAACAATATTTGTGTCCTAAAACATTCGCCGGTGAGTTTATTGTAAAAGAAACTGACACACACATGTTCTCTTTCACAAAAGGTGGCACAATCAATTCTACTTTCAACAAAACACGTGGTTGTCGGTATTGTACTACACAATAAATCATCGAAATGAAAATCTTTCCTAAATGTAAGAGAGCAACTGCAAAGTCCGATAACATTGACGATTATTAACATAACCGCAGTATATCCAACTGCACACGGCTGCATGGCGAGTTGTCACAATAACACTTTTCTGTGTAAATATACCAGTTTCAAAATAAAAAAATGTTTGACAATGGACGTTAAAATATTTTATATTAATCTATAATAAAAATATAACTGTTTTACAATGGACGTTGTTCTCACTAGAAACAAAAACAACAACCGTATATCGCATAATTCTCATTGAAACAGATATTGACTACTGGAGCATTCCTTATTTCAGACAACACACCGGATTACGTATCTTAATGACGTTCATAGCCATTTTATAGCCAAGGCTGATTACGCTTTGGATATTTGATATTTACTGATATAGGAACATTTTTCTTTTATAATTAACACTACATTAACCGAATTAATTTTTCTTTCATTAACAATTTTCTAAAACATGCCCAATAAGGTGAGAAAACGTATCTGAATAATCGGGGGATTAGATGATAAACCAATATTAGACACACTAGCTTGTCCATAATTGCTATATCTTACTGAGACACAACAAAACACAAAATAAAATGAATATTTATAATCTAAATACAATAATAAAATGAAACATTCATATCATAATATTAAAATACAATTTCTCAGTCCCTGTGATGATTTGTTATGTATTTTGTCTTTGAAAGTTCTACGAAAATGAGTCTCCCACCTCTGATTATGTGGCGAAGTAGTCAACGACTTGCAGAGATAATGTGTATCTAGCACGTGTTTAACTGCCTAGCGGATGCCAAGAACGTTGACTTAGAACTGAAATACTGTCGTAATAAACTGTACTGAGGCTTTCCTTATTTCATCTTGCTGATATTTATGCTCATGACTAACGTTGTATAATAAAATTCATATGATCTTAACATTACAAATCAGAAATTTATATACTCGCCATAGAGACACATCCCTCCATCAACTCATACGTCATGCTAATATACTTCAGTTTAATTGTGAAGACAGCTCAGAGCTTATGTGTATATGAATTACGCACGAGTTCGTTCCGCAGTAAAACCAGTACTCAGTATGGTCGTGCACATGTATTTGAGCGATATAATCATCCTTGAAACGGCGTCTTAAGTAACCGCTTCTCCAGAAAATAAGAAGACAAGACTTATAAATAGTCAAAACATTTTCAGTTATAGCAAGAAATGAAAACCAAGGTATTAGAATAACATTGCTTACAAAATCAAGAGTTATTAGTAAAAAAGACAAAATTTACAATTCTAATACGTTAAGCACAGATAGCAGATCGTTCACATGTTTGAATATATTTTACTTGCGCATGATCAAAGCTCCCAATCTCCCAAGATCCCAACCAAAATTTTGAACTATACTGAACAATCTTGCAACAAGAACGCACATTCAGAAGGGATGGCTGTAGGGATAATCGTTTTGGTAGTGTCACGAGCAACACAAGCCACTGGCCAGCTTAAGATTTTATTACTGTTATGATATATTGATTATGTTCTCTTTTCAATCATACGTATTGTAACAATATACATAGTTTGCGGGGCCCAAAGTAGCGGTGTCGTCCAGTCCAAGGTTATTGAAATTGTATAGAGGAATAGACAGATGAAGGATGAAATCATGACTGTTTGGTGAAACTTGTTTCTAGGTAAATAAGTGAAACACTTTTTGAAGATATTTTATTATCTTTATTTTTTTTGGTAGAAATAATTAGTTACTTTGACATTATCTAAAAAATAAAAAAAATAGTATTAATGATTTTAGAAAACGGGTTTAAATTTGTAAGAATAATTAATATGTTTATTTGTGACCTGAAAGGTAAAGTGATATCATGCTATGTTGGGAATGCCTCGTTATTTCATGCTTGGCGGGGGATTTCCACGTGTATTCATTTCGTATATGTGGTATTTGCAGATTTTGGACGTATCCTGTCGGACACAATTTTTATAACTAAAAAAGCACACAGATAACACATTTGATGAACATTGGCTACTAGATATACATATTCTATGAAATTGGAATTATACATTATTTTCAAAAAGGGTCGCAATAATAGATTACATTAATTAGATATCGAATCTTTTGTCGAGTTCACAACATTCATGCTCGTTTAATACACAGCTTGAATTGGAAGAACTAAGGGCTGATATTTTTCTCATTAAAATGGCTCAAAAAATTATTTTCAGTTATTTATAAATCGTTAAAATAAGAAATTGGTTTTGGATCGAATTTACGGCGGGTATCCTTTCCTACTTTAAAAGGAACAATAGCAAATGCATGTGATTTATTTACACATGCCAAATAGAAGTCCTGACAATAATTCTATGTATGAAAGCATATTATACCCGACAATGAACTCATAAACTGCATTCGGTGGGTGATTATGATGCGTGGGCTAGTCTGTGGAACGGACCCAGCTCTCCGGATTGGGTCCGTTAAATAGTAATACATGTTTTGGGAAAACCATATTTGAGCACAATAATTGGTCAATTGCTTCAACTGAAAGTTTGAATGACGTCATATTTTACTAAGCGTTCAGTTGCTAGGAATTGTGGGACAGGCCTAGCATTCCCTGCTTTTTCATTGAGGTTAATATACCTGATTCGGGAGGTATCAGGTTCTGGGATGACTAATGTGTGGGTATTTAGACTACGCCCCCTTTTCGATTATGCCTTGTGAATTATATTACAGAAACAGAGTCTATACAGTGTTGCTGCGCATGCTGTTCCAAACCTAACTATAGACCAAATCAAACAGCTAAACTAACTGCATCGTACTGCGGCTATTGTATTTATAAATGTTATATTATAGGAATATTTTTTTCAAGCAAATTTCTTAATATTGTATGTGTGTGATAACCAGGGTATCTGCATTAAATTCACATAACTCGTTGGATATTTTGTTTTATTTTAGTTCAATTTGTATAAGTGAAAATGCGATTTTTTTATCCCAAATTTAATGTTACATATCCGATGGTCATTTTGTAGGCATACCACATTTCACCTATAAAACCACTATCAAACAAGCTTGCATGCCGACCTCTTCTTAGGATTCGTTTTAAAGAAGACAATTTTGCAAGACGAACGAGGACGATTTTGCGTATGGTGCAACTAATTTGGTTTTAACCCCAATGAAAGATTCCATTTTAAAAGAATGGCTAAAATAGCTGTTTACTAGCCCATACCACAAACAGCTTTGGTCAAATGAAAAAAAAAAAGCACACGGTCCTTTCCGGATTCTAAAAATATCGCCCACTTCCGTGTCTCTAACATTTGAATGACTCCTACGACTACGATTGAGGGGCAATCGGACTTTATAAGACAAAGCCCATACTTTTTATATGTAGCTTTTCAGTTTTTATATTGATTATCGCAGCAGGAGAAGAGAAGAGCAAACTCAGGAGGTGACACACGGAGCATCTCTCACGCCCACTTGCACCGGTGTCACGTTAGATTCACAAGCACTATGGAAAGTCCACGCTATAGGTCTCGCTACACAGTTGAATTTTGTTCTTTGTTCGATATAAAATAAGGTCTAGGATGTTCACGGTTAAAAACAAACTCAACATAAATATATGCATATGTTAAAGTCCTATTAAAGTAAAAGTCAACGCCAGTGATGTCTTATTGCAGTATATGCTACGCCAGCTTTTGTTGTACAAATCTGCAGCAAGAAGTCACAACCACTATGAACCATTTTGAAATATTTCAAAACCAGATTACATAAGACTTTTTCTACGTGTACGAATATTGCTACTGTGGGAAAAAAAGGAGTGCAACGGTGAGGTGAGACGTTTAGGGGTGTACACTAATGCGTATTTATCTGGTGTTACTTTAAGTTGCGTATTAATATTTATATGATTTGTTGCCTAATATCTAAACTTCAAATTGGTAAAGATAAGAAGAAATATTAGGTCCATGAAACGTATAAAATCGCTTTCAAAATCGATCAATATTGACATAAAGTGCGGTTTTATCGTCAATGGGTTCTATTTTGCAACCTTAATTCTCAACAGATACTCAAGAAATAAACATGAAAACCTGTCAAATTTCATTCGATATAATACATTTTCAATCGGGCATACTGTCAAAGTTACCAAAATAATATAAGTTTTATTGTACAAAGAAAAATCATCCCAAATTAACTTATTTCCGAGCAATTTATGTTTTCTGGCGTCAAATAGTTCTTTTTAAAATATTAATTCTCGAAAGATATTAAATGTAGATATGAATTCCTAACAATAACCCTTTGATTTACTATATATCCAATCGCCGATATTTTTGAAGTTACCTTAATAAGTGTACCCATTTCCGAAAGTGGCTTTATATTCGCAAGCAACACATGACGAGTTCAATGATTCAACGCAATAGAAATAATAACAACGGTGAGACGAACGAATTACGGGGCGATGTTAAACGGATGTTTAACGCCTACGTTTTCCACTCTGTCAGTTAATATAAACATAATTCACCCAATAATTCAAATGCCTGCTATATTAGGTGTCCAAAGGCGTCTACATGAAGTAAAGGGTTAATACCACTAGCTCCGGTATAAGCATTAAAACGTAATATCAAAATTCTATATCTTCCTACAGCTCAATGCCAGCTCATCAGTTTAATGTGATATTTAATAATAAAAAATATAAATGCAATGAATCAAGGTATTAATTTGTAATCACAATAACATTAGATAAGTGAGTGACCTGAAGTCGCATCCGCTTCTTTTATATTTCATGGCATTAAAAAAGTGTTTTTTTTTAAAAGTGCGCTGTGAACATAATATTATGGCTATTGAACTGCTTATCCACATATCGATTTCCTCATTGAAAATGTTAAAACCAGTTTACATTGATTGGAAATTAAACCAATTATCGCGCATTTCGTTTCATGTCAGATAATTTACTCGATATATATAAATAATTGACTTAATCTTTATTAGCATCCAACTGGGAAGCAGTACAATACAAAAGTACGCATGCGTACACACCTGTAAACTTGAACATGCAATATCCCGGTGGTGCATCAAACTTAAACGCACTGAAGAAAATAAACGGTTTATGGGTGTGCAATAACGCATAATTCCATAGTATTTCATACTAATAGTACACTTTGACAAAAACAGCTGTACATACAATAATATCTGTGACAATGACACTTACTCCTATATCAATAAATTGGTCAAAATCGAATTCAAACCCGATCACTTTAGTAAAGTTTGCGTTTTCTACGCCTACGCTCGAATTTTTAACTCAAGTAAATAAATATAGATGTTCACTGTCAATTTTATCACAACCTTCATACAATAATTGTTTAATCGATTCCAGTACTTGACACGATGATACGTATAATCAGTTTAAAAACACAACAACACAGGATCAACAAATGATTATGTAGAATGAACCCAAAACGCTGACATCAGCAGTTCTGCAGGTCTATGCAATAATTAGACTGTCGCCTCTTATGAGATGCTGCGGCTGTAATGGTTCTATAATTGCCATCATGTTTATCGTATCCTGGAACCACACAGAGATTGCTAATATAGAACCAAAATATGAACAAATATAAACTGTTTGACATGTTTGGAGCGCCAAACATGACTTTGATGCTTCATTTTCATTCTAGTGTAGTCAGATTACATTATGTTGTGGTGACTGTTGTCACTGTACATTATGATGTAGATGTGGTTATTTAACATTATGATGAAGTCACTTTAAATTATGATGTGGTTATTTTACATTATGATGTGGTTACTTTACATTATGATGTGGTTATTTAACATTATGATGTGGTTATTTAACATTATGATGTGGTTACTTTACATTATGATGGTGGTTACTTTACATTATGATGTAGTTATTTAACATTATGATGTAGTTACCTTACATTATGATGTGGTTATTTTACATTATGATGAGGTTACTTTAAATTATAATGTGGTTATTTAATATAACTCGAAATAAAAGGAAAACGTGCAGCATTCTCTATGTTTATTGAACATATATAGCTACGGTTGTGCAGGCCGCTCTATGGTGTATAGATTCCTCTACCGAAAGGCAACCAGGCGCTACAGGCAAACTCCAATTAACAGAGACCAAGCTTTTGATTAAAATGAAGGCAAATTGAGGCAACACGCAATACAACACAAGTCAACAACGGACTGGCTGACGGCATCAAGCACACAGACTCCACCCGAATGCATGACCATAGGCCCCAGCTTACAACGGCTACGCACCGGAAACCAGTGCCACATTGAAAGTTAGGGTCTACCGTCAAACATCCGGTGCTAAAAGGGGTGCCGACAACTGCTATTGTAGTTATACAATACCGGTGGGAATGACAGCCCATCTTACGGTTTACCAGTATAACAGTGGTTACTTTAACAACCATAAACTCGTATAACAATACGGTAACACATACAACTAACCAACTTTGGTATGCTCTTCATGATGCATTGAGTCACCAAGCAGCAACGCAATCTAGGTCTTACCAGTACTATAAGGGCAACATGCATCATGTACAATTATCAGACAGATACAGCCCATCCTACGGTTAACCAGCATAACAGTGGTTACTTTAACCACCATAAACTCGTATAACAATGCAGTTACACATACAACTGACCAACTTTGGTTTGCCCTTCATGATGCACTGAGTCACCAAGCAGCAACGCAATCTTACCAGTACTATAAGGGCCAGACCTAGTGACCCGAAGCAACTCGAGTCTACCATTATTAAGGGGCAACATGCATCATGTACAATTTTCAGACAAATACACAAACGCAACAAACCGCAACTTCATCAAACACACAAAATACAGTCTGGGTGCAAACTTTTTGATGCGAAACGTGGGCACACCATATGACACAGCTCAAGACCAACAGCAACGGTACAATGCGTGTTGCCACAATATATAGTACAAGGTACCAATTTTTTCAATCTGTGACAATAACACCGTTGAGAACAACAGTTATACAAAAGTAAAATATTTGGCTATCAACAGAACGCCTGGTCTCTTCCGATGAACCCAAATTGAGCGACAGTTCTAGCAATTAAAGTTTAAAATAAATACTTTTGATCAACACTTTATATCATACTTATAGTAAACTGTTCTTAATGTTAGTGAGGCACTAACCATATTCAACTGTAAATAAATATTAAACAACAAACGCCAACTCAAACATTCTGTGTAATTTAACGATAGTCTAAGTCAATTTCGAATCCGATATCCAGGCATTAGGTACACAATGCATGTAACGTACCATCCTGTTCCAAAACGATTAACAAAGTGTCTGTTCGTACAAGGTAGAAGTAGGATAATGTTTTCAAAGTCAGTACCCGTGGCAGAAGATCCATGATAGAATATACGTGGCAATGAACTGGATATCGGAGACCACCTAATGCACATCAGTTGTTACCGCTTCCGTTAAATCTCAACGTACAAGATCCTGAAAAATATACTGGAAACAGCAATTCTGACACAAAATCATGCATATATGTAACCAGGATTAATAAGTCCTTATCAAATACACTAGTTGCCATTGAACATGCAATAAAAAAACATCTTCTAGGGGTGTGGTGGGCGGGTAATTTTGTAAACTCTTGTGTCATGTAGATAGAAGTGAGCAGGCTGCACGGAATTTGCGTTTATATACCGCGGTTGGACAGCTTGTTTTCCGATTCCGTATTGTATTATTAAACAATGTGTTTATTGAAAGGGGAACCAGCTTATCGGACGATAAAATCTGAAGAGCTACGAATTCGTAGCAATGGACTAACGTTATTTCCCAAATAAATAAACCAAATTATTTTAAGCGAAATAATTTTTATTATTTTACATTATGATGCAGTCACTTTAAATTATGATGTGGTTATTTTACATTATGAAGTGGTTATTTTACATTATGATGTGGTTATTTTACATTATTATGTGGTCACTGTACATTATGATGCAGTTACTTTACATCATGACGAGTTAATTTACATTATGATGCAGTTACTTTACATTAAAATATGGTTACTTTATATTATGATATGGTTACTTTATATTATGAAGTGGTCAATGCACATTATGATGCAGTTACTTTACATCATGATGTGGTTACTTAACATTATGATGCAGTCACTTTACATTATGATGCGGTTACTTTACATTATGATGCGGTCACTTTACATCAAGATGTGGTAACTTTACATTATGATGCAGTTACTTTACATTATAATGTGGTTTCTTTACATTATGATATGGTTACTTTATATTATGATGTGGTCACTGCACATTATGATGGGTTTACTGCACATAATGATGCTGTTACTGTACATTATGATGTGGTTATTTTACAATATGATGCGGATACTTGCCATTATGATGCGGTTATTTTACAGTGTGATGCAGTCACTTTACGATATGATGTGGTTAACTTACATTATGATGTGGTTATTTGACATTATGATGTGGTCACTTTACATTATGATGTGGTCACTGTACATTATGATGTGGTTAACTTACATCAAGATGTGGTTACTTGACATTATGATGCGGTTACTTTACTTTATAATGTGGTTTCTTTACATTATGATATGGTTACTATATATTATGATGTGGTCACTGCACATTATGATGTGGTTACTGTACATTATGATGTGGTTATTTAACAATATGGTGCGGATACTTGCCATTATGATGCGGTTATTTTACAGTGTGATGCAGTCACTTTACGTTATGATGTGGTTAACTTACATTATGATGTGGTTATTTGACATTATGATGTGGTCACTGTACAATATGATGTGGCTACTTTACATTATGATTTGGTTACTTTACATTATGATGTGGTCACTGTACAATATGATTTGGTTAACTTACATCATGATGTGGTTATTTGACATTGTGATGTGGCTACTTTACATTGTTATGTGGTTACTTTACATTATGATGTGGTCACTGTACATTATGATGTTGTTACTTAACATTATGATGTGGTCACTTTACATTATGATGCAGTCACTTTACATTATGATGCAGTTACTTTACAATATGATGTTGTTATTTTACATTATGATAAGGTTACTTTACATCATGATGAGGTTACTTTACATTATGTTGCGGTCATTGTACATTATGATGCAGTCACTTTACATTATGATGCAGTCACTTAACATTATGATGCAGTTACTTCACAATATGATGTTGTTACTTTACATTATGATGTGGTTACTTTACATTATGATGAGGTTACTTTACATTATGGTGCGGTCATTGTACATTATGAATCAGTCACTTTCCATTATGATGAGCTTATTTTACATAATGATGTGGTTACTTTACATTATGGTGCGGTTCACTGTACATTAAGATGTTGTTACTTAACATTATGATGTGGTGACTTTACATTATGATGATGTTACTGTTCATTATGATGCAGTTATTTTACATCATGATGCGGTTACTTTACATTATAATGTGGTTGCTTTACATTATAATATTGTTACCTTACATTATTATGTGGTTACTTATATTATGATATGGTTACTTTATATTATGATGTGGTCACTGTACATTATAATGTGGTCACTGTAAATTATGATGTGGTTATTTTACATTATGACGCAGTCACTTTACATTATGATGCGGTTTCTTCACATTATGATGCAGTCACTTTACATTATGATGCAGTTATTTTACATTATGATGCAGTCACTTTACATTATGATGCGGTTATTTTACATTATGACGCAGTCACTTTACATTATGATGCAGTTACTTTACATTATGATGCAGTCACTTTACATTATGATGCGGTTATTTTACATTATGATGCAGTCACATTACATTATAATGCGGTTACTTTCATTATGATGCAGTCACTTAACATTATGATGTTGTTGCTTTACAATACGATGTATTTACTTTACATTATGATGTGGTTACTTTATATTTTGATATTGTTACTGTATATTATGATGCAGTTATTTTACATTATGATGTGGTCACTTTACATCATTATGTCGTAACTTTACATTATGATGTGGTTACTTTACATAAGAATGTGATTACTTAATATTATGATATGGTTACTTTATATTTTGATGTGGTCACTGTACATTATGATGTGGTCACTGTACATTATGATGTTGTTATTTTACAATATGATGCGGGTACTTGACATAATAATGCAGTAACTTTACATTATGATGTTGTTATTTTACATTATGATGTGGTTACTTTACATTATGATGTGATCACTGTACATTATGATGTGGTTATTTTACATTATGATATGGTTACTTTACATATTGATGTGGTCAATTTACCTTATCATATGGTTACTTTACATTATGATGCGGTCACTTAACATTATGATGCTTTCACTTTACATTATGATGTGGTTATTTTACATTATGAAGTGGTCACTTTGCAGTATGATGTGGTCACTTGACATTATGATGCGGTCACTTTCTATTATGATTCGGTCACTGAACATTATGATGTGGTCATTTTATAGTATGATGCAGTCACTTTACATTATGATGTGGATTTGTTACATTGTGATGCGGTTACTTTACATTATGATGTGGTTATTTTACATTATGACGCAGTCACTTTACATTATGATGCTGTTACTTTACATTATAATTGAGTCAATTTACATTATGATGCAATTACTTTACATTATGATGCAGTCACTTTACATTATGAAGTGGTTACTTTACATTATGATGAGGTTATTATACATAATGATGTGGTTACTTTACATTATGGTGCGATCACTGTACGTTATGATGTGGTCACTCTACATTATGGTGTGGTTATTTTACATTATGATGCGGCTCGTTTACGTTATCATTTTGATGTGGTTATTTTATATTAAGATGCAGTTACTTTACATTATGATGTCGTTAGTATACAGTATAATGTGGTAACTGTACATTATGATGTGGTTACTTTACATTATGATATGGTCACTTTACATTATGATGTGATATTTTACATTATGATGCAGTTACTTTACATTATGATGTGGTTATATTACATAATGATGTGGTTACTTTACATTATGATGTGGTCACTGTATATTATGATGTGGTTATTTTACATAATGATGTGGTTACTTTACATTATGATGTGGTTACTTTACTTTATGATGTGGTCACTTTACATTATAATTATGTCACTTTACATTACGATGTGGTCATTTTATATCATGATGTGGTCACTTAACATTATGATGAGTTTACATTATGATGCAGTTACTTTACATTGTGATGTGGTTACTTTACATTATGATGTGGTTATTTAGCATTATGATGCAGTCACATTTCATTATGATGCGGTTACTTGACATTATGATGCAGTCACTTTACATCATGATGCGGTTACATTACATTATGATGTGGTTACTTTACATTATGATGTGGATTCTTTACATTGTGATGCGGTTACTTTACATTATGATGTGGTTATTTAACATTATGACGCAGTCACTTTACAATATGATGCGGTTACTTGACATTATGATGCAGTCACTTCACATTATGATGCGGTTACTTTACATAATGATGCAGTCACTTTATATTATGATGCAGTTACTTTACATTGTGATGCAGTCACTTTACATTATGATGCGGTAATTTTACATTTTGATGCAGTCACTTTACATTATGATGTTGTTACTTTATAATATGATGTATTTACTTTACATTATGATGTTGTTACTTTACAATAGGATGTATTTACTTTACATTATGATGAGGTCACTTTACACTGTGATGCGGTTACTTGACATTATGATGCAGTCACTTTACATTATGATGTTGTTACTTTACAATATGATGTATTTACTTTACATTATGATGTGGTTACTTTACATTATGATGTAGTTATGGTACATTATGATGCAGTTGTTTTACATTATGATGTGGTCACTGTACATTTTGATGTGGTCACTTTACATCATGATGTGGTAACTTTACATTATGATGCGGTTACGTTACATTATAATATGGTTACTTTATATTATGATATGGTTACTTTATTTTATGATCTGGTCACTGTACATTATGATATGGTCACTGTACATTATGATGTGGTTATTTTACAACATGATGCGGGTACTTGACATTATAATGCGGTTATTTTACACTGTGATGCAGTCACTGTACATTATGATGTGGTAAGTTAACATTATGATGAGGTTATTTGACATTATGAGTTGGCTATTTTACATCATGATATGGTCACTTTACATTATGGTTTGATTATTTTGCATTATGATGTTGTAACATTACATTATGATGTGGTAACTTTACATTATGATGTGGTCACTGTACATTATGATGTTGTTACTTTACATTATGATGTGGTTACTTTACATTATGATGTGGTCAATTTACATTATCATCTGGTCACTTTACATTATGAAGTGTTTTTTTACATTATGGTGTCGTTACTTTACATCACGATGCGTGATACGGTCACTATACATTATGATGCGGTTGCATTACATTATGATGCAGTCACTTTACATTATGATGTGGATTTGTTACATTGTGATGCGGTAACTTTACATTATGATGTGGACAATTTACATTATCATACGGTTACTTTACATTATGATGTGGTCAATTTACATTTTCATATGGTTACTTTACATTATGATGTGGTCAATTTACATTATCATACGCCTAATTTACATTTTGATGCGGTCTCTTAACATTATGATTCTGTCACTTTACATTATGATATGGTCACTTAATATTATGATGTGGTCACTTTACATTATCATGAGTTTACATTATGATGCAGTTACTTTACATATTGATGTTGTTATTTTACATTATGATGTGATCACTTTACATTATGATGTGGTCACTTGACATTATGATGCAGTCACTTTACATGATGATGTGGTCACTGTACATTATGATGTAGTTATTTTACATTATGATGCCATTATTTAACATTATGACGTGGTTATTTTACATTATGATGTGGTTATTTTACATTATGATGTGTTTTTTCTAAATTATGTTATGGTTATTTTACATTATGATGTGGTTACTGTACATTATGACGTGGTTACTTTTCATTATGATGTCGTTACTTTACATTATGATGTGGTTATTTAACATTAAGATGTGGTTACTTTACATTATGATGTAGTTACTTTACATTATTATGTGGTATATATTTTACATTATGATGTTGTTACTGTACATTATGATGCAGTTTTTTTACATTATGATGTGGTCACTCACTGTACATTATAATGTTGTTACTTTACATCATGATGTGGTTAATTTACATTATGATGCCGTTACTTTACATTATAATGTGGTTACTTTACATTATGATATATTTACTTTATATTATGAAGTGGTCACTACATATTATGATGTGGTCACTGTACATTATGATGTGGTAATTTTACAATATGATGCGGGTAATTGTATGCTGCAGTCACTTTACATTATGATGCGGTCACTTTACATTATGATGTGGTTTCTTTACATTATGATGTGGTTACTTTGCATTATGATGTATTTCCTTTACATTATGATGTGATTACTTTACATTATGATGTTGTTACTGTACATTATGATGCAGTTATTTTACATTATGATGTGGTCACTGTAAATTATGATGTGTTTATTTTTACATCATGATGCAGTTACTTTACATTATAATATAGTTACTTTATGTTATGATATGGTTACTTTATATTATGAAATGGTAACTGTACATTATGATGTAATCGCTGTACATTATGATGTGATTATTTTACAATATGTTGCGGGTACTTGACATTATAATTCGGTTATTTTACATTGTGATGCAGTCACTTTACATTATGATGCGGTTAGTTTAAATTATGGTGTTGTTAGTTTACATTATGATGTGGTTTCTGTACATTATGATGTGGTTATATTACATTATGATGTGGTTACTTTACATTATGAAGACCGCGGCGTAGTCTAGTGGTAGAGCGTCCGCCTCGCATGCGAAAGGTCACGGGTTTCAATACCAGGCCAGGTCATACCAAAGATTTTGAAAATAGTACTAGAAGCTTCCTCGCTTGACGCTCAGCATTTAGAGGACAGTTCTGGGTCTTGTCGGCCCGGTGTTAGTATAATGTGACTTGATGGGGTATCATACCATGTGTCTGCGGCATGATACTCCAGTGTGACAGCGCTTAGAATACTGTCTCAAATAGACACCATCGCGATATGACTAAAAAATTGTTGAAAGTGACGCTAAACACAATACAATACAATGTACATTATGACATGGTTACTTTATATTATGAAGTGGTCACTGCACATTATGATGTGGTCACTGTACATTATGCTGTGGTTATTTTACAATTTGATGCGGGTACTTGCCATTATGATGTGGTTATATTACAGTGTGATGCAGTCACTTTACATTATGATGTGGTTAGTTTACATTATGATATGGTTATTTGACATTTTGATGTGGTTACTTTACATTATGATGTGGTTACTTTACATTATGATATGGTCACTGTATACCTTTGATGCGGTTATTTTACATTATGATGCAGTCACTTTACATTATGGTGCGGTTACTTTACATTATGATGCAGTCAGTTTACATTATGATGTGGTTTCTTTACATTATGATGTGGTTACTGTACATTATGATGTTGTTACTGTACATTATGATGCAGTTATTTTACATTATGATGTTGTTACTGTACATTATGATGCAGTTATTTTACATTATGATGTGGTCACTGTACATTATGATGCAGTTATTTTACATAATGATGTTGTTACTTTACATTATGGTGCGGTCATTATACACTATGATGTTGTTACTTAACATTATGATGTATTTACTTCAAATTATGATGTGGTTACTTTACATTATGATGTTGTTACTGTACATTATGATGCTGTTATTTTACATTATGATGTGGTCACTGTACATTATGATGTGGTTATTTTCATCATGATGCGGTTACTTTACATTATGATGTGGTTACTTTACATTATAATGTGATTACTTTACATTATGGTGCGGTCATTGTACATTATGATGCAGTCACTTTACATAATGGTGATGATATTTTACATAATGATGTGGTTACTTTACATTGTGGTGCGGTTTTTGAACATTATGATGTGGTTATTTTACATTATGATATGGTCACTTTACATTATGATGTGGTCACTGTACATTATGATGTGGTTATTTTACAATATGATGCGGGGATTTGACATTATAATTCAGTTCTTTTACATTGTGATGCAGTCCCTTTATGTTATGATGTGGTTAGTTTACATTATGTTGTGATTATTTTACATTATGATGTGGTCACTTTACATTATTATGAGGTTAATTTACATTATGATGTGGTTACTTAACATTATGATGAGGTCAATTTATATTATCATATGGTCATTTTTCATTATGATGCTGTCACTTTACATTATGATGTGGTCACTTTACATTATGAAGTGGTTATTTTACATTATGATGTGGTCCCTTTACATCTTGATGCGGGACGCGGTCACTGTACATTTTCTTGCGGTTATATTACATTATGATGCAGTTACTTTACATTATGATATCGATTTTTTACATTGTGATGTGGTTACTTTACATTATGATGTGGTTGTTTTACATTATGACGCAGTCACTTTACATTATGATGCGGTTACTTTACATTATGATGCAGTCACTTTACATAATGACGTGGTTAGTTTACATTATGGTGTGATAAGTTTACATTATGATGTGGTAACTTTACATTATTATGTGGATACTTTACATTATGATGTGGTCACTGTACATTATGATGTGGTTACTTTACATTATGACGTGGTTACTTTACATTATGACGTGGTTACTTTACATTATCATATGGTCACTACATTATGATGCTGTCACTTTACATTATGATGTTGTCACTTTATATTATTAAGTGATTATTTTACTATATGATGTGATCACTTTTATATTACTATGCGTGATGCGGTCACTGTACATTTTGATGCGGTTACATTACATTATTATGTAGTCACTTTACATTATGATGTGGATTTGTTACATTGTGATGTGATTACTTTACATTATGATATGGTTATTTTACAATATGACGCAGTCACATTACATTATGATGCGGTTACTTTACATTATGATGCAGTCACTTTAAATTATGATGTGGTAATTTTACATTATGATGTGATTACTTTACATTATGGTGCGGTCATTGTACATTATGTTGCAGTCACTTTACATAATGGTGAGGTTATTTTACATAATGATGTGGTAACTTTACGATATGTTGCGGTCTTTCTACATTATGATGTGGTTACTTTACATTATGGTGTGATTATTTTACATTATGATGTGGTTACTGTACATTACGATGTGGTCACTCTACATTATGGTGTGTTTTGTTTACAGTATGATGAGGTTACTTTACATTATCGTTATGATGTCGTTATTTTACATTAAGATGCAGTCACTTTAGATTATGTTGTGGTTAGTTTACAGTATAATGTGGTCACTTTACATTATGATGAGGTTATTTTACATTATGATAAGGTTATTTTACATTATGATGTGGTTACTGTACATTATGATGTGGTCACTTTACATTGTGATGTGGTTATTTTACATAATGATGTGGTTACTTTACTTTATGATGTGGTCACTTTACATTATAATTATGTCACTTTACATTACGATGTGGTCACTTTATATCATGATGTGGTCACTTAACATTATGATGAGTTTACATTATGATGCAGTCACTTTACATTATGAGGTGGTCACTGTACATTATGATGCGGTTATTTTACATTATGATGTGGTTACTTTACGTAATGATGTGGTCAATTTACATTATCATATGGTTACGTTACATTATGATGCAATCACTTAACATTATGATGCGGTCACTTTACATCATGATGTGCATTATGATGTGGTCACTTGACATTATGATTCGGTCACTTTATATTATGATGTGGTCACTTTATATTATGATACAGTCACTCAACATTATGATGTGGTTACTTTACATTATGATATGGCCAATTTACATAATGATGTGATATTTTACATTATGATGTATTTATTTAACATTATGATGTGGTTATTTTACATATTGATGTGGTTACTTTACATTATGATATGGTCACTGTATATTATGATATGGTTATTTTACATGATGATGTGGTTACTTTACATTATGATGTGGTCACTGTATATTATGATGTGGTTATTTTACATTATGATGCAGTCTCTTTACATTATGTTGCGGTTACTTTACATTATGATGCAGTCACTTTACATTATGATGCAGTTACTTTACATTATGATGCAGTCACTTTACATTATGATGTAGTTACTTTACATTATGATGTGATTACTTTACATTATGGTGCGGTCATTGTACATTATGATGCAGTCACTTTACTTAATGTTGAGGTTATTTTACATAATGGTGTGGTTACTTTACATTATGGTGCGTTTTTTGTACATTATGATGTGGTTACTTTACATTATGATGTGGTTATTTTAAATTTTGATGTGGTTACTTTACATTATGATGCAATTACTTCACATTATCATTATGATGTGGAAATTTTATATTAAGATACAGTCACTTTACATTATGATGTGGTTAGTTAACAGTATAATGTGGTAACTGTACAATATGATGTGGTTACTTTACATTATGATATGGTCACTTTACATTATGATGTGATATTTTACATTATGATGCTGTTACTTGACATTATGATGTGGTTATTTTACATAATGATGTGGTTACTTTACATTATGATGTGGTCACTGTATATTATGATGTGGTTATTTTACATGATGATGTAGTTACTTTACATTATGATTTTGTCAATTGACATTATCATATGGTTACTTTGAATTTTGATGCGCTCTCTTTATATTATGATTCTGTCACTTTACATTATGGTGTGGTCACTTTATATTATGATGTGGTCACTTTACATTATGATGAGGTAACTTTACATTATGATGTTGCTATTTTGCATTATGATATGGTTACTTTACATTATGATGTGGTCACTGTACATTATGATGTGGTTATTTTACATGATGATGTGGTTTCTTTACATTATGATGTGGTCAATTTACATTATCATATGGTTACATTATGATTCAGTCACTTTACATTATGATGTGGTCACTTTATATTGTGATGTGGTCTTTTTACATTATGATGAATTTACATAATGATGCAGTTACTTTACATTATGATGTTGTTATTTTACATTATGATGTGGTTATTTTACATTATGATGTGGTTACTTTACATTATGATGTGGTCACTGTACATTATGATGTGGTTATTTTACATTATGATGTGACTATTTTACTTTATGTTGTGATCACGTTACATTATGATGTGGTCACTTGAAATTATGATGCAGTCACTTTACATTATGATGTGGTCAATTTACTTTATGGTGCAATCACTTTACATTATGATGCAGTTACTTTACATTATGATGTTTTTACTTTACATTATGATGCAGTCCCTTTACTTTATGATGTGGTCACTTTACATTATGATGCAGTCACTTTACATCATGATACAGTTAATTTACATTATGATGCGGTTATTTTACATTATGATGGAGTTATTTTATATTATGATGTGGTCACTTAACATTATAATATGGGTTTTTTACATTATGATGCGGTAACTTTATATTATGATGCGGTTACTTTACATTATGATAAAGTTACTTAACATTATGATGTGGTTTCTTTACATAATGATGTGTTTACTTTACATTATGATGCTGTTTCTTTATATTATGATGTGGTATCTTAACATTATGATGCATTTACTTTACATTATGATTTTGTTATTTACCTTGATGATGTGGTCACTTTACATTATAATGTGGTTATTTTACATTATGATGCAGTTACTTAATATTATGATGCGGTTACTTTACATTATGATGAAGTTACTTAACATAATGATGTGGTTACTTTACATAATGATGTGTTTACTTTACATTATGATGCTGTTTCTTTATATTATGATGTGGTATCTTAACATTATGATGCATTTACTTTACATTATGATTTTGTTATTTACCTTGATGATGCGGTCACTTTACATTATGATGTGGTTATTTAACATTATGATGCAGTTACTTTACATTATGATGAGGTCAATTTACATTATTATGTGGTCACTTTAGATTATGATGCAGTTACTTTACATTATGATGCGGTAACTTTACATTATGGAGTGGTTATTTTCCTTTCTTATTATTTTCATTTTGATGTTGATCGTTGTCATTCTGATGTGATTGCTTTACTTTATAACTTGATTATTTTTCATTCTATTGTTGTCACTTCAAGTTATTATATGGTTCGATGTCATTTAAATGTTCTTACTTTACATCATGCTGTTGTTCGTTGTCATTCTTACGTAGTCACTTTCCTTAATGATGTGGTTACATGTAACAAAATAAGTTGGTTTAGGTGGCCTGAAAATCTCATTGTACATTGTATATTGGTCAAGTAGCAAGGTTTGTTAAACTTATCGCTAGATAGATAGTGATAAAACATTTTAAAGATGTTTTACTTATTCAATTTTGGATTAAAGAATAAGTCATTTTGACGTTTATTTTATAAAATCCGTTGAATATTGAACATATTAGAAAAAGTAAAGGGGTTTATTATTGCAAAGCTAATCTTACTTTACCATTCTACTTGTTTTGTATATTGTAACATCGTTCGATATCGTGTGACAAGTTAATTTCATGAGTTTCCTTGAGATACACCTTGTGGTATGTCGTGGTTTTGAGTAAATAGACGGATGGAAACCTATATCTCTTGTCAGTCAGCACATTCCATCAGGCTGAAATGTTGTGACAAAGTGTAAAACTCTATAACTTGACCACGACATGCGGTATCTGAGCGAGTATTTTTTATATAATGTATTCTCTAGTTTAGTAATTTGAATGTCCGATAGCTATATTGCGACATAAGCAATATCTAAGAAATTTTTGTATAAATTGTTTTGTTTTTTTTGTTTTTTGGTTTTTTTAATTTCAATCACTGAAAAGATATCCATTTAATCACCACGTAATAGGTCTGTGAAGGTCAGGGTGGGCCATCCCTCAACAAACCGTACAAATATATGTATCAGTCAAGTTGTAACATACATTCACATTCATATATATATATACTGAAAGGAAAAAGAAAGCATACATTTTGGTTTTTAAAATTATTTCATTATTGACTAAGTTCATTCATGTGATGGAAATGAACTGATGTTTTCTTATTGTTTTGCTTTGAAATGAATTAAATGTTTGTTTTTTGATTCAACAGTATTATGAAATATAAATATAAAAAATTTATATATGCAATACATTTATTGTTCCTTGACCTGTCGACGTTTATAGGTATGTATACTTTCTTTTTCCTTTCACCGAATACACATATATACTTTAATCTTA
The DNA here is from genome assembly GCA_029582155.1 of Panopea generosa. Lineage (NCBI taxonomy): Eukaryota > Metazoa > Mollusca > Bivalvia > Adapedonta > Hiatellidae > Panopea > Panopea generosa. Next base: position 69,739,863 of record CM055895.1, on the reverse strand, counting down.
AAGGGACACACCAATCTCAACAAATTATAGACTGTAGTTCGAGCTAAAACAAAAATCAAACAGAAATAAAATATAATTTGACACAGCAGATGATAGTATAAGAAAATTATGTTGTCTAATGACTTCAGGAGATTTTTCTCTCTTAAGTCTATAGTGGCTGGCTTGGTGTAGGACCTTACTAAATATTAAATATGTATTTTGGTGTATCCCTTTTTACAGAAAAAATATAGTGGCAATAATTACATGAATTTTATTATATTGGGGTTGTTTTTGTGTGTTTATATTTATTAGAGGTATCTATAATTGGAATGGTTTATAAACACAATTTTTTGTGTGTTAATTGATTGTGTTTATTGAAAGCCAGAAGAAGACATTAAAAACAATATCAAAGATACCTTGGTTCATTTTATATTTTTCTAGTAAAATTTAAATATATTTGAGAATCAGAAAACACAAAAGAATCACCTATTTCTTAAATTTTATAAAACATGTGTTTTCAGTTATTGGATTGGTTGAATATTATTGTAATATATTTCTCATTTGCATATATTTCATAAAAAGTTAAGCAGATTCACTTACAAACTAAAAGTATTATGCCAATTATATATATAAATATACAGAAAGAATAAGTAACAAACTTATATGTGAATTCAAGAGAGACAAGTGTGTAGTGTAAGGATCTTTTTGTAGTTGATTTTTAAAAATCAAATATTAAAAAATAATAAAATGAAACAACAATTGTTTTGAAAGAAACATTATTAAGAGTGTACATGCGTAAACACTATTTCCAAGCAGATATTTATAGTTTAACAGAGTCCTTTATAATTATAATGATTCCATTTGTGTCACAAAAATATAGGCTATACTGTTGATGTAAACAGTAATTAAGATCTTATATTATTGCAAAATTTGCTTTCACAAATAAGATAAACTCTAGTTAGAGTACACATGTGTTCTATGACCAGATGTAAAATTGTTATATAAACACTTTCCTTTTCTTTTAATGAAAAATAAAACAGAAGTTGGATCATTATAAAACAATATATAAGTAGAAAAAAACAACAAAAAAACAACAAAAACAATATATAAAACAGTAAGTCTGAAAAATGTAAAATTAATAGTCTTTACTTTTAAGATATAAGGGGAATGTACAGGTTCCATAACAAATCAAATTTTTCCACTTCAATGTTATTTTTGGCAATACATCGTTCTGTTTCATACAACATTTTCAATACAGTGTTTGAATGGTTCAAAAGTAGGAATATTGTTTTTCATTTTTTGACTGTATATGAAGTGTTTAGCAGTATATAGCAGCCTATTCAAAACAGTTTCGAATTCCATACTGCCAAAGATTATGTCTGAAGATGACCAGTCTGTATTTATTGTATTGCACTTTTCATTCAGATAATTTTTAAAACTACTGAAAAAATTGTTGCGTTACTACTACGTTTAATAGTTTCGGGTTCTCTTTGACAAAAGGAACATACATCGGATTCTTTAATCTTCATTTTTTTAAGCAATGAGTTTGTTCCAAGAATTCTGTGATTAACTTCTAAATTGGAATCATTGTAAATTTGTGTCTTTGGTGACATTGAAAGGAAGAGCGTAATACTTACTATCTCTCAGATTAATTCGAATATTTAATTCATAATCCCATTTTGTTTTAGAAGTTGGAATATTATCTTTATTCATGAAAATGTTGGTAAATTGTCCTACAGCCCTTTTTATCTTTCAGGATTATTGACATTTGTATATGGTATTAAAGGGTTAAGGCAAATGCATGGTAAATGTTGAAAAGATAACATATCTAAGTAGTGTCTGACTGATGCTACGAGTCCTTCAAATTCGATAAAGTTAGTGTTAACACTATATTTTTCAGTGAATTCTCTGTAGGTGAAGAAATTGCCATTTGTATTCATGAGGTCATTTATAAAATATATTCCTTTTTTAAACCAATGATTCAGTAAAATACTAGATCCTCCGATCTTAATATGAGGTTTGTGTCATAATGGTGTGAACTGAAAGTTATTCCAGTTTCTAGGTATGATATTTGTTGAATTTTTTTTATAAATATTAAATATATTCGTTCCAGAAAGGGTAATCTAGTTCTATTAACATAGTCGAGAAATCAAATCTGCTCCAAATGAAGAAAAATTTATAATATATGGGTACATAGTTTTAAAAATAGATAAATATGTTTTGTTTGACTGAAAAAGCCGTCTTATCCATGTCAATTTCAAGGAGCCAAAGAAAATATCAATGTCAAACATTTTTAAACCACCTTTTTCATATGACTAGTATAAAACTGCACGTTTTGTTTTTTCTGGTTTACCTGTCCCATAAAAACTTAAAGAATAATGATTTTAGTTCTCTGATCATTGCACAAGTTGGACTTGGCAATGCCATAATTAGATAGTTTAATTTTGATAATGTAAACTTTTTATAACTAATATTTTGCCTAATGGAGTTAAAATTCTCCTTGACCAATTGGCAAGAAGTTTTTAATGTCTTGAATTTTTTCTTTATAATTAATATTTATCATTTCATTTAAATTTACAGAAAATTTTAAACCTAATATTGTCAATTTATTTACCCAAGAAAGATGCCATTCCTCATATAATTTTTCTTGACAGTTTTCTCTTGAATCCTAGCCACACAGTCTTAGTTTTTTCAATATTCATTTTAAGGCCTGGAGATTTCCTGCATAGAATTTTAAAACTTTAAGTAAGGGTATTTAACAATGATTTTTCTGTACCATCTAAATTAATTGAAGGTGTCATCTACATATTGTGAAATCAAAATTTCATTTTCACCAATATCTATACCTTTAATACCTGGGTTATTTCGGATCAGAACAGCAAGGATTTCTGCACATAAAATGAATATATAAGGAGATAGAGGGTCCCCTTGTCTACAACCTCTGTTTAAGTAGAACCACTCAGATAGGTGTCCATTTATAACTGTTACAATACATGATTCCAATTTGTATAAAATAATTTTATCCATTTTGTTATTGAAGGGCCAAAGTTAAAGAAATTGAGAACTTTAAAGATAAACGACCAGCTTACAGAGTCAAAAGCTTTTTCAAAATCAATCTGAAGTAATAATCCTGGTTTATGTTGTTTTTCTAAGTAAAACATCATATCATATAGTAACCTGGTGTTTTCACCTATATATCTTCCTGGTAAAAAGCCTGTCTGGTCTTCATTTATAATAGATGGCAAAACATATCTAATTCGTTGTGCAATAGCTGCGGATGCTAGTTTATATGTTACATTTAAAGTGATATTGGGCGCCAGTTTTTTTAAAAGCTGTTTATCTTTACTTCCTTTAGGTATACAAGTGATAACACCTTGTTTTTGTGTGACTGAAAGTTCATCTTTGTCAAACCCATCATTTATCGCACGTACAAAAAAATGGCCAATATCTTTCCAAAAAAACTTATAATACTCTACTGTAAAACCATCGAATCCTGGACTTTTAAAATTTGACATACTCTCAAACTGCCCAATATTTCTTCATATGTTATATGACCTTCAAGTGATTTTTTCAAGTCATTATTTAGCTTAGGGACATTAATATCAGAAAATATATTATTTAAATCCTACTTCTACAGTTTCATTTTGGGAGTATAATTTTTTATAGAACTGTTTCCTTAATAATTTTATCTTGATCGTTTTTTGTCTGTTCATTATTAATTTTTAAACTCAACATTGATTTAGATACAAAACTTTTGGTTTTCTAAATTACAAAAGCATCTAGACATTTTTCCCCCTCTTGAATCCATTTTGCTCTTGATCTAATTTTCATACCTTCTAATTTTTTTTCTCTTATATCATTTAATTCTTGTCTCTTAATTTCAATAGTATTTTGATCACATACAAGTTCTTTTTCAAGTTTATCTATTTCTTCATAAAGTAATTGTTCTTTTTTGTCTTGTCTTTTTTTATTAAATGATGAGTATGATATAGTTTTTCCTCTAATCTCTAGTAACAATACTTAAAAAAACAATTGGTCATTTATTTCTAATTCTAAATTTTTATTTTCGATTGTGTTTATGTGTAAATGTTGCGTTTTCTTTGAATATTGTAGTTTTATTGTTTATTATTTGTTTTATTTCATCGACATATTTTTGGTCTTTTAACAATGAATTATTCATTTTCCAGTATGATCTCCCCTTTTTGAATTTGCCAAATTCAAATGTCAAAATTAATAAAGAGGGGTCTGTTCTGTATCCAGGTTTAATATTTACTGTATCTATATCTGTTAAAAGTGAATCCGAAATAAAAAAAATAATCAAGTCTTGCTTTCTTTGACGATTTTTTTTTAAACCAAGTAAATTCCTTATTTTCCATATTTTTATCTCGCCAACAATCAATTAAATTACATTCAACCATTACATCAATAAGAACATTTCGATCGTTTGGGTTATAATATTGACATAGTTAAAACAATCTAGATCAGGGTTTAAGACCATATTAAAATCACCTGCAATAATGAACAAACCGTCATAATGTAAAATGTCATTTTTAAGGGTTGTATAAAACATTGGGTCATCACATTTGGGCCATAAATATTAATAAGTGTAATTTCTTTATTTGAAATTGTAGTTTTCAAGATTAATTTATTTCCATCTTTGTCAGGTTCTACCGCATGAATTTTAAATTCAAAATTATTATTAAAAATGATAGCTACCCCTCTTGATTGACTGGAATAGTTGCTGAAATAGCATTCATACCGCCACTGAGTACGTATATAATTAACTTCTTTGTCTGTAAAATGGGTATCTTGTAAATAATATACCGAATAATTTTTACTTTTCAGAAAATCGAAAGTGTCTTTTCGTTTGTTTTTATCACCAAGCCCTTGCACATTCATAGATGCAAATGTTACTTTATTTGTCATAATGTTATATAAACTGGACTACTAAGAGGGAGGGAAACCTCCACTGTTCCTATCAGAAAGACTCCAGACTTCATCACCTCTTTATTCTCCTTATAACTCATTTGTTGTGACATTTCATTTAATTTAATTTAAGCAGTATAATACTAAAACAATATTTCCCTCCAGTGATGGCTTGCTTTTTTCGAATCTCATTTACTTAACAGCAATGTAAAATAATTATGAGAAGAGAGGATTTTATTTGTATCCATAAAATTTATATGGGTTTTCCGTGTAAACGACTTAAATGGTGGTAACTTCCACTTATATACAGGTAATAGCATGTAAACAACCTAAATATTGATTTACAGACAGTAACAGTGTATAAATTGTTGATATATATATTCAGACTAGAATGAGGCGAATTTAATTTCAAATCCGCTGTATTGAGAGTTGTTTATTGTATATTAACGTATTCTGAGATATTTATATTGTTTTTATAATGGAAGTACTGAAAATCGGCATTTTGAAGTGTAAGATATATGTAATTATTAATAAATAGTTTTAAGTTTATTTTGTGGTTTTGCAAAGCAGAATGTAGAAATATGTAAAGATGTAGATGGCTACCATGAGATTTAGTAGACAATGATAAAAAAATGAATATACTGTTATTATATACTGATAAAACTACCGATAACATGTGATAGATATTAAGTTCTTGTATGGTATTTAGCGTCGCTTTCAACAATTTTTCAGTCATATTGCGACGGTGTCTACTTGAGACAGTATTCTAAGCGCTGTCACACTGGAGTATCATGCCGCAGACACATGGTATGATACCTCACCCAGTCACATTATACTGACACCGGGCCGACCAGACCTAGAACTTTCCTCTTAATGCAGAGCGTCAAGCGAGGAAGCTTCTAGTACCATTTTTAAAGTCTTTGGTATGATCCGGCCCGAGACTAGATGTTAAGAAATGAATGAATGTATTGTTATGGTATGTTAATGAAACTACCATGAATTAGTATGATGGTAAGTGATAAACGTAATACTATAACGTATTGAATAAATAGTATATCTGAGATTATATATAATATATGTGTAGCCTTTCATTGACATATATGCAACGTAGGTCACATGTAAGACGTAAATGACGTAATAGGAGTCAGCCGGTGGTAATACCGTAATAGGACGCGCAACACAGATAATCGTCATAAGGACGACGTGACTAATTCCTGGCGTCAGGTTAGAATCGGCATTAGGCGACGTATGGCATAGTAGCTTAGTACAACGCAGAACGCGGGAATCGAACCCTGTCAATACATCCATCGCCATAAGGGACGACTGGAGATATACCTACGCATCCGGACGTGGACGTAAGTGTTTGATTAAGAATACTGTTTTAAATCATTCATTAACGTTGCAAACAGTTTGTATCGCGACATCAGTAATATACTAGTGAGTAGCAGTTTGTATCGGGACATCATTAATAAATTAGTAGGTAGCAGTTTGTATCGCGACGTCAGTAACATGGTAGTGAGTAGTAGTTTGTATCGCGACATCAACAATATACTAGTGAGTAATAGTTTGTATCGCGACATCAGTAATATACTAGTGAGAAGTAGTTTGTATCTCGGCATAAGTAATATACTAAGTGAGTATTAGTTTGTATTGCGACATCAGTAACATACAAGTGAGTAGCAGTTTGTATCTCGACGACAGTCACATACTGGTGAGAAAGCAGTTTGTATAACGACGTCAGTAACATGTAAGTGAGTATCAGTTTATATCGTGACGTCAATAACATGCAAGTGAGTAGCAGTTTGTATCGCGATGCCAGTAACATGCTAGTGAGTAGCAGTTTGTATCGCGACGCCAGTGACATGCTAGTGAACAGCTGTTTGTATCACGACACCAGTGGCAAGCTAGTGAGTAGCAGTTGTATTGCATCATCAGTAACATACAAGTGATTAGCAGTATGTATTGCGACATCAGTAACATGCTAGTGAGTAGCAGTTTGTATCGCGTCACCAGTGACATGCTAGTGAACAGCTGTTTGTATCGCGACACAAGTGACATGTTAGTGAGTAGCAGTTTGTATCGCGATGTCAGTATCATGCTAGTGAGTAGCAGTTTGTATCGCGATGTCAATAACATGCTAGTGAGTAGCAGTTTGTATCGCGACGTCAGTAACATGCTAGTGAGTAGCAGTGTGTATCGCGACGCCAGTGACATGCTAGTGATTAGCAGTTTGTATCGTGACGTCAGTATCATGCTAGTGAGAAGCAGTTTGTATCGCGGCCTAAATTAGACAAAAGCTTATTAAAGTGAACAGTGCTAGCATAATTACTGCTAAGAACTTTATAAGACCGGTATTTTTTTCATGTTGTGTAAATCTTGTTAATGTGTAGATTTTGTATAATTGTATATTCATTATTTTATTTTGAGTATAGGTTATATTTTACCCTAGTGAGTTGTCGGCCCTTTGTAATTTTGCTACATTTCATTTTGATATGGTTCAATGTCATTCTGATGTGGTCACTTTGCATAAGATTTGGTTATATTTCACAGTGTTTCAATCCGAATTTTTCTTAAATATTATTATCCCACTTTGATGACGTAGTTCCATCATTGTTTTGCGCAAACTAAAACAGAACGTTTCAGACCCATCCTTGAAATAAATATCGATATAGGTGTTTTAATTAGTCTATCTGACCAATCAACGTGCTCAAATGTGGCTTTCACAAACATTGCTATTTAACGGACCCAGTCGACTAGTTTTTTACGGTAACTTTAGTGAGTTCTGTAAGGAAGAATACGGATAAATTCTTAGATTCTGAATGTTATATACCTAAAATAAACATATGCCCCTTCAAGGTCTCGCTTACGAATTACCTTTCTTACATGACAGGAAGAAAGAAATATCTCCAAAATGTTTAGGGTCTACAATGAAACAACTGAGGGTCAGTCGGGTAACCTGAATCCACAGCTATTTGGTTTTTGTTTTGGTTTAATAGTTACTACAATGGGGTCTTCCGTGGCCGAGCGCTCTAAGACACCACCTCAATATCACTTACCTATCACTACTGAAGTCGTAGATTTGAGTCCCGCTCGCTCCAAAAACTTATTGTGAGAAAGTTAACGACGACAGTATGTTGGTTTTACACAGATTCATTCTGAGGTATTCCGCAACCAATATATCTATATATGCCATACAAAACCTTCAGTGTGTTGAAAATAGCATTAAACCCGGTGAAAAAACAACAACAAAATATACTACAGAAAAACTGGGTAAAAGTCATAATCATTTTTATATTATTTAAAACTATTATAAAACTATCAGTACAGCTTTATTTCTTTTGCATATCGAATAGTTTGCATATTAAAAGAAGTGAACGTACTTTCATTGATCTTATGACTGCGTTTGAAAGGTTTATTTTAAGCAGTAAGAAAACCAACAGTAGAAAACTCCATGTGAATCGGCTTAGATGTTGATTTACTTCCAGGTTTCTGGGGCAATTATATAGACGGAGGAAGTAGGTCGCAATCTACTGACGGTCATGACATTCTATGTTAAATGGATTGTTCTATTTTGAAAAGCCTTAGTGAGTTTATTTGCTGAGAAAGTAGGACACCATCTAATCTTTATTGCAGGGCTATTTAATTGTGAATAGAGAGAGATAATTGTGTTCTTATTGGTTAAAGTTTATAGAAACTGTATTCATGAAATTAATATTTACATTTTTACTGCAGTCGACGTAAATGAACTATGTAGATTAACTGCATTTCATTTCCCAATGAAACATTTGCCTCTGGGCGGAGATATAAAGTATCAGTTTGCATTTCATTAGGTTGCACGATTTTGTTAAGCTAGGTGAGACGTCACGTTGCCGATTCACGTGACGTTTGCCGTAATTTGCCATACAAATGCGTGCACTTATTCAGTATGTTCACAACGTCGCCGTTACGTTCATGACATTGGCTTTTCGGATTAAGGAGGAATATACCTTTTAAATTATTTTCGAAATCAATGGAATATTTGGTATGTAATGAAACTAGAAGTAATTTCCAATTTGAATATGCTTTTTTTTCTGCGGTAAATACAACACTTCTTTACCTATGACGTCGTAAACATGGCCATGTTTGGTCTTTCTGACGTCCCGATTTATAGCAGCAAAATCGCGTATTTGTCGACCTCAGTCAAGTAATACCGAATGTACAGAATCGAAACACATGTCACCACGTACACATTCAACGGATATATGAATTTACATATGCAAAAATTACGACGAACGCCAAATTCTGAAAATATTAGCGAAAAACGGAAATTATTATTTTCTTGATTTTTTCGAAAAAAATGCTTCAAATCAAAATTACCAAAAAACAAACCGAGCGATTTTGGAATAATTTTAATTTGATTTCTAACAATATGCTTCACAGTGATTGTGAGAATTTTAGAACAATTGACAAACTAGATTTTTTTTTATTTTTAATTATTTATTAACTTAATAGTTTTATCTAAAACGGTTGGAAAATATAGTGTAAATTTAAGGATTGAAAGCCGAATTTTTAGTTTTCATTTTGGTGATAGAAAACATTAGACTAGTTTAATGTTGCTGAAAAAGCCTTCAGGCTTCACGAACATTAAACTGGCCTAATGTTTTTCATCACCTGATGAAAACTAAAAATTGGGCTTTTACTCCTTACATATTACACTTCTGGTTTGAAAATACTTGTTATGTTATTGAATTGGTACAAGTTGCAATTTCAAGTTTTAATTTACAAGAATTCTTCCAATAAATAACAATGTATATACATAATTGTGTACATTCACAATCCAATGGTATTAAGTCCACTCTTATGTACTGCTCCGGTATTTTACATATATTTAACGTGTTGTTGATAATGTCTTCCTCAATGAAATTACTTAAATGTTCTCTACTTTCACTTTCCTAAGTTTTGTCATCAAAGTCATCATGCATTGTGGATTATATGTTTATTATAATTTTGTATCAAAAACTATTTTTCTCTGACTAATGCATTATAAGAACCTTTATGTGGACTGCAGGTTCAGACAGAACATTCCTTCTCAAGGGATAACAGTTTTGGAGTTCCCCGTGTTCTTAAGGGACGTAATATAAGTATCTTACATGGGTTGGACGTTCGGATGGGAAAATTCCGCTCCGAGGGATAACTATTTTTGGATGAAACTATGTCATATATTATAATTACGTCACGTCGTAAATTGTTCCAACGTCACAGCAGGGTAGGATAAGCGCATGGATGGGTGTAAGATGAAAATTGCGTACCCGGTAAAAATAAGCGAAAATCTATGTCCGGTATGCAATAATTTTCTATCTGGATCGTAAAAGCCATGTAAGATTATCTTCCTTGCATAACACACTAAATATTTATTTTAAATGAATGTTATTATTTTCAACATGATTTTTTTACACGTCGAATAAGATATATTATGTCATATGATTTGACATGTCTTGTCATAAATTGTTCCAACGGGACTCGAAGCTACGACCTAAGCGGTGAGATGTTAGTGATCTTGAGACGGCGCCTTAGACCATTCTGCCACGGAGGACACTTGCGATATAAATGAAGTTTGTAAGTTTATGTAATATGAAGTATTTTGTGTATGAAGATTTGATTTCGGATATGGCCGGGAGAAGTTTATAAAATAGTATTTCCCACCATATCGTATTTACTTTTAATATTAAAGTATTCCCCACCATAATGTATCAACTGGTTCCCTAACAAAGAACGCTCGGCTCAATTAATACTAAAGCGAGGTAACTGGTCAGTCAGATTCCCAGTTCTAACCGGATAATCGAGGAAGCGTTACGTGGCATTACTTCGAGTCGCTATTTCTACTTTTACTCACCAACCACACTAATTCATCATTAATTTTTATTTTAACTCTATTTTGGCCTTAGTTTATAGATAGACTATGCTGATCAGATCATACTAGTATGCTTATTGTTTTGTATCTGGCGGTTTTGTATGCCCAGATATGTTTTGATGTAAATATATGTATAGGTAATTGATGCATCTTTTCTGCAATTATATAAATATAATTTCCAGCATATTCAATTAAAAGGCCCATTTCGACTTACTTGGTGTTCTGTTGTTTATATCTTACCATAAAAGCGACTTCCGTATATCCTTATTATTGATTATTATTTGTTAAATCCAAAGTAACATAAATAAAGTGTTTGAAGGCTTGTCTTTAATATGATAAATGAATAGTTCTGACATCATTTGAGATGATCAATTGTCGATTAACTGAGCAGTACTCGAGCACACTCAATCCCTGCAAGTAACTGATAACTTTCCCACTTGAGTCAGCGGTGAGAGACGAATGCTGGTGAGACACAATGTCGTATATCACTCATTACGAAGACTGTTGCCGAGCGGGGAATTGAACTCACGACCTCTGGATTGATAGTCAGACGCGTTGCTGACTGTGGTTATCGGGCCCGGCCATACTAAAGAGAATGTCAGGGGTAACATCACGCTGGCTGGATCGGTCGGGACTAGATAGCATTTTACATGTAGCAAGTGATCATACAGGCAGTGTTTTTGTCTTTTTGTTGTTCAGATTCTTTTCGTTAAATTACTAGAGAGGCGAACGCAGAAGTGGTCACTTTATGTTTTTTGAAAAATGGCATTATACGTCAGCTTTAAGCTGTGTGTAGTAATTATAAAAGACTGTAAAGTGTTACTATAGATATTACCGAATTAGAGCTTATACGTTAACAGTAAATTAAACGTTTGAGATAATGAGATTTTCTTTTTCATAAATTAAGTCAGTGCATCTATGGAGAGCCAGTTTTGTCATTTAGATATTGTTTGTAGTTTATGTAATGATTTTGTTCATTTAATACATTAAAATACGTGTGATAAATAATGATATATTAATGGTATACAATAATGAATAAAATATTGTCAAATATTGGTTTGAAAAAGTGCATTTACGGACTGTCAGAGTATTATAAAGTGCACGTTGAAGTATATATTTGAAACACGTCTAAAATATATCATTGTTGAGTACATGCCTATGTAACTGGCGAAAAAGGATACTATTGTAAGATTGAGTAAATATATTATGGCTGTATTTTTTGTGTGTTACGTATGTTCCAATTTAATTGATATATATTCAAATAGATGATACTAGTCAACTTACACTGAAATTATAAAATTAGTTCCCTGTTTGTCTCTATAGACGGCATATTTTAACTATATAATGATAAATAAATGTGGCCGTTTCACAAATCTTCGCAGGTCTTAAGATTTTTATACGAACACATTGTGATATCAAGGAACGTTTCATTTGCGAGGAATCTTTGCAAATTTTAAAAAGAATACTGATAACAATACCAAAGTTCGTAAAGTGATGTAAAAGAATCACAAAAGGATTTTTTCGACTTTTTTCGTAATTTCAAATTTTACTCTAAGAAGTCTGTAAAACATTAGTGAAATGGGGCCTTGTGTTCATGAAACACTTTTCATATGATTTTCATGTAAAGCTACCTTCATGTATTGCTCATATCAGAATTATATGCTGACTATATGAAACTGAGTTTAATTTTATATGATTATCATATGAGATCATATGCGGCTCTTTTTAAAAGATTCTCATTGAGATGTTTCATATGATCAAATGAAATATAAAATATAACAAAGCAAATAAACTCACCTTTCAAAAACACAACAATGAAATATACTTATGTTATTGAACATAAAGAATGTTTGTTATACGATATATAAATGCATTATATTGATTACTGTAAAATGATATATACTTGAACAGGAATATCGGTTGATCTTTCATTAGTAAAATATTAATTAACATGAACGTATTAATTAATGATTATGTTTCGAATTTCGAGTTTTCATCGGATGATGAAAAAGCATTAAGCCAGTTCAGAGACATAATACAGTTTAATGTCTCGGCATTTTTATCACTCGATAAAAACTCAAAATTCGGCTTTTACCCCTTATATTAACATTATACTTTTTCAACTAGTTTTAGATAAAACTATTACGTTATTTTCGTCATTTTAATATTAGTAAAAGCAAAGTATACGCCTTAAACCGCAAAGCCAATGTCATAAATGTAACGGCGAAAGTTGATAACATACTGAATACGTGCACGCATGTATATGGCAACTTAGACAAACGTCACGTGAACCTAGTGGCAACGTGACGTTTCACCAGCAAAAAATCGTGCAACCAATGAAACGCAAACTGGTTCTTTTTAGCTCCGCCCAGCTGCAAATGTTTTTCATTGGGAAATGAAATGCAGTTTATCTAGTATGTAGTTCATTTACGCCGATTGCAGTGAAAAGGTAAATATTTATCAAAATAAGATATATATGTAAATGAAATTATTAATTACTTTCCAATTAATGTCGGATAGCATATAACAAATAAGACAAGAAAATGAGTAGTCTTGATTTGGTTTACCTTAATTCTAAACGAGGAGTATATAAAAGCAATTATATATAAACAATCATTTACACCCCGAACAACGATCCCAAGCCGTATTCTATTTTCAAGCTGCACTTATATAGGACAGAACTATAATTATATATTTTCTGGGTGAAGTATACCATTAATGCGGAATTCGATATTTAAATGACGTTTTTATTTATAAATATGGTAAATAATAATATATTGATAATGTTGATTGAGAGTAATGTAAGTATTTGAAAGTAATGTATTTCATTCTTAATACAATGAAACAAAATAAAATGATAACTTTTCCTTGTCCCTTATTTGAAAAAGCAATAAGGAATACGGAACTAACATTTGCTCTTATCAAAATAAGTATTTCATAGAGTTATTAACTTTTAAACAATGTGATTTCTTCTAGTAATTGCTATGTGTCTCTGGTATTCGCTTTACCGATCAAATGGAGTATGGCTCTCCTGTCATTAATGTTGCATACGCCATAAAACTGACGTTCTAGTCTCGTCTGTACCGACTTGTCTGAATATTTTCCTCTCAACGTATGTCCTACAAAGGTATCTAATTCATCGTTCTGAAAAAATAAATAGACATGCCAATGTTAGATTTGTCATTTAAATAAGATTTAAAGAACTGCTGAAAACAGACCGTGTAAAGAACTGAGCAAAATCATATTTTCAAACATTTATTGGCCTTCAATCATGTTATGTTACACATAACTGGCATTGGTGATAACAAACATGTCCGCGATCATTATATGAATTGCAATTACTTATATCATCCTAGATATTTTCTGATGTGGTAATCCTTGGTCATTGCACTTTGAAACCTTAAATGATAAACATATCAAAAGGACGAACTCTTCTAAAAGCTTTAAAGGGATGGGGACGCAGGATATTTTCTCATTTTCTCTGTCCGTTCGTACTTTATTTTATCTTGCTGTTCTGACTCTTGTACGTAATCGAGCACATCTCTATATAGGCAGTACTTATTAGAATGGAATAGAATAGATAGAATGGATGGAATGGATGGAATGGAAGTCTTTATTTAAAGAGGGTAGTGCTCTAATGATACATTTACATATCATTTGCAAAATACAATAGCAAAACAAAATAAAAACATTTTAAGCATTGCAAGTAAATTGATTGTACATGAAATATGATAACTACCCAAAGGAATTTTATCACAAAATACTTGGTTACAAATGTTGGTTTCTAATCCTTGTATGTATATATTACAGTTCTTTATTAAGATAAATAGATGTTCCAATACAAACATATAATTTTGTAAATAAAAACAGTTCCTAAAACTCTCACAAAAAGACGGAATTACCAATTTTACTTTCCCGGAAATCTCTACTAATCGCAGGCCAACTTGTAATGTATCGAGCTTACGTCAAATAAATTAACACCCGTCTATTGCTATATTGTAAATATATTATAGATTCATTGTACTAACCATTCGGGACCATCATCGACGAAAAGTATTCATGACTTAATCCGAATCTAGAGATTCTGACTTTACGATGCTATCTGCAATATAACAAAGTGATGCTTTTTAGTATACATGAAAGACGCCGCTCTAAATAAAAAGACAGTTTAATAATAATAAGTTAATGATAAATTAAATTATATGTTTGTGTACAGCCTTTGTGAAACACCGCTTCAGTAAACAAAAACAAGTCTATAATCACAACGGTCCCGCTCACTATTTCTTCATTATATAATACAAAAGCGTTAAAAAAACAATAATAATCATAAATCCCTGTATATAAAACACAAATAGTCAGAACGCTGTGAAGAATTTCAGCTGTAAGTCCGTGTGTTTACAAACATGCTAAAATTGAAGTGAAAAGTTAAAAATACATATACCAGTGACGAAAATACATTTATTTTAACACAGGTACAACAGTTCATTAAAACCACGAAGCGTTTTAACAACAACTGACTCATTCGGCATCCTAAACCCAGTTTTATGCATCCCGTCAATGTACCGAAACGATATTATGACACATTATATGTCTTTTCTTTTTTTTTCTTATTTCCTATTTTTCTTATTTTCTCTTCTTATTTTGTCCGTTCATTTATTTGATTGTTAGATAATACTTTATTGATTGTTAGAATATCTTGATTCTAATGTTAATTGTTTATTGAAATGGGAGGGCCATTGTAACATTAAATTTGATCCCGTGGGTCACTTTTCAACGAACGAGTGATCCATTTTTAACATTAAAAACTGACAAAGACCATTATTTAATGACCCACACGTGAAATATTGACCTTCGTTAAAAGCTGATTACTTACAGCAAACCGACCGAAAAGTCGACTGGACAACATTTCAATATTGATAACTGCTATTATAAATTTGGATGTTCTCGTGGATGATAAAGTGTGAATTTTAACCGGAATAACACGTATGGTATCGGAATGGTGTTTGTTGGAATTACCTTTCGTTAGTGTGGTTGTTGTTTCACAAGTTAAAAATGCGACGAAGCATTCCTACATCAACTTTCTCTCACTCTCTATGTCTCAATCACTCTCTCTTAATTACCCGGGCATCAGCGTCGAACTTTCGGTTAAAATTTAAGTTACTCTCATGCAAATATCTCAGTAACCACCTACTGGATTGTTTTGAAACTTCACCAAGTCTTCAGGGTTATCAAACAATCAAGTAAATTAACTCTTGGTTGAATGTTATGCAAATTATGGCCATTGTTCGACTTATAAATGCTGGTAAAAGTTTCCCGTGCAACTTGATATCATGCACATATCTCAGTAACCTCACTTTTTATGATGATACATGATTAAATTAAATAATCGCATGGGTTTCGTCAATGTCAGTTTGGAAAGGAATTGTTTTGTTTTTTTGTTAGTATCACTTACTGCTATAGCAACCATTTGTAATCATAGCAACCGATCGTAACAACCATGGATTATTATATAATCAATTAAGCGACCTTTTAACAACATGATCCTCTTGCTTAAAATCAAGATCACCACAAAGTAGATATCTAACGCTTAAAATATACATGGGGCACTGCATATGCAATGCCCTTTTACAAAAAAATTAAATTCTTATATAGATTTCCCGAAGAAAGTAACTCAGGACGGGCGGGCACATTTTTTTATTTATAATTAACATTGACTTCTCAAGGGTTTCGGACATGTCAGTGGGTGGGTGGGTGTTTGTGTGTGGGTGTTTGAATAATAACGCTTAAAATTGAAAACAACATTATTGGCATGGATTACAACCATATTTACTAAGAAATGGGTAAAATTCAGCAGTGAGTGTTTAAGATTTGCTGCATTTAAATTTTGGAGCGGTTCCCCATATCCAAATAGCGGAAGTAGAATAATATTACCGCCACCAACGGAAAAAAACACCCTTCACACACACTATACCCCAGGTTGACTCTCCCAAATAATAATATAATAATAAAGTGCTCAGATGCCGTCCATTAAAGAATCGTTTACCTACAAAATACTTATAATTACTGTAAAAAAACAAGCCGTTGCTTCTGAAAGGAAATTTTATTAATTGAAAAAACAGTATCTAACATTGTTATGTGTAATGCATGAATAATAGATGGATGTTGTGTATTTAATGTCGATTAAAAAGCTTACCAGGGCTTATGTTTAATTGCTGCTACATGCGACATCATTCATGTGATGTTTAGCTTTTATTTAACAAACCGTTAAAAAGAACCCCATGTCTGATCAAAATTTAACACTGATCATTATTAAACGACTGTTTTGAATTTGATGTTGAAATGTGACCCGTGGGGTAATCTTTCAACTGGGGTCAAACTTTAATGTTACACCTGTCACGTCTGTAGCTAGAACTTGTGGTCTTTTGCTTAATATGTGCATACTGCAATAAAATATGTTTAAACCTAGAATGCTTCATTTTCATATTATTGAATGACAGCAGTATCTAGAAAGAGAGTGACGATTTATTTGCGAACTTGCACAACGAAAATGCTTTTAAATTACCAGCAGTTGTTTTAATATTTATTTAAATGCGAAGTAACTGATGTCAACGGGAGACTCAGTGAAGGAATTTAGTGTTTAATAAGTGATGGTTTTACACAACATACGCCATACCCTCTTACTGGGTGTTATATTTTAGGCTTCTGATTAGTTTAAACATAACTTGCATCATAGGGACACTAACATATACATATACTTACCAAGTACACAGGTTTGTGTTGTCGGTTGAAGTTAAGACCGCTGGCCACAAACACATACTTCAGATAGACACACGGCTAAGATGTATTCGCAATCAGTACTCTCTTTACATCCGGACAGGTACTTGACAAATGCTGTAGCTGTCGGCACAGTTTGTTCTGTTTTTGTAGATGTCGTTGTTACCTGTTGCTTTGTTGTTGTCGTTCCAGGTGAAGTTGTTGTAGTTGTCGTTTTAGGTGGATTTGTTATAGTTGTCATTTCAGGTGGATTTGTTGTTGTTTTAGTTGTAACAGGTTGTTTTGTTGTTGTATGTGAAGTTTCATGTGAATTTGTTGTTGTTATCTCAGGAGCATTTGTTGTCGTTGCAACAGGTAGAGTTGTTGTTGTTGTTGTTGTTATAGTTTCATGTGGAATTGTTGTTGTTGTAGCTGTTGTTTCAGGTGGATTTGTTGTTGTTGTCGTGTTAGGTCGATTTGTTGTTGTCATCTCAGGTGTATTTGGTGTTATTGTTGTTGTAACAAGTGACGTTGCTGTTGTCGTTTTAGGTGGATTTGTTGTTGTTGTTGTTGTATCAGGTAACGTTGTTATTGTTGTTGTTGTTTCAGGTGGAATTGTTGTAATTGTTGTCGTTTCCGGTGGATTTATTGTTGTCGTTGTTTTAAGTATATTTGTTATTGTCGTTGTAATAGGTAACGTTGTTATTGTTGTATCAATTGTAGTTTCCTGTGGATTTATTGTTGTAGTTGTAACAGGTAACGTTGTTGTTGTTGTTGTTTCAGATGGAATTATTGTTGTTGTTGTTGTTTCAGGTGTTTGTGTTGTTGTTGTTATCGTTTTAAGTATATTTGTTGTTGTCGTTGTAACAGGTAGCTGTGTTGTTGTTGCATCTGTCATAGATGGACTTGTTGTGGTAGATGTTGGAGCTATATCAAGTATAAATATGGATTGGATTCATTGACATAAGAAAGTAAAGAGTGAGCTGTAGTAGTTTAATTGAATTTAATATACACTTTTAGCTTTCAAATCTTGAAAAAAGTAAGTTTGATTTACTTTTTAGCTGTTCAACTTTTAATAAACCTGTGTTCGATATGTTTGGTTTTATACCTATATGTTCAACAACAAAACAAATATGCCCTACTTAATATATTCGTAGCTTACTTAACATCATTTTGTCGCATTCTAAAAAAAAGAAATTATAAAATGTATTGCAAACTTAAGATAACTATAAACCGTTGTGAAAGGTTCACTTACCGCCTACTGGACGCTTTCGTCCGGTGCTGCAAAAGACGAAGCACACTGACCAAAAAAACCGTAGGTCGTCATCATTTTCAATACTAGTTCATATATAAAGAATTAAAAAAAAATAATTATTCAACCTTCTATGAATAAGGTGATTTTTCAAACAAACCTATATTTAAACCACGAATGCTCTATTAATTCATTGGCTATTAAATGTTCACAACAAAAATGCTGGTAGTTTCATCTTATTCAAGTGATGCTTGGAAAAGATCTTCGACGTGGTCAATGAATATAACGGCAGATATCAATGAAAAATTACATTAGAAAAATAATGGCTTTAACCCGTTACAACGTCCAACTAGCAAGTACCGAATGATTTTTTTTAATGATTTCTGGTAATATGGGCGTGAAATAGAACCAATTAAGTGAGAATTTTACCGACAGTGAATGAGAGTGGACGGTGTTCAATGAGAGCTTTATAATTAATAATTACTTGTCGTTGTTATCGCGAATGTATGATGCCTCCATAATGCTTTTTCTAAAAGTGATAATGTACTCGTATAACTACAGAAATAGAACGTTATTAATAGAAAAGAAACCATGAAGTGTTGTTTTTTTTGTTAATGAGAAAACAGACACAATGTTTATTGCTTGATGAAATAATGTAACAATAATACGACTTTGTTTCTGGTCCATAACCTTATATACGGTGTACGCATGCGCAACCGAAATATGTGGTTTTCGAAAAGAAGCTATTTCAAGATCACACGCGCCTATAACTATATTGTTTTTAAGGGTTTTTGGGACCTCATAGTTTGCAAATATCTTTAATATAAAACATTTTCACCTTGTTAATATGATAGAATGTTTGGCTAGTTTTCTTATAGCTGGTAACCACCCCTCGGTAAATTCTTCGATGTGTAAATATCCAAGATGGCGGTCATCTCTCGTTCACACACAAATCTGAATGAAATTCATAATTATGTTCACAACCTTTGTTTTAATTTTCATACTTACTATTTTGGAAAGTTTGATCGAGACATCATCAAATCAGGTGTAGCTGTCTTTGGTATAAGTTAAGATGTGTACGGTGTTAATTTCAAATGTAAAAATCCACTCTCCGTTAGTCTGTTTAAAACATATTGGAAACAAAAACATTATTTATTAACATTATAGCTTCTGGTAAACGGTGGTGTTCAAAGTAACCCAAGTCCTAGTAATGCATCAGTCTTCCCCCGCAACTCCCCCCCATCCCAAACAACAATGAAACCTTTGTAATCCTTTACAAAAATAGTGCAAAAGGATTTTTTAAAAGACAGTAATTGACTTTATATAAATGATTTTATTTAGGATGGATAAGATAATTAACGATAGATACATGGAATCGTATCATTAAAGACATTAAGAAACTGCGTAAATGACAGTAAGGTTAAGACAGAATTATTTGTGGATCAAATTAAATGAGAATTCAAACAGAACACATCATTTACATTACCACACGTGGGAAAGAAGTTTACGCACAATCTCCCACCGCTGAAGATTATCGGTAATAGTGTAGAACAGCTGCTTCTAAAAAGAAATATTCAAAGGCACAAGATTCAAAATAGTTTTAAACCAAATGTTTAAACCTGGTGCTTAACAGTTGGTCGAAGTAAAATTTTCCAACGATCAGTAAACAGTGATGAGCTCCCCAGTGACTAGTTAAATGCTAACATAACACAAGTCATTGAGAAAGGTGCTGTCATGCTTCAGAAAACTACAAACCTTTTTTATGCAACTTTTCATTACAAAAATGTTGGCGTAAGTAAATATATCGGTATAAAGTGAACAAGTTAATGTTGTGTAAGAAATAAATATAACTGTGTACGGACTGGAATATCGAGACAGGTTGATCCGTTTTTACAAGTAACGCAAATACATTAATAACAAGATCTTTTATATTTCAATAGGATTCACACCACTTTTATCTCCCTTGAGTAATCCGGACTTCGGACAGATGAAGAAAGTAGAAATAAACTTTAGTTAAACTGAGGGCTCGATTTTTTAAAAAAATACCAGCCCCACCTTCCCATATAGATACCGGCCATATTATAACACATATATTTTACATCGTGGTAATATGAATTTAAATGGAAACATATTAATACTTTACAACGAATTGTAAGATAAGTTGTTTTAATGAGCACTAGTGTCATTGCCAATAGGAAAGTTTCATTGACATTTGAAAGAAATTGAAAACAAATAAACAGATTTATTACATTTCATCAATGCTTTCATTATTAGATTTTGTTTGCATGAACTAAATCGGTTTGGGCAACAAAGTAACTAAAATAATAAGATAACATACGTCCATAATAATATCTCTCGACACGTTGATAAAATTAGTATTCAATTATTTTGCTCTCATTCAACAAAGGAAGCTCTCATTTAGCAAAACTAGAATAGTTTGACGTTCTGCTTTCAAATACAACCCTTTTATACCACAACTCGTTGAAAAGAATTTGATGCTTGCTAGTTTAGACGATTTTACGGATCCTATTTAAATTTTCTGTTTTCTTGATACAGGTCTTTTGATGTCATTTTCTGCGCCGACAATATTTTCTATACATTATTTGGAACATTAAAGTATCTTTCGACACGTAGAGAAAATTATTGTTTAATTATTCAGCTCTCATTCAGCACAGAAAACTTTCATTTAGCACAAGTAAAATATTTTGACATGCTATTTTATAAAACAACCCTCTTATACCTCAAATCGTTAAAAAAAATATTACGATTTTTGATAGCTAGACGAAACGTATTTCTCTTTTCTTTTTCGCATTTGATGCCATTTTCTGCGTCGGCGATCTTTTCCACGCATTATTTCGAACATAATATTCATTAAACTTCACATAGTAGAATATTAGTGACGGCAGATTGTGTGAATTGAGAGCAATCGTAGAAGAGTCGAATAACTGATTTT
Source organism: Panopea generosa (assembly GCA_029582155.1). Classification (NCBI taxonomy): domain Eukaryota; kingdom Metazoa; phylum Mollusca; class Bivalvia; order Adapedonta; family Hiatellidae; genus Panopea; species Panopea generosa. The sequence goes on along the minus strand of CM055895.1, from coordinate 69,718,110 downwards.
TATTTATCTATTTATTTAAAAACTATAATTGAAAAATAATGACGACCTATCTTGTTTTGATAACTTGTTCTCTTATGCAGCACCGAAAGACAGCATACCTCTCAGAGAGGCAAGAACATATACGTTAGTATTTAATACCAATCTTTAAATATAATAATTTGTTAAATGTTCAATTGAAGTATAGAAAAGGTAAAACGAATCAATTACGTTCTGAATAAAATAATAAAATAGACTCTTTCTCAAGTAATTCTAAACTTACAGTAATAAATACTTAAATGGATGGTTCTGGTCAAGTGTTCGCAAAACATCTCGAATTTAATATGAACTGAAGCTGAAGATTTAACACTGCTTCATTAGAGAATTTGCGAATAAAACTGCGTTTTAACTAGTTTATACACAAATCGTATGCATAGCGTTATAACTGACAAGATATTAAAACTGTTCTTTTATAGTATTTCTTTTTACTCGATAACGATGAAAGAGCTTATATGAACCGCTCTCGATTCAGCCTCCTGGGTAGAACCAGTACTGAGTATGATAGGAATCTGGTCGTGCGTGGGGCTCGAACCCGCACCCTCTGGCACTACTGCCCGAATTGAAATTAAATTAAATTGCTAATAAACATAGTGTCCATACCTGATACAGTCACGGTATAATATCTTGCTCCTAAAACTCCTATGCAGTCTGTTTTAGTATCTAAAATAATTTTTAATCCGTAGCAGAATTTGTCCTGTTTACTGTAAAAGAAACTTCGACATTGTATGTTTCTATCACAACGACCCGAACACTCCATGGCACTTCTTGCTGTTCCCAAACCAGTCGCCGCACTGTAACAGCCATAACCATCGTAACTGCTGTCAACATGAAATAGCTGGGCACTGTTGCTGTTTGTAATGAAATAGCTAAGGCATTGAAACATTAAGATAAAACTAGGGTTACGTAATTCCGCAGCGCACATCTCTAGTAATCTCAAGAACTAACAAGAAAATGATACATAGGTTGTATTATGATATTCCTATTAATATTCTATAAAACCATTTTGATTATTACTTAAGTGGTCATGGTAAAGAATAATCCACGTAGTTTTATTTTACATCGATTTGTGAGCAGTCTCCGGTGGGAAAACGGTACTAAAAAGCAAATATATAATGGATAAATTGTATTGCACAAGGCGATACTCGTTAATGTGAAATGAACCGCTGTGTCTTATTTACATGGATGGACCGAGGACCGAATATGTTATGACTAATTTAGGAATAAAGCTGATACAAAATTAATACAGTGTTCAACTCACCGAATTGCGTTACAAGGTTTCATCATTATAAAATCAATAGTCTAATGGGACGATGAAAGCGCTATTGAAATGTTTGCATGTTTGGGTACGTTCTTTCTTCTTGGAAGGTCGTGCATCACTACAATTTTATTTCTAACTTGTACAAGATCTTGAAAAATCAGGGTCAAGTTTCCATAAGACGCATGTGTTAATAGTTATATTAACGAAACTGAATTTGTAAAAAACAATACCTTGCAAGTTGATTTAAATGAAATATAGCTACCACGTATTTGAATATAACTGCTTGTATACACAAAAAAACTGATTTACTTTGTGTGATACCAACAATCAAACTATGAAGTACCGGAAACAAACAATCATATATAGTTAACTTCATATACACGTTACACGTCACTATGAGTGAACACTGTTTAAAGCCTTTTCGTGGTAGTTCACGTGATACTTATTAATTGGTAGTTTACCATTCTGTATACCTTTTAACAACATATTTATAGAACTGTATAATATTTGGTTATGTATATGTTTACCTGAGAAAAGTATGGCAAATAACCTTTATAGTTTAAAACAGGTGAAGCCGCTTATAAAGTGCATCTGTCAAGTGCATCTGTCAAGAAGTTGAATACCGTATAACTCGGTCGAAAACCTGAGAACGAGAATACCGTATAACTCGGTCGAAAACCTGAGAACGAGAGTGAATACCGTCTCAGTCGCAATATTGACCTATCCACTATGTTAAGGACTAAAAGTTTATGTATGTTCTTGCATACTGAACATTATATTCCCTATTACTTCACATATTGTCTGCCCGATACACTTAGTCTGGTTCCCTGACCAACTACTGATGAAACTGTTTATTATTAGTGCAGGGTACCAGACTGCTATAAACTTGCCTTTATGCACGTTACTTTATTGACACATGTATTGTGTTGAACATTTTCAGTGTCATGGATCAGATTAGTCCAGATGTATGAGACAATATCAATGAATACTTTCTCCTCGTGTGATGCAATTCTTTATAAAACACACATTGGGGTTTAATAGCAGAAATAAAAAGATATGTTTAAAATTGACTGTCAGTTTTACATTTACAGCATTATATATTTTATAGGTAATCGATTCGGTCATATCGAAATAAGACTTCTTAGGCTTGTTTTTATTATGCACATCGCAATAGTGTTTACTTATAATGATACTAATAATAATAATAATAATGGTAATAATAATAATATAATATGAACTAAGGCATTGCCTCTCAGGGGTGGGGTTGGGGTCGAACTTCAATTTCATAAATATGGTAAACAAATAAACAAATGTTTAGGATAACGTTATATATGTTTCCATTATATATTCAATATGTATTATGTTTATCATAAGTAAATCACGTATTATATGATTGTTACTATATTTAAGGAACTATATGTCTAATTCCTTTGTTTGCAATACAAAAGCAAACATCAGTAGTATCATAAATGATAGTGCGATATATTGCACGTCTCTAAGGAGCCTTTTAAAGATTTCCTTTTATTTTGCGTCTCCCGAGTGATGGACAGCAGATTGGATATCCAAATATTAAAGAAGCTGTCCATTCAGGCCTTATTTAATCACGCTATTAAAATGGATGCTGGTCATAAAAGTTTTCAGGATCTCTTGACATGGGGTTTTCTTCTATAGCTACATGTAAGTGAGTATGACGTATACATTATGACGTATTACAGTTTGACACTAACACACCTAATTCAAGTGAAAGTCAATTTTATCAATTTACCTAAACCAGTTGGATGAAAAACGTTTCATTATTACTTTCGTACGTTTTTTATATAATTATATTTTATTACATACTTTTTATCAATAACATTCGTTTAATATATTGGCAATATTGATAATTTAACTTATATATACCGTAATATTTATTTTTAAAGTACTAGAAATGACATTTCCATCATAATGTCACAATGCCACGCACATTTGATTGATTGTTTCACTATTCCGAGAACGTACAGAAAAATGACTAGACGTGAGGTTTTATCTTCGTTTTTATCATACAAATAACTGTGTACGCGAAGTTAATGTAATTAATGTAATTTTATGGCCCGATTATAAAACTCTAGGTATTGTGTTTGGTTGTATTTCATATGATATATGATCAATGTTTCTGTCAAGAGAATGAAAAGGTTGGTTGAAATATGTAGGCGACATATGTTAGAACAAGGAATATTGGTTGTTTCAGAATACAGCAACTGCAAGCTTCCTCCTACCTAATATAATTAAGTATATTTCGTTCTCATAGCAATATAGTTTGCATCAAGTAACGTTGGAATTAATGTAATGCACTTAACGTTTATGAAGATGCAAATACACAAAATACACTTTAACATATTTAGGTTCAGTCTAATATTGTCTTTTGTGAGTTATGTTACCTCGGATGTGTTTACGGCTGTCGTCAAGATGGAGATGCTTGCGAAAACAGAACAACGAATGATTTCAGTGCTTAATGAATATATATCAGCGTCGAGGGAGAATGGAGAAGATATTTTTAACTACGTTGAAGAGTAAGTGAAAATAAAACTATTTAAAATATAAGTTTCCCAATATCTTAATTATTACGTCATCATATTTTTAATTTCAAATAATAACTTTTTAGTTTATGAATTAACAAAGTGGTAAGGTATAAAACTGATTAGAAGTGTCTTAAGCAATATTGCAACGTATACCAGTTACACGAAAACAGTTTATGTCCATAGTTTTCTGGGTTTTTTTCTGCAGCTATTACTTTAGTATTGTTTTCACCAATTGATCCTTAATCAGATATTATAAACACATATTTTTCACTTTTTCACATACAGTTTTTTACATAATATTTCATTATAAAATAAAGCGATTCGGTTACTTTAAATGAACATTGTACATATCACTTTTATTCTGTGGAAGTGATGCAGTGAATAAAATACGAATAAAGATTTCGTCGCAATAACACAACATTGAGTATTTGTTATACCCAGAAAATGGGCTCGAGTGCAATTCCTTTAAACACTGAGCTTGCATCGAAATAGAGCTCGTATAACATTTAGTACTTGTTCTACACAGGAAATAGGTTCGAGAGCAAGTCCAATAAGCACTGATCTTGGATCAAAATATAGCTCATATAACATTTAGTGCTTGCTCTACTCTGAAAATGGACTTGACATCAAGTCCTATAAGCGCTGAGCTTGGATTGAAATAGAGCTCGTATAACATTTAGTACTTATTCTACACAGAAACTGGGCTCGAGAGCAATTCCAATAAGCACTGAGCTTGGATCGAAATAGAGCTTATATAACATTTAGTACTTATTCTACGCAGGAAATTGGGTCGAGAGTAAGTCAATAGAGCTCGTAAAACATTTAGTACTTGTTCTACTCTGAAAATGAACTTGACATCAAGTCCTTTAAGCACTGAGCTTGGATTGGAATAGAGCTCGTATAACATTTAATACTTGTTCTACACAGGAAATGGGCTCGAGAGCAAGTCCTTTAAGCACTGAGCTTGCAATGAAATAGAGCTCGTATAACATTTAGTACTTATTCTACGCAGGAAATTGGGTCGAGAGTAAGTCAATAGAGCTCGTAAAACATTTAGTACTAAGTCTTGTTCTACACAGGAAATTGGCTCGAGAGCAAGTCCTATAAGCACTGCGCTTGGATCAAATTAAAGCTCGTATAACATTTAGTACTTGTTCTAAACAGTAAATGGACTCAAGAGCAATTCCTATAAGCACTGAGCTTGCATTGAAAAAGAGCTCGTACAACATTAGTAATTGTTCTACACAGGAAATGAACTCGAGAGCAATACCTATAAGCACTAAACCTGCATCAAAATAGAGCTCATATAACATTTAGTACTTGTTCTACACAGGAAATAGGTTCGAGAGCAAGTCCAATAAGCACTGATCTTGCAACGAAATTGAGCTCGTACAATATATGTATTCAGACATGTTCTACACAGGAAATTGGCTCGAAAACAAATCTTTTAAGCACTGAGCTTGCATCACAATAGAGCTCGTATAACATTTAATATTTATTCTACACAGGAAATTGGCTCGATAGTAAGTCAATAAAGCTCGTATAACATTTAGTACTAAGTCTTGTTCTACAAAGGAAATGGGCTCGAGAGCAAATCCTATAAGCACTGAGCTTGCATTAAAAAAGAGCTCGTACAGCAATAAGTACTTGTTCTACACAGGAAATAATCTCGAGAGCAATTCCTATTTGCACTTAAACTGCATCAAACTAGAGCTTATTAACATTAAGTACTTGTTCTACACAGGAAATAGGTTCTAGAGCAAGTCCTATGAGAACAGATCTTGCTACGAAATTGAGCTCGTATAATATTTAGTACTTATTCCACACAGAATTGTGCTCAAGAAACAATCCTACAAGCACTAAGTTTGGATCGGAATAGAGCTCGTTATACATTTAGTACTTGTTCTACACAGGAAATATGCTCGAGAGCAAGTCCTATAAGTACTGAATTTGGATCGAAATAGAGCTCGTATAACATTTATTACTTGTTCTATCAAGAAAATGGACTCGAGAGCAAGTCCTATAAGCACTGAGCTTGGATCGAAATAGAGCTCATATAACATGTCGTACTTGTTCTATACATGAAATGGGCTCGACAGCAAGTCATATAAGCACTCAGCTGGGATCAAAATAGAGCTTGTAAAACATTTAGTACTTGTTCCAAACAGTCAATGGGCTCGAGAGCAAGTCCTATAAGCACTGAGCTTGGATCGAAAAAGAGCTCGTATAACATTTAGTATTTGTTCTACTCAGGAAATAGGCTCGAGAGCAAGTCTTTTAACCACTGAGCTTGGATCGAAATAGAGCTCGTATAACATTTATAAGTTGTTCTACCAAGAAAATGGGCTCGAAGGCAAGTCCTATAAGCACTGAGCTTGGATCGAAATAGAGCTCATATAACATGTCGTTCTTGTTCTACACATGAAATGGGCTCGACAGCAAGTCCTATAAGCACTCAGCTTGGATCGAAATAGAGCTCCTATAACATTAAGTACTTGTTCTAAACAGTCAATGAGCCCGAAAGTAAGTCAATAGAGCTCGTATAACATTTAGTACTCAGTCTTGTTCTACACAGGAAATAGGCTCGAGAGCAAGTCCTATAAGCACTGAGCTTGGATTAAATTAGAACTCGTATAACGTTAAGTACTAAGTCTTGTTCTACACAGGAAATAAGCTCCAGAGCAAGTCCTATAACCACTGAGCTTGGATCAAATTAGAGCTTGTATAACATTTAATACTTATTCTACACAGGAAATGGGCTTGAGGGTAAGTCAATAGAGCTCGTATAACATTTAGTACTAAGTCTTGTTCTACACAGGAAATAAGCTCGACAGCAAGTCCTATAAGCACTGAGCTTTGATCAAATTAGAGCTCGTATAACATTTAGTGCTAAGTCGTGTTCTACACAGGAAATGGGCTCGAGAGTAACTTAATAGGGGTCGTAGAACATTTAGTACTAAGTCTTGTTCTACAAAGGAAATTGGCTCGAGAGCAAGTCCTATAAGCACTGAGCTTGGATCAAATTAGAGCTCGTATAACATTTAGTACTTAGTCTTGTTCTACACAGGAAATGGGCTCGAGAGTAACTTAATAGAGGTCGTAGAACATTTAGTACTAAGTCTTGTTCTACAAAGGAAATCGGCTCGAGAGCAAGTCCTATAAGCACAGAGCTTGGATCAAATTAGAGCTCGTATAACATTTAGTACTAAGTCTTGTTCTACACAGGAAATAGGCTCCAGAGCAAGTCCTATAACCACTGAGCTTGGATCAAATTAGAGCTCGTATAACATTTTGTTCTTGTTCTACAAAGGAAATGGACTCGAGAGCAATTTCTATAAGCACTGTGCTTGCATTGAAAAAGAGCTCGTACAACATTCAGTACTTGTTCTACACAGGAAATTGTTCTACACAGGAAATGATCTTTAAAGCAATTCCAATAAGCACTTAACCTGCATCAAAATAGAGCTCATATAACATTTAATACTTGTTCTACACAGGAAAAAGGTTCGAAAACAAGTCCTATAAGCACTAAACCTGCAACGAAATTGAGCTTGTATAATATTAAGCACTTGTTCCACACAGAGAATTTGCTAGAGAACAAGTCCTATAAGCACTAAGCTTGGATCGAAAAAGAGCTCGTATAACATTTAGTATTTGTTCTACACAGGAAATAGGCTCGAGAGCAAGTCTTATAAGCTCTGAGCTTGGATCGAAATAGAGCTCGTATAACATTTATTGGTTGTTCTACCAAGAAAATGGGCTCGAGAACAAGTCCTATAAGCACTAAGCTTGGATCGAAAAAGAGCTCGTATAACATTTAGTATTTGTTCTACACAGAAAATAGGCTCGAGAGCAAGTCTTATAAGCTCTGAGCTTGGATCGAAATAGAGCTCGTATAACATTTATTGGTTGTTCTACCAAGAAAATGGGCTCGAGAGCAAGTCCTATAAGCACTCAGCTTGGATCGAAATAGATCTCCTATAACATTTAGTACTTGTTCTAAACAGTCAATGGGCTCACGAGCAAATCCTATAAGCACTGAGCTTGGATCGAAATATAGCTCGTATAACATTTAATACTTATTCTACACAGGAAATGGACTCGAGACAAAGTCCTATAAGCACTGATCTTGGATCGAAATAGGTTCATGTAACATAAAGTACTTGTTTTACACAGGGAATCAGCTCGAGCGCAATTCATATAAGCTCTGAGCTTGAATCGAATTAGAGCTCTTATAACATTTAGTACTTGTCTACACAGGAAAAAGGCTCGAGAGCAAGTCCTACATATATAAGCATTGAGCTTAGATCGAAATAGAGCTCATATAATATGTCGTTCTTGTTCTACACATGAAATGGGCTCAACAGCAAGTTCTATAAGCACTCAGCTTGGATCGAAATATATCTCCTATAACATTGAGTACTTGTTCTAAACAGTCAATGGGATCAAGAGCAAGTCCTATAAGCACTGAGCTTTGATCGAAATAGGTTCATGTAACATTAAGTACTTGTTTTACACAGGAAATCAGCTCGAGAGCAATTCATATAAGCACTGAGCTTGGATCGAATTAGAGCTCTTATAACATTTAGTACTTGTCTACACAGGAAATAGGCTCGAGAGTAAGTCCTATAAGCACTGAGCTTGGATCGAAATAGAGCTCGTATATCATTTAGTACTTGTTCTATACAGGAAATAGGCGCAAGAGCAAAACCTATAAGCACTGAGCTTAATCGAAATAAAGCTCGTATAACATTTAGTACTTGTTCTACACAAGAAATGCTCTCGAGGGCAAGTTCTACAAGCACTGAGCTTGGGTCGAAATACAGCTCGTATAACCTTTAGTACTTGTTCTACAAAGAAAACGGGCTCGAGAGCTATTCCTTTAAACACTGAGCTTGCAACGAATTAGAGCTCATATAACATTTAGCACTTGTTCTACACAAGAAATGGTCTCGAGAGCTATTCCGATAAGCACTTAGCTTGCAACGAAATTGAGCTCATATAACATTTAGTACTTATTCTACACAGGAAATCGGCGGCTCGAGAGCAATTCATATAATTACTGAAATTTGATTGAAATAGAGCGCGTATAGCATTTTGTACTTGTTCTAAACAGAAAATGTGATCGCGAACAGGTCCTATAAGTACTGAACATAGATCAAAATAGAACTCCTATCACATTTAGTCTTGTTCTACACAGGAAATAGGCTCGGGAGCAAGTCGTATAAGCACTGATCTTGGATCGAAATAGAGCTCTTATAACATTTAGTAATTGTTCTACACAGACAATGGGCTTGAGAGCAAGTCATATAAGCACTGAGCTTGGATCGAAATAGAGCTCATATAACATTTAGTACTTGTTCTACACTGGAAATCGGCTCGAGAGGAATTCATATAATCACTGAGCTTGGATCGAATTAGAGCTCGTATAACATTTAGTACTTGTTCTACCCAGAAAATGGGCTCGATAGCAATTCTTAAAGGCAATGAGCTTGCTTCGAAATAGAGCTCGTTTAACATTTAGCACTTGTTTTACAGAAGAAATTGGCTCGAGAGCAAGTTCTTTAAGCGCTGAGCTTGCATCGAAATAGAGCTCGTATAACATTTAGTACTTATTCTACGCAGGAAATTGGCTCGAGAGTAAGTCAATAGATCTCGTATAACATTTATTACTATGTCTTATCCTACACAGGAAATGGGCTCCGGAGCAAATACTATAAGCACTGAGCTTCGATCAAATTAGAGCTCGTATAACATTTAGTACTTGTTCTACACAGGAAATGGGCTCGAGAGTAAGTCAATAGAGCTCGTATAACATTTAGTACTATGTCTTATCCTACACAGGAAATGGGCTCCGGAGCAAATACTATAAGCACTGAGCTTCGATCAAATAAGAGCTCGTATAACATTTAGTACTTGTTCTACACAGGAAATGGACTCGAGAACAATTACTTTAAGCACTGAGCTTGCATTGAAAAAGAGCTTGTTCAACATTTGATACTTGTTCTACACAGGAAATGAACTCGAGAGTAATTCATATAAGCACTGAGCTTGCATTGAATACGTTTTTCACACATGAAATGGGTTCGAGAGCATGTCCTATAAGCACTGTGCTTGGATCAAAATAGAGCTCATATACTATTTAGTACTTGTTCTACACAGAAAATAAGTTCGAGAGCAAGTCCTATAAGCACTGAGCTTGCAACGAAATTGGGCTCGTATAATATTTAGCACTTGTTCCACACATAAAATGTACTCGAGAAGAAGTCCTTTAAGCACTAAGCTTGGATCGAAATAGAGCTTGTATAACATTAAGTACTTGTTCTAAACAGGGAATGGACTCGAAACAATTCCTATTAACACTGAGCTTGCATTGAAAAAGAGCTCGTATAACATTGAATACTCGTTTCACACATGAAATGGTTCGAGAGCAGGTCCTATAAGCACTGTGCTTGGATCTAAATATAGCTCGTTCTACATTTAGTACTTGTTCTACACAGAAAATAGGCTCGAGAATTAATCCTACAAGTACTGAACTTGGATCGAATTAGAGCTTGCATAACATGTATTACTTGTTCTACACAGGAAATAGGCTCGAGAGCAAGTCCTATAAGCACTGAGCTTGGATCGAAATAGAGTTTTAATAACCTTTAGTACTTGTTCTACCTAGAAAATGGGCTGGAGAACTAGTCCTATAAGCAATAAACTTGCATCGAAGTAGAGCTCGTATAACATTTAGCACTTGTTCTACACAGGAAATGGGCTAAAAAGCAATTCCTAAAAGCACTGAGCTTGTATCGAAATAGAGCTTGTATAACAATTATACTTGTTCTACACAGGAAATGGGGTCGAGAGCAAGTCCTATGAGCACTGAGCTTTGATCGAAATAAAGCTCGTATAACATTTACTAGTTGATCTTCACAGAAAATGGGCTTGAGAGCAAGTCCTATAAGCACTGAGCTTGGATCAAATTAGAGCTCGTATAACATTTAGTACTTGTTCTACACAGGAAATGGACTATAGAGCAATTCCTATAAGCACTGAGTTTGCATCGAAAAAGAGCTCGTATATTATTTAGTACTTGTTCTACATAGGAAGAGAACTCGAGTGCAATTCCTATAAGCACTGAACTTACATCAAAATAGAGCTCATATAACATTTAGTACTTGTTCTACACAGAAAATGTGCTCGAGAACAGATCCTATAAGCACTGAGCATGGATCGAAATAGAGCTCGTATAACATTTAATACTTATTCTACACAGGAAATGGACTCGAGACAAAGTCCTATAAGCACTGATCTTGGATCGAAATAGGTTCATGTAACATAAAGTACTTGTTTTACACAGGGAATCAGCTCGAGCGCAATTCATATAAGCTCTGAGCTTGAATCGAATTAGAGCTCTTATAACATTTAGTACTTGTCTACACAGGAAATAGGCTCGAGAGTAAGTCCTGTAAGCACTGAGCTTGGATCGAAATAGAGCTCGTATAACATTTAGTACTTGTGTTACACAGGAAATGGGCTCGAAGGCAAGTCCTATAAGTACTTAGCTTGTATCGAAATAGAGCTCATATAACATGTAGTACTTGTTTTACACATGAAATTGGCTGGTGAGCAAGTCCTATAAGCACTAAGTTTGGATCGAAATCAAGCTCATATACCATTAAGTACGTGTTCTACACAGAAAATGGGCTCGAGAACAAGTCCTACAAGCACTGAGCTAAGATCAAAATAAAGCTCGTATAATATTAAGTACTTGTTCTCTCCAGAAAATGGGTTCGAGAGCATTTCCTACAAGCAATGAGCATGCACCGAAATAGAGCTCGTATAACATTTAGTATTTGTTCTACACAGGAAAAAGGCTCGAGAGCAAGTCTCATAAGCTCTGAGCTCGGATCGAAATAGAGCTCGTATAACATTTATTGGTTGTTCTACCAAAAAAATGGGCTCGAGAGCAAGTCCTATAAGCATTGAGCTTGGATCGAAATAGAGCTCATATAATATGTCGTTCTTGTTCTACACATGAAATGGGCTCAACAGCAAGTTCTATAAGCACTGAGCTTGGATCGAAATAGATCTCCTATAACATTGAGTACTTGTTCTAAACAGTCAATGGGGTCAAGAGCAAGTCCTATAAGCTCTGAGCTTTGATCGAAATGGAGCTCGTATAACATTGAATACTTATTCTACACAGGAAATGGACTTGAGACAAAGTCCTATAAGCACTGAGCATAGATCGAAATAGGTTCATGTAACATTAAGTACTTGTTTTACACAGGAAATCAGCTCGAGAGCAATTCATATAAGCATTGAGCTTGGATCGAATTAGAGCTCTTATAACATTTAGTACTTGTCTACACAGGAAATAGGCTCGAGAGTAAGTCCTATAAGCACTGAGCTTGGATCGAAATAGAGCTCGTTTAACCTTTAGTACTTGTTTTATACATGAAATTGGCTCGTGGGCAAGTCCTATAAGCACTAATTTGGATCGAAATCAAGCTCATTTACCATTTAGTACATGTTCTACACAGAAAATTGGCTCGAGAACAAGTCTTATAAGCACTGAGCTCGGATCAAAATAGAGCTCGTATATCATTTAGTACTTGTTCTATACAGGAAATAGGCGCAAGAGCAAAACCTATAAGCACTGAGCTTAATCGAAATAAAGCTCGTATAACATTTAGTACTTGTTCTACACAAGAAATGCTCTCGAGGGCAAGTTCTACAAGCACTGAGCTTGGGTCGAAATACAGCTCGTATAACCTTTAGTACTTGTTCTACAAAGAAAACGGGCTCGAGAGCTATTCCTTTAAACACTGAGCTTGCAACGAATTAGAGCTCATATAACATTTAGCACTTGTTCTACACAAGAAATGGTCTCGAGAGCTATTCCGATAAGCACTTAGCTTGCAACGAAATTGAGCTCATATAACATTTAGTACTTATTCTACACAGGAAATCGGCGGCTCGAGAGCAATTCATATAATTACTGAAATTTGATTGAAATAGAGCGCGTATAGCATTTTGTACTTGTTCTAAACAGAAAATGTGATCGCGAACAGGTCCTATAAGTACTGAACATAGATCAAAATAGAACTCCTATCACATTTAGTCTTGTTCTACACAGGAAATAGGCTCGGGAGCAAGTCGTATAAGCACTGATCTTGGATCGAAATAGAGCTCTTATAACATTTAGTAATTGTTCTACACAGACAATGGGCTTGAGAGCAAGTCATATAAGCACTGAGCTTGGATCGAAATAGAGCTCATATAACATTTAGTACTTGTTCTACACTGGAAATCGGCTCGAGAGGAATTCATATAATCACTGAGCTTGAATCGAATTAGAGCTCGTATAACATTTAGTACTTGTTCTACCCAGAAAATGGGCTCGATAGCAATTCTTAAAGGCAATGAGCTTGCTTCGAAATAGAGCTCGTTTAACATTAAGCACTTGTTTTACAGAAGAAATGGGCTAGAGAGCAAGTTCTTTAAGCGCTGAGCTTGCATCGAAATAGAGCTCGTATAACATTTAGTACTTATTCTACACAGGAAATTGGCTCGAGAGTAAGTCAATAGAGCTCGTATAACATTTAGTACTATGTCTTATCCTACACAGGAAATGGGCTCCGGAGCAAATACTATAAGCACTGAGCTTCGATCAAATTAGAGCTCGTATAACATTTAGTACTTGTTCTACACAGGAAATGGGCTCGAGAGTAAGTCAATAGAGCTCGTATAACATTTAGTACTATGTCTTATCCTACACAGGAAATGGGCTCCGGAGCAAATACTATAAGCACTGAGCTTCGATCAAATTAGAGCTCGTATAACATTTAGTACTTGTTCTACACATGAAATGGAATCGAGAACAATTACTTTAAGCACTGAGCTTGCATTGAAAAAGAGCTTGTTCAACATTTGATACTTGTTCTACACAGGAAATGAACTCGAGAGTAATTCATATAAGCACTGAGCTTGCATTGAATACGTTTTTCACACATGAAATGAGTTCGAGAGCAAGTCCTATAAGCACTGTGCTTGGATCAAAATAGAGCTCATATACCATTTAGTACTTGTTCTACACAGAAAATAAGTTCGAGAGCAAGTCCTATAAGCACTGAGCTTGCAACGAAATTGGGCTCGTATAATATTTAGCACTTGTTCCACACAGAAAATGTACTCGAGAAGAAGTCCTTTAAGCACTAAGCTTGGATCGAAATAGAGCTTGTATAACATTAAGTACTTGTTCTAAACAGGGAATGGACTCGAAACAATTCCTATTAACACTGAGCTTGCATTGAAAAAGAGCTCGTATAACATTGAATACTCGTTTCACACATGAAATGGTTCGAGAGCAGGTCCTATAAGCACTGTGCTTGGATCTAAATATAGCTCGTTCTACATTTAGTACTTGTTCTACACAGAAAATAGGCTCGAGAATTAATCCTACAAGTACTGAACTTGGATCGAATTAGAGCTTGCATAACATGTATTACTTGTTCTACACAGGAAATAGGCTCGAGAGCAAGTCCTATAAACACTGAGCTTGGATCGAAATAAAGTTTTAATAACCTTTAGTACTTGTTCTACCTAGAAAATGGGCTGGAGAACTAGTCCTATAAGCAATAAACTTGCATCGAAGTAGAGCTCGTATAACATTTAGCACTTGTTCTACACAGGAAATGGGCTAAAAAGCAATTCCTAAAAGCACTGAGCTTGGATCGAAATAGAGCTCGTATAACAATTATACTTGTTCTACACAGGAAATGGGGTCGAGAGCAAGTCCTATGAGCACTGAGCTTTGATCGAAATAAAGCTCGTATAACATTTACTAGTTGTTCTTCACAGAAAATGGGCTTGAGAGCAAGTCCTATAAGCACTGAGCTTGGATCAAATTAGAGCTCGTATAAGATTTAGTACGTGTTCTACACAGGAAATGGACTATAGAGCAATTCCTATAAGCACTGAGCTTGCATCGAAAAAGAGCTCGTATATTATTTAGTACTTGTTCTACATAGAAAGAGAACTCGAGTGCAATTCCTATAAGCACTGAACTTACATCAAAATAGAGCTCATATAACATTTAGTACTTGTTCTACACAGAAAATGTGCTCGAGAACAGATCCTATAAGCACTGAGCATGGATCGAAATAGAGCTCGTATAACATTTAATACTTATTCTACACAGGAAATGGACTCGAGACAAAGTCCTATAAGCACTGATCTTGGATCGAAATAGGTTCATGTAACATAAAGTACTTGTTTTACACAGGGAATCAGCTCGAGCGCAATTCATATAAGCTCTGAGCTTGAATCGAATTAGAGCTCTTATAACATTTAGTACTTGTCTACACAGGAAATAGGCTCGAGAGTAAGTCCTGTAAGCACTGAGCTTGGATCGAAATAGAGCTCGTATAACATTTAGTACTTGTGTTACACAGGAAATGGGCTCGAAGGCAAGTCCTATAAGCACTTAGCTTGTATCGAAATAGAGCTCGTATAACATGTAGTACTTGTTTTACACATGAAATTGGCTGGTGAGCAAGTCCTATAAGCACTAAGTTTGGATCGAAATCAAGCTCATATACCATTAAGTACATGTACGTGTTCTACACAGAAAATGGGCTCGAGAACAGATCCTATAAGCACTGAGCATGGATCAAAATAGAAGTCGTATAGCCTTTAGTGTTTGTTTTACACATGAAATAGGTTCGGGAGCAAGTCCTATAAGCACTGAGCTTTGATCGAAATAGAGCTCGTATAACATTTATAACTTGTTCTGGACATGAAATGGGCTCGACAGCAGGTCCTATAAGCACTCAGCTTGGATCGAAATAGAGCTCATATAACATTTAGTACTTATTCTACACAGAAAATGGGCCCGAAAGCAAGACGTACAAGCACTGAGCTTGGATCGAAAGAGAGCTCGTATAACATTTATTAGTTGTTCTACACAAGAAATGGGCTGAAGAGCAAGTTCTACAAGCACTGAGCTTGGATCGAAATAGAGCTCTTATAACATTTAGTACTTGTTCTACACAAGAAATGGGCTTAAGAGCAAGTCCTATAAGCACTGAGCTTGGATCGAAATAGAGCTCGTATAACATTTAGTACTTGTTCTACACAGGAAATGGATTCCAAGCAGTTCCTATAAACAGTGAGCTTGCATCGAAAAAGAGCTCTTATAACACTGAATACTTATTCTACACAGAAAATGGGCCCGAAAGCAAGACGTACAAGCACTGAGCTTGGATCGAAAGAGAGCTCGTATAACATTTATTAGTTGTTCTACACAAGAAATGGGCTGAAGAGCAAGTTCTACAAGCACTGAGCTTGGATCGAAATAGAGCTCTTATAACATTTAGTACTTGTTCTACACAAGAAATGGGCTTAAGAGCAAGTCCTATAAGCACTGAGCTTGGATCGAAATAGAGCTCGTATAACATTTAGTACTTGTTCTACACAGGAAATGGATTCCAAGCAGTTCCTATAAACAGTGAGCTTGCATCGAAAAAGAGCTCTTATAACACTGAATACTTGTTCTACCCAGAAAATGGTCTCTAGATAAATTCCTATAAGCACTGAGCATGCATCGAAATAGAGTTCATATACCATTTAGTACTTGTTCTGCACAGGAAATGGGCTCAAGAGCAAAACCTATAGGCTCTGAGCTTGGATCGAAATAGTGGTCGTATATCATTTATTACTTGTTCTACCAAGAAAATGGGCTCATGAGCAAAACCTATAAACATGAGTTTGGATCGAAATAGAGCTCATATTACATATCGTGCTTGTTCCACACATGAAATAGGCTCGACAGCAAGACCTATAAGCACTCAGCTTGGATCGAAATAAAGCTCGTATAATATTTATTACTTGTTCTACCCAGGAAAAGGGCTCCAGAGCAAGTCTTATAGGCATCAAAATAGTGCTCGTATCACATTTATTACTTGTACTACCCAGGAAACGTGCTCCAGAGCAAATCCTATAGGCATCAAAATAGAGCTCGTATCACATTTATTACTTGTACTATCCAGGAAATGGGCTCCAGAGCAAGTTCTATAAGCATCAAAATAGAGCTCGTCTAACATTTAGTACCTGTTCTACACAGGAAATGGGCTCCAGAGCAAGTCCTATAGGCATCAATAAAGAGCTCGTATAACATTTTGTACTTGTTTTACCCAGGAAATGGGCTTTAGAGCAAGTCCTATAGGCATCAAAATAGATCTTGTATAACATTTTGTATTTGTTCTAGTCTGGAAATGGGCTGCAGAGCAAGTCCTGTAGGCATCAAAATAGTGCTTATATAACATTTAGTACTTGTTCTACCCAGGAAATGGGGTCTAGAGCAAGTCATATAGGCATCAAAATAGAGCTCGTATAAATGATTTTTCGTCTTCCACATTAATTTCCCCAGCTTTTTCTATCTCCTCTAAAACGTGATTAAATCATTTTTAGCATCTCCTATAACTTTAACACCATTCATGAATTGCAGGTTTCGTCTACTGAATTAACCAGTGTAGTAAAACTCCTGACTAATGTTAATATCATCAACTGAATCAATTGCATTTAATTTATTTTCTATTTGAAATCGCAATACAAGAACTAGCAGTATCGAACCATTTTATTCCAATTACTTTTTTTTATTCTTGCCGTTTTGTGTTGCGTGTACATACTGCATAGAATTGTCTTTTTTCCCGTCAGTTTTACTCACTGTTATTTCCAAATGTTTTAACTGATATCGCAGCAAACAACCACAACACAATTACTATTTCCGAATCTTAATGTTGTTTTGCAAAAGTAGCAAAAGCAAAGGTTAAACAATTTAAAATTCTCTGTCCAACTTGAAATTTGATGAATATTTTATTTTTAGAAATCTTCCAAATTAAAAGTCGTCAAAATGAATGTAAATGACTTCGACGACGCTATCTCTTCAACATCAGGCCTGTTATTAATGACTGAATTGCATTCTTATAATTATGAAATGTCCTGTTTATCGAACGTTAAGCAGCTTAGGGTTGGTTGCTCGGCTATAATCATTGCATGTTTATTGATCTATATAGATTTTACATAATATAGATTAAATTTAATTCCTGCATGTTAGTATCAAATAGAAACATTTAATGTAAAGATAGGAAACGCTGTGTAGCAACCCTAAGGGTTACAATCCCCTTATATTAACAATTGTTACACTAAGGGTTGACAACGCAACAATTAGTGTAACAAACAATGGTGTATGAATGAACGAATGGACAGACGGATGGAAGGACGGAACGACGGACGGACATGGGTAGTACTATATCCCCTCACCCCTCTCCCAATTTCAAGGCGGTTGCATAAACAATACATGTCAGTATTAAACAGATAAATTGTGTAATTTACCATAATATGTAGGGATATTATAGAGAAGATGATTTCTAAATCGTGTTACATATTGCAACAATATGTCACATTTTGCCCCTTAGTGTAACAAAATATTTTTGTTATACTAAGGAATGCGGTGTCAACCCTTAGTGTATTGCTACACTAAGGTTTTTCTTTTGTTACACTAAGGGTTGCCACAATGTGGTTATAATCCGATGAAACAAAAACACAATGTCGATATGAAGCTGGTAGAATTAAAACTATTTAATTTCTACATGTATTAGATTTGGAAAGGAAACACACCTGCTATAAATTACATCTGTATTTCAGATTCCAAAAGCGAGTTATGGACATCAGTACACTATATCCACTTCCGGACGGTTACATGGGTAACCCTATTAATGCTTTTCATTTTGTGAAGCGCATGCACGTGGAATGGGAGAAAGTACTCTCTGTAATTAATTGTGATGACTGTATAGAAACTGTCTCTGTAAGACGTAAGTATACACTATTAGTATTTATATAACAAAACCATATATTTTCCAAATTAAAATATACAACGGGCACAATCACCACCATAGCATAACATAATTGAAATAGATCAATAAGCATAATACATAAATATAGAAGAGGTTAAACAACGGACTCACTGCTTAAGAATTTTTGTAAATATAGGAAGTGTTTCAGGATAAAACGCTACAAATGTCTTTAAAATGATGTAATTATCAAAATGGATAAAAAGTACCTCATTATCATTAATAAATATAAACCGAATTATGTAAGATCCACCAAAACGTAACAAAATCGATATGTAAATTTAAGTGGTACACTTGAAACGAAATCCCCATTCGAAAACAGATAACACTTAAACGACCTTTCAATTGTGTTTCAGACCTATTTTAACCTATTTTAGTCTGACCTAGGCTCGTAGCTCAAGTTAGGAAATACCTTTTCAATATAGTAATTTAGAATGTTTAAATAGATATATTTAGGGCAATACGTGGTCAGTATGTATATAAATGCATGAAATATTGAAACAAAATGATTTAAGCCAATTTTAAAATTTTGAAAAATTCTGATTTATTCCCCTTAATATATGTGTATTCACAAGGTTGCCATAATACGTTTAGATATGCATTAAGTTATTGATATGATCTTCGCCGAATTGATTCATTTACGTTTTAATCCAATATATTAGCACAGTATAAAATATAATAATATATATTCCATCGCATAAATATAAATGGGAAATTGGTACTTGGTACTTCTTGTAGGCTTTTACCTTATTGGAAATGGAAAAGGAAATGTTTCGGTAACTAATATTTGCATAAAACTAAAGGCTTGGTGATCCATGGCACGCACTATTGTCAATCACAGGCAGTGGAAAAAACTTCTTTCATGATAAGTTAATGTAAGTAAATGTTTGCAAATGAACACAATATATCTATATTTAATGTAAACAGGTAAGTCAATAGGTCAGACTTATAGAACGTGTGTACAAAGCCTAGCAGGACAGGATTTTACCGTTTCCATCACTATCATTGTTTACTATACACCTTTTGTGTCTATGTGTTACAGACATCACTATCATTGTTTACTATACACCTTTTATGTCTATGTGTTACAGACATCACTATCATTGTTTAATATACACCTCTTGTGTTAATGTGTTACAGAAATCACTATCATTGTTTAATATACACCTTTTGTGTCTATGTGTTACAGACATCACTATCATTGTTTAATATACACCTCTTGTGTTAATGTGTTACAGAAATCACTATCATTGTTTAATATACACCTTTTGTGTTAATGCGTTACAGACATCACTATCATTATTTACTATACACCTTTTGTGTTTATGTGATACAGACATCACTAATATTGTTTACTTTACACCTTTTGTGTTTATGTGTTACAGGCATCACTATCATTGTTTAATAAACAACTTTAGTGTTTATGTGTTACAGACATCACTATCATTGTTTATTTTACACCTTTTGTGTTTATGTGTTACAGAAATCACTATCATTGTTTATTTTACACCTTTTGTGTTTATGTGTTACATAAATCACTATCATTGTTTATTTTACACCTTTTGTGTTATTATGCTACAGTCATCACTATCATTGTTTACTATACACCTTTTGCGTTAATGCGTTACAGACATCACTATCATTGTTTACTATACAACTTTTGTGTTTATGTGCTTCACACATCACTATCATTGTTTAATGTACATTTTTTTGTGTCTATGTGTTACAGACATCACTATCATTGTTTACTATACAACTTTTGTGTTTATGTGATTCAGACATCACTTTCATTGTTTATTTTACACCTTTTATGTTTATGTGTTACAGACATCACTATCATTATTTAGTATACAACTTTTGTGTTTATGTGATACAGACATCACTAATATTATTTACTTTACACCTTTTGTGTTTATGTGTTACAGGCATCACTATCATTGTTTGATAAACAACTTTAGTGTTTATGTGTTACAGACATCACTATCATTGTTTATTTTATACCTTTTGTGTTTATGTGTTACAGAAATCACTACCATTGTTTATTTTACACCCTTTGTGTTTATGTGTTACAGACATCACTATCATTGTTTACTAAACAACTTTAGTGTTTATGTGTTACAGACATCACTATCATTGTTTATTTGACCACTTTTGTGTTTATGTGTTACAGACATCACTATCATTGTTTATTACACAACTTTAGTGTTTATGTGTTACAGACATCACTATCATTGTTTACTTAACACCTTTTGTGTTTATGTGTTACAGACATAACTATCATTGTTTACTATACATTTTTAGTGTATATGTGTTACAGACATCACTTTAATTGTTTACTTTACACCTTTTGTGGTTATGTGTTACAGACATCACGTATATTGTTTACTAAACACCTTTTTGTTAATGTGTTACAGACATTACTATCATTGGTTACTGTACATGTTTTGTGTCTATGTGTTACAGACACCACTATCATTGTTTTCTGTACACCTTTTGTTAAAATGCGTTACAGACATCACTATCATTGTTTATTTTACACCTTTTATGTTTATGTGTTACAGACATCACTATCATTGTTTAATATACAACTTTAGTGTTTACGTGTTACAGACATCACTATAATTGTTTATTATACAACTTTAGTGTTTATGTGGTACAGACATCACTATCATTGTTTACTGTACATCTTTGTGATAACATGTTTCAGACATCACTATTATTGTTAACTGTATACTATTTGTGTTAATGTGTGACAAACATCACTATTATTGTTCACTAAACAACTTTTATGTTAATGACATTACTATCACTGGTTACTGTAAATCCTTTTGTGTTATGTGCTACGGACATCACTTTCATTGTTAACTATACACATTTTGTGTTAATGTGTTACAGACATCACTTTCATTGTTTACTATACACCTTTTGTGTTTATGTGCTACAGACATCTCTATCATTGTTAACTATACACCTTTCGTGTTAATGTGCTACAGACATCACTTTCATTGTTTACTATACACCTTTTGTGTTTATGTGCTACAGACATCTCTATCATTGTTAACTATACACCTTTTGTGTCATTGTGTTACAGACATAACTCTCATTGTTTACTATACACCTTTTGTGTTTATGTGCTACATACATCACTAATATTGTTTATTATACACCTTTTGTGTTTCTGTGCTACAGTCATCACTATCATTGTTAACTATACAACTTTCGTGTTAATGTGCTACAGACATCACTATCATTGTTTATTGTACACGTTTTGTGTTAATGTGTTACATACATCACTATCATTGAAAACTATACACCTTTTGTGTTTTTGTGTTACATACATCACAATCATTGTTTACTCTATACATTTTGTGTGAATGTGTTACAGACATCATTATCATTGTTTACTGTACACTTTTTGTGTCAATGTGATACAGATATCACTATCATTGTTTATTGTAACCTTTTTGTATTAACATCTTTCATAAATCACTATCATTGTTTACTATACACCTTCTGTGTTAATGTGTTACAGACATCATTATCATTGTTTACTATACACCTTTTGTGTTTTTGTGTTATATACATCACTATCATTGTTTACTAAACACCTTTTGTGTTAATGTGTTACTGACATCACTATCAATGTTTACTATACACCTTTTGTGTTAATGTGTTACATACATCATTATCATTGTTTACTGTAAACCTTTAGTGTTTATGTGTTACAGACATCACTATCATTGTTTACTAAACACCTTTTGTGTTAATGTGTTACAGACATCACTATCGTTGTTAGTTATACACCTTTTGTGTCAATGTGTTACAGACATCACTATCATTGTTAACTGTAACATTTGGTTTTAATGTGTTACAGACATCACTAATATAGTTTACTGTACACCTTTTGTGTCAATGTATTACAGACATCACTATCATTGTTTACTATACACCTTTTGTGCTTATGTGTTACATACATCATTATCATTTTTTACTGTAAACTTTAGTGTTTATGTGTTACAGACATCACTATCATTGTTTACTAAACACCTTTTGTGTTAATGTGTTATAGACATCACTATCATTGTTTACTATACACTTTTTGTGTTAATGTGCTACAGACATCACTATCGTTGTTAATTATACACCTTTTTTGTCTAAGTGTTACAGACATCACTATCATTGTTTACTGCATATATTTGGTTTGAATGTGTTACAGACATCACTAATATAGTTTACTGTACACCTTTTGTGTCAATGTGTTACAGACATCACTATCATTGTTTATTATACAACTTTAGTGTTTATGTGATACAGACATCACTATCATTGTTTACTGTACATCTTTGTGATAACATGTTTCAAACATCACTATTATTGTTAACTGTATACTATTTGTGTTAATGTGTGACAAACATCACTATTATTGTTTACTAAACACCTTTTATGTTAATGTGTTACAGACATTACTATCACTGGTTACTGTAAATCCTTTTGTGTTATGTGCTACAGACATCACTATTATTGTTTACGATACACCTTTTGTGTAAATGTGTTACAGACATCATTATCATTGTTTACTCTACATGTTTTGTGTTTATGTGCTACAGACATCACTATCATTGTTTACTGTACACCTTTTATGTTAATGTGTTACAGACATCACTATCATTGTTTACTATACATCTTTTATGTCTATGTGTTACAGACATCACTATCATAGTTTACTATAAACCTTTTGTGTTAATGTGTTACAGTCATCACTATTATTGTTTACTATACACCTTTTGTGTAAATGTGTTACAGACATCATTATCATTGTTTACTCTACATGTTTTGTGTTTATGTGCTACAGACATCACTATCATTGTTTACTCTACACCTTTTATGTTAATGTGTTACAGACATTACTATCATTGTTAACTATACACCTTTTATGTTTATGTGTTACAGACATCACTATCATTGTTTACTGTACACCTTTTGTGTTAATGTGTTACAGACATCACTATCATTGTTTACTATACACCTTTTGTGTTAATGTGTTACAGTCATCACTATCATTGTTTACTATACATCTTTTATGTCTATGTGTTACAGACATCACTATCATAGTTTACTATAAACCTTTTGTGTTAATGTGTTACAGACATCACTAATATTATTTACTATACACATTTTGTGTTAATGTGTTACAGACATCACTATCATAGTTTACTATACACCTTTTATGTTTATGTGTTACAGACATCACTATCATTGTTTACTTTACACCTTTTTTGTTAATGTGTTACAGTCATCACTATCATTGTTTACTATACACCTTTTATGTTAATGTGTTACAGTCTTCACTATTGCTGTTTACTATACACCTTTTGTGTTAATGTGTTATATACGTCACTGTCATTGTTTACTATACACCTTTTGTGTTTATGTGCTACATACATCACTAAAACTGTTTACTGTACACTTTTTGTGTTTATGTGTTACATACATCACTATCATTGTTTACTATACATCTTTTATGTTAATGTGTTACAGTCATCACTATTATTGTTTACTATACACCTTTTGTGTTAATGTGTTACAGACATCACTATCATTGTTTACTATACACCTTTTATGTTTATTTGCTACAGTCATCATTATCATTGTTTACTGTACATGTTTTATGTTAATGTGTTACAGACATCACTATCATTGTTTACTATACACCTTTTGTGTTAATGTGTTACAGACATCACTATCATTATTTACTATACACCTTTTTGTGTTGATGTGCTACAGACATCTCTATCATTGTTTACTGTACACCTTTTGTGTTTATCTGCTACAGACATCACTATCATTGTTTACTATACACCTTTTATGTTTATGTGTTACAGTCATCACTATCATTGTTTACTATACACCTTTTGTGTTTATGTGTTACAAACATCACTATCAATGTTTACTATACACCTTTTATGTTTATGTGTTACAGACATCACTATCATTGTTTACTATACACCTTTAGTGTTAATGTGTTACAGACATCACTATCATTGTTTACTCTACACATTTTTGTGTTGATGTGCTACAGACATTTCTATCATTGTTTACTGTACACCTTTTGTGTTAATGTGTTACATACATCAATATCACTGTTTACTGTACATGTTTTGTGTTCATGTGCTACAGTCATCTCTATCATTGTTTACTGTACACCTTTTGTGTTAATGTGTTACAGACATCACTTTCATTGTTTACTGTACACCTTCTGTGTTAATGTGTTACAGACATCACTATCATTGTCTACTATACACCTTTTGTGTTAATGTGTTACAGACATCACTATCATTGTTTACTATACACCTTTTGTGTAAATGTGTTACATATATCACTATCATTGTTTACTGTACACGTTTTGTGTTTATGTGCTACAGTCATCATATATATTGTTAACTGTACACCTTTTATGTTTATGTGTTACAGACATCACTATCATTGTTTACTGTACATGTTTTATGTTCATGTGCTACAGACATCACTTTCATTGTTTACTATACACCTTTTGTGTTTATGTGTTACAGACATCACTATCAATGTTTACTATACACCTTTTATGTTTATGTGTTACAGACATCACTATCATTGTTTACTATACACCTTTTATGTTTATGTGTTACAGACATCACTATCATTGTTTACTATACACGTTTTGTGTTTATGTGTTACTAACATCACTGTCAATGTTTACTATACACCTTTTGTGTTCATGTGCTACAGTCATCACTATCATTGTTTACTATACACCTTTTATGTTTATGTGTTACAGACATCACTATCATTGTTTACTATACACCTTTTGTGTTAATGTGTTACAGACATCACTATCATTGTTTACTATACACCTTTTATGTTTATGTGCTACAGTCATCATTATCATTGTTTACTGTACATGTTTTATGTTAATGTGTTACAGTCATCACTATCATTGTTAACTATACACCTTTTGTGTTAATGTGTTACAGATATCACTATCATTATTTACTATACACCTTTTTGTGTTGATGTGCTACAGACATCTCTATCATTGTTTACTATACACCTTTTGTGTTTATCTGCTACAGACATCACTATCATTGTTTACTATACACCTTTTATGTTTATGTGTTACAGTCATCACTATCATTGTTTACTATACACCTTTTGTGTTTATGTGTTACAAACATCACTATCAATGTTTACTATACACCTTTTATGTTTATGTGTTACAGACATCACTTTCATTGTTTACTATACACCTTTAGTGTTAATGTGTTACAGACATCACTATCATTGTTTACTCTACACATTTTTGTGTTGATGTGCTACAGACATCTCTATCATTGTTTACTGTACACCTTTTGTGTTAATGTGTTACATACATCAATATCACTGTTTACTGTACATGTTTTGTGTTCATGTGCTACAGTCATCTCTATCATTGTTTACTGTACACCTTTTGTGTTAATGTGTTAGAGACATCACTTTCATTGTTTACTGTACACCTTCTGTGTTAATGTGTTACATACATCACTATCATTGTTAACTGTACAACTTTTGTGTTAATGTGTTACAGACATCACTATCATTGTTTACTATACACCTTTTGTGTAAATGTGTTACATATATCACTATCATTGTTTACTGTACACGTTTTGTGTTTATGTGCTACAGTCATCACATATATTGTTAACTGTACACCTTTTATGTTAATGTGTTACAGACATCACTATCATTGTTTACTGTACATGTTTTATGTTCATGTGCTACAGACATCACTTTCATTGTTTACTATACACCTTTTGTGTTTATGTGTTACAGACATCACTATCAATGTTTACTATACACCTTTTATGTTTATGTGTTACAGACATCACCATCATTGTTTACTATACACGTTTTGTGTTTATGTGTTACAAACATCACTGTCAATGTTTACTATACACCTTTTGTGTTCATGTGTTACATACATCACTATCATTGTTTACTATACACGTTTTGTGTTTATGTGTTACAAACATCACTGTCAATGTTTACTATACACCTTTTGTGTTCATGTGCTACAGTCATCACTATCATTATTTACTATACACCTTTTATGTTTATGTGTTACAGACATCACTATCATTGTTTACTATACACCTTTTGTGTTAATGTGTTACAGACATCACTATCATTGTTTACTATACACCTTTTGTGTTAATGTGTTACAGACATCACTATCATTGTTTACTGTACACGTTTTGTGTTTATGTGCTACAGTCATCACATATATTGTTTACTGTACACCTTTTATGTTTATGTGTTACATACATCACTTTCATTGTTTACTGTACATGTTTTGTGTTCATGTGCTACAGACATCACTGTCATTGTTTACTATACACCTTTTATGTTTATGTGTTACAGACATCACTATCATTGTTTACTATACACATTTTGTGTTAATGTGTTACAGACATCACTATCATTGTTTACCATACTCCTTTTGTTACAGACATCACTATCATTGTTTACCATACACCTTTTGTGTTAATGTGTTACAGACATCACTATCATTGTTTACTGTACACCTTTTGTGTTAATGTGTTACAGACATCACTATCATTGTTTACTGTACATGTTTTGTGTTTATGTGCTACAGACATCACTATCATTGTTTACTGTACATGTTTTGTGTTTATGTGCTACAGTCATCACTATCATTGTTGACTATACACTTTTTATGTTAATGTGTTACAGACATCACTATCATTGTTTACTATACACCTTTTGTGTTAATGTGTTACAGATATCACTATCATTGTTTACTGTACATCTTTTGTGTTAATGTGTTACAGACATCACTATCATTGTTTACTGTACACCTTTTTTGTTAATGTGTTACATACATCACTATCATTGTTTACTGTACACCTTTTGTGTTAATGTGTTACAGACATCGCTATCATTGTTTACTGTACATGTTTTGTGTTAATGTGTTACAGACATCACTATCATTGTTTAATATACACCTTTTGTGTTAATGCGTTACAGACATCACTATCATTGTTTACTATACACCTATGTGTTTATGTGATACAGACATCACTAATATTGTTTACTTTACACCTTTTGTGTTTATGTGTTACAGGCATCACTATCATTGTTTACTATACACCTTTTGAGTTTATGTGTTACAGTCATCACTATCATTGTTTACTGTACACCTTTTGTGTTTATGTGTTACAGTCATCACTATCATTGTTTACTATAAACATTTTGTGTTAATGTGTTACAGACATCACTATCATTGTTTACTCTACACCTTTTGTGTTAATGTGTTACAAACATCACGATAATTGTTTAGTGTACATGTTTTGTGTTAATGTGTTACAGACATCACTATCATTGTTTAATATACACCTTTTGTGTTAATGCGTTACAGACATCACTATCATTGTTTACTATACACCTATGTGTTTATGTGATACAGACATCACTAATATTGTTTACTTTACACCTTTTGTGTTTATGTGTTACAGGCATCACTATCATTGTTTAATAAACAACTTTAGTGTTTATGTGTTACAGACATCACTATCATTGTTTATTTTACACCTTTTGTGTTTATGTGACAGAAATCACTATCATTGTTTATTTTACACCTTCATTAACACTTCTTTAAGTATACATGTACTACTTTTAATCTGTGGTTGACATCAATATCATTGTGCATTTTATCAGATGCTTTTCGGTGCTATAGTGTTATAAACCCATGATACTTTGATATTAACCTAGTGTAATATCACTTCCGATTCGTCGTTCGATGTTTCTGTATAACTCGTCTTCTTTAAGTAAAATACCGAACTTCTTTCCGCTTTTTCTTCATATATAAATGACGTCGTTTGTCATGGTAAAATGACGTTGTTTTGAGACGTTACATCATACGACGAATGATTGAAACAAATATGGAGGACTTTTCCTCGTTCCTTGTTAAATAAATGGTAAATGTACTAGTTCTCTGAGTTGTGTGATAAACAGAATCGTTTATTCGTGTTCATTTATTGTTTAATTAATCAAATCGTTGGCAAAGATAATATTATACTAGACTAAGCCTTGCATATTATATTTTTGCTAACTCGTTTAATAAATACAATCTAAGAACACTCATATAGGCTCCTCTAAATATGTAAGTTTCATTTGACAGGCAACTATAAACATTCACTTAATAAGAATCTTTTAATTAATGCAGTAACAATTATTATGACATTTTATATAAAAGTGGCCAATTCGTCTACTTCACGTACAAAATAAAGTTTTATCAATACAATTCGCTGTATACATTTTTATTTTGAATAAACTTATTTGACATCAAGTGATAGTACTTCAAGACACGATGAAATATGATTGCTAACATTTAAATACACAATCATATAAACCTAATGTAGCGATATAGCTGACACAGAGTCACTATAATCGCCAGTATTCCTCTACATTATTTTATATGTTGAACCTGCCAGTGTTAAATGTACAAATGTAACTTTTTTAAAATAATTGTTACGATATTTTACATAAAATCTACTCGCAGTAATTAACGATTCTATGTCATTAATAGGATTCAACAAAGATATGTTAAACATACACAAAGATGCAACAGACCTTAAAGCGACAGCCGATGACTATGAAGGAGCTGCTCTTGCACTTGTCAGACTTTGGCAAACGTATAAACTCGATCTTACAGCACTGCTTCGGTAAGCTTTAACGACCGTATTTAAGGATGTATTGGATTTGTTGAGCGTTTATGAGACATGCATATATGCATCGCGTGCTAATAAATAAAGTTAAAGGGGGTTCTCAAAACATGTTGGAATAAATTTTAATATCTCATAAATGTTAAGCAAATAAAGTTCATTCCTTTGTTTTTTCTTTTTTTTTTAATTTCATTCCTTACATTTGTATTATTAATGCTCTCCATTACCATGTCACGTTTATCATTTATCTAGGACTGCTTTACCGTTAGATAATGTTAAGCATCCTTTGGTTAAATTTGGTATACTAAATAGAACAGAAAAATGCCTCTTGTGCACTACCCGTTATTTGATGATATAGACAAAACATTTTTAATCAAATGTATGACGTATTAGACGTCATTATCAATCGAAAATCTCGGCAAAACAAAGTTTATAAAACAAATAATCCTGAAACAAAAATGACTGTTCAAAATTGCCAAAGGCATTTTGTTGCCTAAAGTAAAAGCAATTAGATACAAAGAAATGATACAAAAGAAGGCGGCATATAATAGAGACACGTGATAGTTCATTAATATGGGAGTTACGGATAATCTGATGCAATAGTTTCACTACTGAAATATTTATATTTCATTTTCATTTAAACAGGACGGACAATTTCGGAATTTCAAGCTGGTATCATTGCTTACATTTACATTTTTGACATAAAATTAGATTGTCAACAAAATCCGGCATTCTGCAGTGGCACTGTAATTGTATATTATATTATTGTATATTAACTTTTGGGTTGAAGCACGAAAAACTTAAATTTTTTCCGCGCTTGGGTTCCTTTGGAAAATTCGTCACTTTACCACTTTCAAGGCAATCAATAAAATGTTGGCGCATTGCAAGTACAGTATATATGTTTCGAAAATCAAATAAAACAGGCGAATGACGAAACTCTACTACATTCGCAATCACACATAGTCCACAATCAAAGGAATTCAGTTGTTGTTGTACTCTGGGTATTTTAACGTTAATAGAGTTATCATTAAGCGTTGCGTATATTTGTGACAGTTGAATGTTTACGTTTAATTTCATATCTTTCGTAGTTTCTCTTAAACTATCTATATAGTATATAAAGTCAATGTCGGAAAACGTTTAAAACTCATCGCACAATGATTAGATCCATTAAAATAAAGTTGGCAAGCAGGTTCTTTTTGGCGTCTTAAAGTTTTCTGAATATTCCATTTTCTTTGGTCATCTATAAAAAACGGAGTATGTGTAGTTTTATGTAAATTATTTACATTAGTGAATTGCATTTTTAAAATTATATTAACCGCCGACATATGTTCCTCGCTTAACCAATTACAGTTAGATATGTCATGTTTATCCGATAATTTAAAATCGTAATATTTTAACCAACATTCATTAGATTCTGTTCAACTTCTGTTCGGACTACCAATCGCAACGACGTCATCTAAAACCTTTGGTGACAGCGTTAACACAACTAATTTTACACGCTTACTTTCTGTTGAATTATAATTTGTTGGCGATTCCATACGTTTACGTTTGTTCTGAAATAGTTTGCATACCATTACTTTATTTGATGCAAGAATATGAAAACAGTTATTTGACGACATTCACTGACAAGATTCTTTTGGAAATAACGTAACTGCATGTATCTTTCCCCACGTTCCTTCAACAATAAATGTCCCCATTTCAGGGACAAATTTAATACAATTACTTTTTCAACACTATCAGCTGAAACGTGATGACTAACAATTTTTTCCTTGTTGTTTTCTCATTCTCTGATTTATCAAGAATATTAATTATATAAAAAATCATCTGTCTCAATAATGCTGTCATCCTCTAGTTCGTCTTCTTTGATGTCGTGAAGTAAAGGTTTATCTTTTTCTGAATGTATATTATTTATGTTTTCCTTAACGGTTTGTATTATATCATCTTATTTAAGTTATGCGTGTGGAATTTCAATTGAGTTATTTCTATTTCTGCAAATACGTATTCCGTGTTTAATGAATACTTCCCAAGCCAGCCCTACGTCTCGATTTAAACGTAAACGGTATAACCGTAAGAAAATTTCGTTATTATGAAATATGATTTAAGACACTATTAACTATATTACTTGTATAAATACATTTTGCCGTGTAAACACTTGAAAGACCTGTTGCATACTCCCAATTGTTTTATAAATACTTAAAAATGACCAATTAGTTAAAACATATTTTATTCATAAGTTATGTACAACATATTCCACAACATACATAGTGACCAATTGATTTTCGTACTTGTGAATTGTCTAATGTGTAACCTGTGTTAAAGCTGTAAATCAGGTTATAACAAATCTGATTTGATATGATAAATGATTCTTTAAGACATTTTTTAAATAAGCGTTTATTAGGGAAGTATCCGGGTGCAATTTTTCATTGTCAAATTTTATTAAAGTATTTTTATTAACAGTATAATATACTTTGACTACCGGGTATCGAACGGCTGAAGTAGCCAGTCACACTTAGGTTAACACGATAAACAATGGGTCATTATAAATATACAGGTATTACAATGTATCTATTATACACAAATATTTTCATAGACATTATATATAAAAGATCTACATTTTCAATCATAAATAAATATAAGTATGTCATTTGTGTACGTATATTAACATTTTTTCAAAATAAAAATATCGTATCTTAAACAAATACAGTGACTTATAAATATACAGGTTTAGAATGTTCCTATTATCAAGGAAATATATAGAAAAGGAAAGGCAACTGATTGGTATTTTGTGAACGCTCGCATATCACGCAAACAAATCTCGCAATATCTCTTTTTCGTCTTCCATTCATCTCAGGAACACAGATGGAAATTATTGCAGAATGAAATTCTCTTCAAAACAATACTGTTCCTAATTATTTGTGTTTAAAATTGTTGAAGTACTTACGATCACAAAATGTGTTTACTGCAGCCAAAATAACAACAAATTGCAAGACGTTTTACTTCAAGCCTCATCAACTTTAATTTAAGATCATTTTGCTGATCAAAACCGTCATTTTTAAACATCTAAGATTACATACAACTTGCATTTTATGTACAGAAATCAGTAACCTGTAAATTATGAAAAATAAATTTGCCAAATATGTAATCCTTTGTGTGCTATTTTGTCAATATTCAGTCAGGAGATGCAAGCTTCGTATCCTTCTTCATATAAGTCCTTGCTATTATACACAGATTTTTGTAGAAAATCTACATTTTCAATTGTATATGAATATAATCAAATGTCCTTTGTGTACTTTAAAAAAATATTATCGTGTCATAAACAAATATGGCAAATATATTGACGTCGCGCACGGTAACGGTACCTTTAAGCGTAACACGACGTTAACGTAAAACATGTATAAAACGTTGATGCTATTGGATTCATATATTGATTTTCGTATCATTTAATTTACAAATAATATTTATTTTAAATAATATGCATTCCATTCCACACCAGCATGCATGTTCCTATGAAATTTTACTTTTGTATGATATGATTTTAAAATAATATTTTAAAATTTATATACATGTATGTTCACGATTTTTCTACAATAATTAAAATAAACAGGTACGGTTCAATTGTGAAGAAGTATCTATTCTCACAAATGGAAAATTTAGAGGAATGTGATTTTTTTTATTAACTCTATGATTTTGAAAATTTAGAATTTAATAATGTTATTAATCTGGATTAATAGCTGGGACACATATTTTTAAATGCTAAATAAATAACAAAGTATAATTTCTGTGATATCAGCCTAACAACATAAAAATAATATCTGTAATAAGAGCCAATAGTTTTATCATTGACAGTATGCTTAAGAAGACCACATTGGAAACTGTTATAAACTTTATGGATTATCCTGTGGAAATATATATGTCTCAAAATTAATCAATATTTTAGTTAAATTTTGTGTAATAAGATGAAAACATTAAATATATATACACGACAAATAAATAAATAAAACATATGGATATTTAGTTTAAACTTATCGTAGCAAACTAGTTAAAATTAATACTGTCTGATTCTTACAACTTTCAGAAAATATGCCAAACCAGTAAAATAGCAATGTTTTTAAAGAAAATATGTATCGGACTCCTTTGAATCGCGCAAAAATTGTTATTATTTTCATTGTTATGGATTCAGCATACCATAATCTTAGTAAAAATGTATTAACACCATAGATATTTAAAAAAGATATACTTTAAATCATAGATAGAATACAGCCGGAATTAGTCGAAAACGACCAAAAATAGTAAAAAATCGTCATAAAAACGTCAAGACCTAATTTAAGACAGTATTTTTTTATATATATAATTTCTTGATATATTTGCCAAGGGCAATACATAATTATTGGAATTTGGGCATTTTAACAACATAAACTCTTTTATACACACGCCACATTTGCCTTTTCCCTACAGCCGGAAAAGTGGCCGGATCAGCCGGAATCTGGCCGGGTTTTAATGGTATAGGATCTTTAAACGAGACATGTCACGAATGTAAATACAGAATATTAAATAGGTTCAATGCAATGTATGGGAAAATTATATAACTCTACTAATTTTTCTTATAGGGATAAGATAAGGAACTTTCCAGAAATGTATCGCTGCTATTCGAGCTGTTTATGATACGTTTTCAAAGAGTCTAATAACCGTTTCTTAGAAAGTAATTTTATGGTTGCGTGTATGTATCTGTCTAGGGGCTATATACGAGGCATCCACGCCAGTCCTCTCACAACTGAGGACATTTTATACATATGCCGAGCACTGGACAACTCGGGACTCTACTTCCAGGAAGTTATGTGGTTGCAAGAACTTTATGATCACGTGCAAACGTATTCTGGAGCTTCGACAGAAATTACATCGTTGAAGGTCATTCGCCTACTAGCTTCTGCATATGCTAAAGTATGAACTATTTTTTAGTATTCGTTATACAAACTATTATACGTTTTTGTTTATGGTTTTCATATTTGAGTTCTTTTTTTTTTTTTTTTTTACTATTCACTTGTTTTCGTTACTAAAAGAGATATATAAACTATAAGTGGTGGATAATATAATAAAACAAGTAAGCATTAATAAGTGTCGAATGTAATAATGACTTTGATCAAAAGATGGTTTTAGTTAATCTTTAATTTTACAATTAACAGTAATTTCTTAATTGCATTAACCACAACGTTAGACAAATTTAAATGTATACTCACTATGAAATCACATTGAAAAACAACACTGAACATCAGTCAGTCCGTCTTCTATTATCCTATGGTTGCATTTAAACATTTTTTGCAATGACATCTATATGATGTACTTGATTTTCAAGTATACTTATCAAAATTAATGGAAAATTTAATTTCCGTATGTAAGCAATTTTGAATATTTCTATAACTGGTACGTTGATAGTTATGGTACACTGTGTTGTTTGAACATGTCTAATGTGGATGCCTTATCATTTTGAAGTACGGGATGCCCTGGGAAGCTGAACGCCTCACCCAAAGAGAACTCGATAAAGGTAATATATACGTAACTTCTATTTAGACAATTTAGGTTGATATTTTTAAAGTAAGTTTTGACTTATCGTTTCAAAACGGTAACTCGTTATGTCATGCCAGTGTACTTTTAATATAGTATTTTAACCCCCATTGTAATATGATCCTGGACTCATTTCACCGTTATTGTAAAGTAACCTCTCTATTGTAAATAGCACCCGCTTTAATTTATCATTCTGATCCCTTTACTATATGTTAAGGACGAAATAACAACGTTGGATACAACTCGGAGTAATTAATGAGAAAAAATAATAATAGGAAGAGCGGATGGGGTGGCGGGGGTGGGTGGGGGGAGGGGGGGGACTTTACTATTGTTAGTTGAACCTCCGCGCCCTCCGTATCTCTGTATGTTTTATGATAATTATATGATAATTGTGGTAAGTAATCAAAAGTTGTTTCAGGATTTGTGAATTTACAAGATTTTCATCAATACAGTTAAGTATGAAATAACATCAGTTAGGGGAAGGGGATCTCACAATAGACGGGTATAGGGATAATAAAACAGAAACATCTGCAAAAGAGCAAATATAGATGAAAGTAACTTTTTCATGGTTCTGTTCAGATGTCTTTCTTATAATTTATCATTCATAATAGAGGGACATAGGGACAATAAGACAATAACAACTGCTATAGAGCATATCTAAATGATAGGGGTTTGGGGACCATAACAAAGTGACCCCCCACACCAATTATTATTTTCAAGACAATAACTGTGTGGATTACCGTGTTGTAATTTCTTATTCACAATAGACGCATATACGGATAATAAAAAGAACGTAACAACTGCTATAGTATAAATCAGAATGATTGAAACACTTTATTGATGATAACACTTGGAGTGCGGTCAATTTACTATTTGCGGGTGGGGGTCATTTTACTATGCCGGTCATTTTTATATATAATATATTGACATCGCGGTTATTTCACAGAGGGGTCAAATAATATAAAACCGAGAACAAATAGCTTAGTCAGTAGCGCACCTGACTATCATTCCCGAGGTCGTGAGTTCGATATCCCACCCTGCAGTATCCGTATGATTGACTGATTAGGTTCAATCCTCCGCCACGGCCATGTGTGGTGTCTTTTAGCAAAAACGAATATTTGCATTTTATTAGTAGTGGGGCAACACAGGAAGACTTCGAGCGAAATTTGTCTAAGTTGTAATAACTTGTTTCAAAATTGAAGTGAAATGAATTTTACTATATACATTTAACTCATTGTTATACGACATCGCGTCTCATTTTCATTAGTCTCTTATCGCTCGTTAAAGTGTGAACGTTATCAGTTACTGGCGGATATTGGTGTTCTCGCGGATTTGTTAACCTTCAAGGACATCGGGAAAGAGTGGTTAGGTTAACTGATCGTCTGTTAATCATAAGTGGCATAACAATAATACTCAATATTCAAACAAACTCTTGGTGTCGTTTCTTCTGTAACTATGTATTGTATGCATAATAAGATTATATTGACTAGGTTCATGCTGTTATTACGGCCGTGTCCTTTATATTGACTAGGTTCATGCTGTTGTTGCGGCGGTGTCCTTTATATTGACTAGATTCATGCCGTTGTTTGCGCTGGGTCTATTTTATTGACAAAATTCATGCCGTTGTTACGGTCGTGTCCTTTATTTTGACTAGGTTCATGTCGTTGTTGCGGCGGTGTCCTTTATTTTGACTAGATTCATGCCGTTGTTGGCGCTGGGTCTATTTTATTGACAAAATTCATGCCGTTGTTACGGTCGTGTCATTTATTTTGACTAGGTTCATGTCGTTGTTGCGGCGGTGTCCTTTATTTTGACTATGTTCATGCCGTTGTTGGCGCTGGGTCTATTTTATTGACAAAATTCATGCCGTTGTTACGGTCGTGTCCTTTATTTTGACTAGGTTCATGTCGTTGTTGCGGCGGTGTCCTTTATTTTGACTAGGTTCATGCCGTTATTGGCGCTGTGTCCTTTATATTGACTTAAGTCATGCCGTTGTTACAGTCGTGTCCTTATGTTGACTAGGTTCATGTCGTTGTTGCGGCGGTGTCCTTTATTTTGACTAGGTTCGTGTCGTTGTTGCGGCGGTGTCCCTTTATATTGACTAAGTTCATGCCGTTGTTGCGGCTGTGTCCTTTATATTGACTAAAGTCATGCCGTTGTTGCGTGTGTGTCCTTTTTATTGACTAAGTTCGTGCCGTTGTTGCGGTCGATTCTTTTATATTCACTAAGTTCATGCCATTGTTGCCGCTGTGTTCTTTATATGCTATGTGTCCAGTTGGACATATATTGGGTTATTGCGTAGAGTTGTACATTTAATGCATGTTGCTTTGTTGTTTTCACCTTTAGGGTCGTTTTTACCGACCATTCTTGAATATATTCTAAGACTAGGGCTTAAAAGTCCAAATTTCTATCATAGATGTTTAGTTCACTATGAGAGATGTGAGAATTTATTTGATTGTATATTAGGTGTCGCTAAATGCTTGCAACTTCTGGTCTCTAAGTGTGGTTTTCAAAATTCATGCTTGAGTTCAAGTTCAAGAATATTTTTAAGAATGGTTGGTAAATACGACCCCTGGTCCTATTTCTTTTGTAATTATATGTGATAACAAAGAGAAAGGAACTTGCAGGAAAATAATTATGAAATGAAAACAACAGACAACATACGTCCAACGGGCGACGTGACATCCAAAGGGACACAACCATTGCATCAGTAGAGTAAATGTATTAATATTAATGGTAGATACAATACAAACAGAATATGAATGATAACAGTGACCATAGTCTTGTAACGGACAGTAGCAAAACCACCACTTCAGTTTAATGAAAATACAACACCACTAAAACTACCCATACACATTCCATAAACCACTGCTCTCTTTTGGTAATACATGTACTATATGAGGGGCAATCGGAAAATATTTAGAAGAATGCGCTACTTTGGAAACTATACCTGCCAAAAAACGTAAAAACGATTTATGCTAGAATAATCGAAAACGCATCAACACTCCTTCACAAGTATAAAATTCTAATAGCTTGCTTGTGACAAAACATGGATGTTCTATTTCTAGCTCCAATGTCGGGGGTTGATAATAACTAATTGATGAAATTAGGCTAGAGAAGACTAATCATTGCCAAAAACGTTCAAGGAATGCCAGAAAGTATTGTATTCGGTATTCGTCAGCTGTCCTGCATTATTAGTCCTACCCAAATTTATTACTGGTAACTTTTACCAATGTCAAACTGGCATATAAATAGAAAATAGGTAAATAGATGGGAAAAAATGACTAGTGACTGGCTTGCGAGGCTTGTGCATCCTGCATGATAAAGCAGCTTACTACATGAGCCAAGTTGTACAGAAGAAGAAAATGTCAAACATCTACAACATCCACCGTACTCTCCAAACATGAGTCTTTCTGAGATATTCCTGTTTTCTTGATTTTATAATCTGGCCGACATTTATCCCAAAAAGTGCTCTTGATTCCGTCATTTTTCAATGTCTGCAAGGCATATCAGGGATATACTTTGCTGCGGTTGATCACGTTTGGAAAATTGCGTTTCGATCAATGGAGAGTTCTTTGAAGGATTACACTAATTAAAATTAAAATGAAAAACTACACATTAAATGTTAGGGCTTTGCCTAAAAGTATTAGGATTGCCCCCTCCCCCCTCCCCCCATCCCCGTCAGGTAAAATTACGAGACCGTGCATTACACGGAAATAATACTGTTAACACTCCTTTCAAAAGATCCAGGTAACGAAGCCCTCGAGAAGGACAAGTCGTATTTTAGCGGCAAGGCAGCACTTATCCCGATTGGAGAAAGAACTAAAAATTTTGCAACCTGACAACG
Source organism: Panopea generosa (assembly GCA_029582155.1). Classification (NCBI taxonomy): domain Eukaryota; kingdom Metazoa; phylum Mollusca; class Bivalvia; order Adapedonta; family Hiatellidae; genus Panopea; species Panopea generosa. The sequence goes on along the minus strand of CM055895.1, from coordinate 69,679,189 downwards.
AAATGTACTATGTAGCGTGTGCAAGACAACATTATGAAGAACTGTGCAGAGGAGACATTCAGAGGGTAACACAGTTTTACGTCTATATATATTGAGAATTTCAGAGGATAACACACTGTTTTACATATACATCTATTGAGAAATTCAGAGGGTAACACACTGTATTTTACGTATACATTTATTTCAACGCTTGTGTAGTAACTAAGTATTAGTATATCCTCATCCAAGTCGGAGAGACATAATTGACATTGCAATAACAGTCTGACGAGGCTGTGTGTTATTTAGCTCACATTTAATGCTTATAAACAATCATTGTAAATGATGATCGTATTGTCCATAACCAGATATAGCAGGATGTTTATGGACAGTCGGGACGCATCTGATAATGAAACGATCCAAAATACGTACGGGTGTTAGTTAAAGACAACAGTAATGCTTCTTTAAAATTTAAGCAAATGCTAATTATTCTTAATGTATAGCAGCACATACGTTATGTCTCATATCACATATTATGTCTAAGCGTTATCGGTATTCTGCACCCTCAAACATGTCTACATTGTAGAATCTACCATGAACGCGTGAACAATCAGGTGTTATATTTTCTTTGTCGTAAATGTAACATATTGCTTTGGTATTGGTATATTTCTTGTATATCGGAAAGGCTTGTTCCGCCGCCACGAGAACACTATATAGGGTAATGCATTGTCTCAGTGAAGCAGCTTATAACCATGGAACGTCTTATCAAGATTCTGTATGGGTCAATATTATCGAACAAGACTGCTAGATAATGGTACAGAAGTTACACTGTCTGGACCTATCTGTTTAAACACACTTTCCGGAAGTACAGGTAACTGATACGAAATCAAGGGGTTTCATCTATGCTTCTATTAAGAGCATGTTAAATCGTGTTATTGAACTGAGCTATATAAAATTATGTGTTTCTGTGAACAAGTGTACCTGCTACTTTGCTTATATTTAGAATCAGTAGCTTGTGTATCTCCCTTATTATCGTTTGATAGTAGTAAACCTTAGGCCCGTTCCAGTAACCTCAAATGCATGGCTAGGGCGTTTTATTACAAACAAGGAAGTCACGTACAACCGTTTCATTAACGTAAAGTTTACGTGAATGCAAATATGAAGAATAATTACATATGGTTGCGGAAATTAATGTGATGATGTGTATAATTTTGGTGACTATATTTCGTAGCTTCAAATCTTGGTTAAAACATGTTTTTTTCCAGGTAAGCAAAAACACTATCCAAAATATAGAACGAAAGAATACAGTTCTAATAACGTTCTTTATCTTTAAAAAGTTTTTTACAAAAAAATTACAAAAGTGAGTGAAAATTGACCCCATGTGTACAGTCTCCATCAGTGGGTTAGCTTCTGACCGCCACTGGACGGTTACCCTTGCTGTCCAGTGTCTCTATGTTTGTTTGATACTTATGATTAATAGTGCTTGTGTTGTTATGATGGATGTGTACACTGAATGCTGTATCTTCTATTTTGTTAAATTTCCAGGATCTCAAAATCCGCTTTAAATTATACTTGTATATTTTTTTTTATTAGCCCAGTTCGGTCACATCACATTTGAAGTGTTTCCTGCGAAAGACAAATATTCCCATTTACTACGTCAAGGAAGAAGTTTTCAGCGTTGATCCGCGTCTTTCGATGCTTTATGATGTAATAACAGGTGCTGAACGCAACGCCATGAAGGAACTGGCGAAATCAGAGGTGAGAGATGAGTGTCAAAGCAGCGCTTACATGATCACGGTTGTTGCAGAGCATCGTCCTCAAGATCGGTGTGTCATAGATTCATTTCCCTATCACAACCATATGATGTATTTTTAGCAAGACACTTTATTTATATAAATCTCCTTAGTTTAAATGCATATTAAATTAGTCAATCATCATAAATATATGGGGATACTACATGCTGTTATTCTTTAAGGCTGTTTTTAAAAATAATGCATAATGATTATTTTCTTCTTTTTTTTAAAGTATTTTCAATGGTTTGAACAACACATTCTGAAAATTGGTAAAACGTTTGATTTCAAAAAATTAGATAGAATTTGAAAGTAAGAAACTGTACGACATTTATGCTCTATCAAAATATATAGTTATAGTGCATTATTTTACCATATATATTTACAAAATAAACACTTTTTTTTATCACTTTAAACACTGTTTCTCCTAATAAATTTTTGTATGGTTTCCCATTTGTTTATAGCCCCAGACTCCTAAATCACACGTTTGAAACAAGCACATGCCTCTTTCCGAGACAATTCGAAATGCATTTCATATATGACTTTGTAATATTGTTTTTATTTCGGATCCATTCATGACAACATTTGACTTCTACGATTACTAAGGGATGTAGTTTGTAGTTTACTATCTATATTTTATCTTCCAGATGATGACATCTGTCATTGTAAGTGAAGACGGTCAGACCACAGAAAAGTCTGTAAGAGTTAGTCAAACGTAAGACCATGAAAGATAATGAGATATTGATGATTTTTTTTTACCAAACAAAGTTACAATTGCCAATGACTGTGTTCGATGTTATAACAAATACTTATTCACAACAGAAATAATAAAAAAAAATAATTAAATCAAATTCTAAATGTTGTCCCTTTTATAGAATTGACCAATTTGAAAGTGATTTACTTTGTACAGATAGTTAACTGAACTATTTAACTGAACTATAAGTATTGTTCATAACTATACGTTGACTATATTTGTGATATTTGACGGAAATATATTTAGATGTAAATATTTTCGTTTGAACAAAATGATATGATTTGTAATGCTGTTTGCTAGGAAGGGAGATAATTCATTTAGGATTACATTTTGTCTGTCAAAAGTTGTCGTTGGTGCGTTTTCCGGGCTAGAATGTTCACGCCACTTTACAGCGACTTAAGTTGTATTTTGTATATTTATCATTTTCAACGTCCAAGTCAGTGAATAAACGGAAATGAAATATATATACAGTCAAACCTGTGTATGCGGTCACCTCTATTAGGCAGCCACTTGTCTTAAGCAGTCATGTTTACTATTTCCCATTACTATGCTTTCAGGGCAAATTAACCAGTATTAAGCAACAACCTGTCTTAAAAGGCAAATATTGCCCCTTCCTTTAACTGGCTGTTTAAGACAGGTTTGACTGTATATTGAAAATTATTCACAATTTTTAGTTGTTTTGGACACATGTTAATTTATATTGTTTCAATAGAGAATTCTATATTTCCCTACAGCTCGTCATATTACACAGCGAATTTACATACCCAATATACGCAAAACGAAATATATGTAAACATATTACTTAGTTTGGTATATCCGTAGACAAAACATGTCAAATGAGTAGAAAATACAGATTTTAGCAAACCTTTTTGATTACCTTTTTAAAATCGATATTACATAATAGATATACATGTACTAAAACGAAAACAAATATACATGTAGATAAACTGATACATATAGTTTGTTTAATATGTTTCCGGCAGTTTCATAATACTAGCATACACAAGTGACGTGTAGCGCTAAAACAAATACAAATCAAAACTGTGCAATTAAGTCGTCTTATGGAAAGCCTGGGTCGTATAAACCAACCATTCTTAAGAATATTCTTAGACTTAAGCTTGAAAATACAAATATCAACCTTAGATATATAACTTATCATGGTAGGTTTGATAACTATGATATTCTCTTTGTCTGTATATTAGGTGCCTCAACATGCTTGCATATTTTGTTCTAAAAATGTTTTCTAAATATGTTTTACAAAATTCATTCTGAGTTCAAGTCTAAAAATATTCTTAAGAATGGTTGGTGAATACCAGCCCTGTTGCGTAACAGTATTATTTTAAATAACACATTCCGCAGAGGGTGACAGTAGTATTGTCGACTCATGGGAATAAGTGTCCACATAGACAAAGTAGAAGTTAACAATAATTTTGGCAAATGGTTATATTAGAATTTGACATTATGTTTTCTAATAATAATACAGCATTAGACAATATAGCGCATACGTATAAAAGATGCTGTATTACAGGGCCTGGCTGGACGACAGTCTTAACCCAGTAGTGCAAAATCTGAACCGCAGAGTGGCACTCGTGACAGGACTGAGCACGGAAGCTAAGCCTTTATTTCAACATGCCGAGTCTTTTCAGGTACGTGTACAGTGTATTCTTTCTCTTAAACAATTATTCACAAAAAATATAACAATAAGTTTATAACATCTCCATCTCCACTAATGTAACAATGAGTTTGTAACATCTCCATCTCCACTAATGTAACAATGAGTTTGTAACATCTCCATCACCACTAATGTAACAATTAGTTTGTAACATCTTCATCTCCTCTAATGTGACAATTAGTTTGTAACATCTCCATCACCACTAATGTAACAATTAGTTTGTAACATCTTCATCTCCTCTAATGTGACAATACGTTTGTAACATATCCATCTCACATAATGTAACAATAAGTTTGTGACATCTCCATCTCCACTAATGTAACAATAGGTTTGTGACATCTCCATCTTAACTGATGTAGCAATAAGTTTATAACATCTCCATCTCCACTTATGTCACACGAAGTTTGTAACATCTCCATCTCCTTTAATGTAAAAATAAGTTTGTACAATCTCCATCTCCACTAATGTAACAATAAGTTCGTAATATCTCAATCTCCACTTATGTAACAATACGTTTGTAATATCTCCATCTCCACTAATGTGACAAGAAAATTGTAACATCTCTATATCCACTAATATGACAAGAAGTTTAAGACATCTCCATCATCACTAATGTAACAATAAGTTTGTAACATTTTCATCTCCACTAATGTAACAATAAGTTTGTGACGTCCCATCTCCACTGATGTAACAATTAGTTTGTGACATATAATCTCCACTAATGTGACAAGAAGTTTATACAATCTCCTCTCCACTTACGTAACAATAAGTTTGAAACATTTCGTTTTCCACTAATGCAACAATTAGTTTGTGACATCCCATCTCCATTAATGTGACAAGACGTTTATAGCATCTCTATCTCCACTAATGTAACAATAAGTTTGTGATATCCCATCTCCACTAATGTAACAATTATTTGTGACAACCAATCTCCACTTATGTGACAAGAAGTTTATAACATCTCCATATCCATTAATGTAATAATAAGTTTGTAACATTTCCATCTCCACTTATGTAACAATTAGTTTTTGACATCCCATTTCCGCTAATGTGACAATAAGTTTATAACATCTCCATCTCCACTTATGTAACAATAAGTTTGTAACATTGCCATCTCCACTAATGTAACAATAGGTTTGTGACATCCCATCTCCACTAATGTAACAATAAATTTGTGACATCCTATCTCTACTAATGTAACAATAAGTCACAACATCTCCACTAATGTAACAATAAGTTTGTGACATCCCATCTCCACTTATATAACAATAAGTTTGTGACATCCCATCTCCACTAATATAATAAAAAGTTTGTAGCATCTCCATCTCCACTTATGTGACAATACGTTTTATGACATCCCATCTCCACTAATGTAACAGTAAATTTGAGACATTCTATCTCCACTTATGTAACAATACGTTTGTTACATCTCCATCTCCACTTTTGTAACAATAAGTTTGTGACATCCCATCTCCACAAATAAACAATATTTTTGTGACATCTCCATCTCCACTTATGTGACAATACTTTTATGACAACCCATCTCCACTCATGTTACAGTAAGTTTGTGACATCCCATCTCCACTAATGTAACAATGAGTTCGCGACATCCTATCTTCACCAATATAATAATTTTTTATAACATCTCCATCTCCATTAATGTAACAAGAAGTTCATATATTCTCCATTTCCACTAATGTAACATGAAGTTTATAAAATATCCATGTCCACTAACGTAACAAAAAGTTATTAAATCTTTATCTCCACTAATGCAACAAGAACTTTACAACATCTGCATCTCGACTAATGTTACAAGAAGTTTACAACATTTCCATCTCCACTAATGTAACAAGAAGTTTACAACATCTCCATCTCCACTTATGTAACAAGAAGCTCATAACATCTCCATCTCCACTAATGTAACAAGAAGTTTATAACATCTCCATCTCCACTAATGTAACAAGAAATTTATAACATCTCCATCTCCACTAATGTAACAAGAAGTTCATAACATCTCCATCTCCACTAATGTGACAAGAAGTTAATAACATCTCCATCTCCAATAATGTAACAAGAAATTTATAACATCTCCATCTCCACTAATGTAACAAGGAGTTTATAACATCTGCATCTCTACTAATGTAACAAGAAGATCATAACATCTCCATCTCCACTAATGTTTCAAGAAGTTAATAACATCTCCATCTCCACTATTGTAACAGGAAGTTTATAACATCTCCATCTCCACTTATTTAACATGAAGTTAATAACATCTCCAGCTCCACTAATGCAACAAGAAGTTTAGAACATCTCCCTATCCACTAATGTTACAAGAAGTTTGTAAATCTTTATCTCCACTTATGTAACAATAAGTTTATAACATCTCCATCTCCACTAATGTTACAATAAGTTGATAGTTACTCTACCACTGTTACGGTTAATACATCGCTTTTACCCGCATCGGTACATTGGCTGAAGAAGCGCACTGAGCCGCTTTTATTGGATTTTCGTCTTTCTGTTAAATTCGCTTTGTAAGGTCCTGGGAAATAAATAGTCAAACGCTTATATGATGTTCATGCTGTCTCTTTTATTGATCATAATAATAAACATAAAACAAATATAAATTAACAATTATATCTTATTTGCGTTAAACCATAATTTGTAATAAACAATATTTCTTAAATTAAACTGTTTCTGTCTCAATGATATTTTATCAAATTTTGTTTAACAAATATCTTAGTATTAATTACATTATTACATTATAGAACGGCAATAGAAATAGATTACATGAGGATTAAAAAGAATATCTATGCTTAATATGATGTTCACGCAGTCTTTGGGCAAACGGGATGTATACAGCGTTTATAAATAAAGTCATGGGCGTTGTCATGCCTTGCAAAGATAACAGTTATCTTTATTTGCATAAACAGAACTGATATAAGCACTAATCAAATGTTTTATCGAATAAATTTAGAGACGACAGATCACTGTCATAGGTGTAATTCATCTTTGTAATATTGTAACCGTTATAAATGACTGTATTTAAGTGTACATCACCTTTGTAATATTATATATGACTGCATTTAGGTGTACATCATCTTTGTAATATTGAAACGTTTACACATGCCTGTATTTAGGTGTACATAGCCTTTGTAATATTGTAACCGATATATATGACTGTAATTAGGTGTACATCACATTTGTAATATTGTAACATTTACACATGACTGTATTTAGGTGTATATCACCTTTGTAATATTGTAACGTTTACACATGACTGTATTTAGGTGTACATCACCTTTGTTATATTGTAACCGTTATAGATGACTGTTATTAGGTGTACATCACATATGTAATATTATAACGTTTACACATGACTGTATTTAGGTGTACATCACCTTTGTAATATTGTAACGTTTACACATGACTGTATTTAGGTGTACATTACCTTTGCTATATTGAAACCGTTATATATGACTGTTATTAGGTGTACATCACATTTGTAATATTGTAACGTTTACACATGACTGTATTTAGGTGTACATCACCTTTGTAATATTGTAACGTTTACACATGACTCTGTTTAGGTGTACATCACCTTTGTAATATTGTAACGTTTACACATGCCTGTATTTAGGTGTACATCACCTTTGTAATATTGTAACCGTTACACATGACTGTATTTAGGTGTACATCACCTTTGTACATCACCTTTGTAATATTGTAACCGTTACATATGACTGTATTTAGGTGTACATCACCTTTGTAATATTGTAACGTTTACACATGACTGTATTTAGGTGTACATCACCTTTGTAATATTGTAACGTTTACACATGACTGTATTTAGGTGTACATCATCTTTGTTATATTATAACCGTTATATATGACTGCAATTAGGTATACATCACATTTGTAATATTGTAACCGTTATATATGACTGTAATTAGGTGTACATCACCTTTGTAATATTGTAACGTTTATACATGACTTTATCTAGATGTACGTCACCTTTGTGATATTGTAACGTTTACACATGACTGTATTTAAATGTACATCATCTTTGTAATATTGAAACGTTTGCACATGAATGTATTTAGGTGTGTATCATTTTTGTAATATTATAACGTTTACACATGACTGCATTAAGGTGGTAGATCACCTTTGTAATAATGTAACTGTTATATATGACTGTATTAAGGTGTGCATCACAATTGTAATTTTGTAAAATTTCAAATTGATTTAAATAAGGATCACCTTTGTTATAATGTAACGTTTGAGTTAGACTAATTAGGCGTGCATCATTTTCTTAATATTGTAACGTTTCAATGTGACTGTAATAAGGATACTCTTACATGCTGTTCATTTCTTAGGTTTTGAATCATTAATATTCAAGTTGCCAAACTAGGTCCACAAAACTTTATGTGAGAAACTTAACTGACCAGTTGTTTCAAAAAGGACGCTGGTTCTACCCAGACTTCCGCACTGATAAAACGCGATGTCGTATATAAATTTAATGATTTGAGAAAAAAAAACATTCCAAAAATATGATCTCATTATAAATATGATTTTTTTTTCAGGTACTTAATTATGGTATAGGTGGTATGTATGAGCCTCACTTAGATCCATTGGTACGTATTAATAAGCGAGTTATACATGTGTATACATATTAACTGTGACGGTGACTGTATTAGGCCACTAAGTGTAATGGCCATTTAAGATACGGGATACACTACATTATTTCCCCCCAACTATTCGGATATATGAATAATGCCTGAACCGAAAAATGGTAAAAAACAATCTATCTTGCATGAAACGGTCATATATAACAAAAAGTATGAACCATTTTATATGAGGGAAATGTTGGTTTTGCAGTATATGACACAAGAAACGAGAATTGCGGGGTGGTTCTACCAAACAAGGACACGTGTTGTGATTATCATATACATTTACCAATCGAACGTGCTTTGTATAGGTTGTGAGAAATTATTTCACACTCGATTTAGAATAAAATGTTGAAGCTAAATAGTATTCTTTTTTTATAGCAGGAAATTATATCCACATAAAATGCACAATAACTGGTTCGTTGGCCAGCTTGTTTGTATTAGAGAGGGTCGAGACACCCTAAGATAAAAAAAAAGAAGTCATCAAATGCTCATAAAAACGTGCATATGTTGAAAGGGTGGTGTCTTATTGCAGTATATGCTATGTCAGCTTTTGCTCTACTCATCTGCATCAAGAATCTTCTATGAACCATTATGAAAATATTTCAAAACCAACTTTTTTAAAGCGTAATATTCATGTTACCGTGCCTGGGAAAAAAGAGGCGTAACTGTGTAGTGATACGCATAATAATTTCACAATGTATCATTGATAACAAATATTCGGTAAATTTCCAGGGTTATTCAATCGAAACAGGAACTATCAATACAAGTGACATGGAAGAAATGCAGGGGACTGGAGACAGAATGGCAACTTTCATGTTCTACGTGAGTGTGGCATTGACGGTTAAGCTAAGCTTATTTTACATTGTTTCAGATACACTTTACCATATGCGAAGTAAATCAATTATCTTCTTTGATGTCGAATTTCGCATTAGTTTGTCCAAATGTATTACTGTCACGGGGGTCCTCTGTGGCCGAGTGGTCTAAGGTCGCAGGTTCGAGTCCCGCTCGCTCCAAAATTTTATGTGATAAAGTTTCCAGTTACGACTATTTCTGCTGAAGATTGTGACGATACTGCTAATGTAGCATACATTACGGTTTAAAGCGTATATAAATTACCCATGTTGTATATAAAAGTATCAACATATTTGTCTTCTATAACAGTTATAACAGTATAAAATTATAAACCGAATAAAAAGCTGTGTTGAGTTTTGGGTTCGAATAGAGATAATCCATACGGAAAACTATTTTGGTGGTAACAAGGGACAGACTATTCAATTTCACATTAAAACCCTTTTCATATTTAGTTGCAAGCATATCCAAACATGTACACTCAACTCAAAAAGAAACCTTACAGTTTTGTTTCCTAAATATGTGTTACACTGCATGTCCAATTAATTTATATATACATGTGTATATATACATGTGGGTATTCATTACCCCATTTAATTTGGATTGTGTGTCCGCGTATTCACCCAACGCATGGATAATGTGAAACATACGATTCGCCTACTCTCGGCATATCATGAATTGCACGTGGAAAATGTAGCACTAATGGTCACAACACGTGTTCAGTTTTAAAAAGTCATAAGCCAAGTTAACCAGCAAAAACTACAGATGGGTAGGCTGAGTGAAACCAACGATCACAAGCAGTTGCAATGCCTTTAACAATCTCTGACATATAATTGAGATAAAAAGTGTAAAGTTTTTTCTGGAGTTGAGTGTAAAAGTTGAAAATATTTGCTTTAATTTAACATAACTCGTAAGAGTTGATAGTTTCTGCATCACAGTAAAACATTTCACGGTTTTATCTTGGCCCAAAATATAATCAGTTACGTCTCAATAAACAGTATGTACTCATGTTATGAAACAACCTGTTATATTGTTTCTTAGATTTTTATTCTCTCTTGCTGTGTAGCTGAGTGATGTCACTATAGGAGGAGCCACTGTCTTCACCAAAATGAATATAACAGTTCCAGTTGTGGAGGTTGGTTGAACGTTATTGTCAGTTTGTTTTTGTAATATATCAACGTGTTTTTAAACAGATACACACCAACTTTGTGTCATGAAACGCAGTATGAACGTAAATATAAAATATAGTTCAGAGCGTACACACGGGTGCGGTTTGGTGCGGTATTAATTATTGGTGCGGCATGCTGCGTCGATCATTTCAAAACTTTTTCTACATTTTTAGCTTATTTTAAAACTTTTTTTAATTTTGGAAAGTTTGTATATACCAAAAGTTTGAAAATTACCTACAAATGTATTTTTCATTTATTCTTGTTTTAAATTTATCTTAAATTCGGACGATGATGGCATGTGTAATTGCTGATTCATTTCGAAAGAATCAACATTTAAGAATCGACTAGTTTTGTAAAATATTTAGCACACCATAAATTTATTCGTGTCTACGCCACTGTAGATGGCACACTGCCTTGAAAACGTTTTATATTATCGACTTGAACCAAGTTTATCTCTTTTGTCGATACATTTCCCAATAGTACAGGATGTCACCATTTTACATCGAAACACCATAACATATGTGACATATCCCATTTTATGATACCCCACCAAGTCACATTATACTGACACCGGACCGACCAGACCTAGAACTCTCCTCTAATTGTTGAGCGACAAAGCGAGGAAGCTTCTAGTACCATTTGTAAAGTATTGGGTATGACCCGGCCGGGGATCGAACCCACGACCTTCCGCATGCGAGGCGGACGCTCTACCGCTAGACCACGCCGCGGTCTCTCGATTGATGCAGACACTACTATCGCTTTCAAAAGTTTATTTGTGACGCGTGTGAGTGTGCCATTTAAATGATTCCTATAGTGTACTATAAAATATCAGGTCTAGGTGAATATCAATATTTCTTTAAAATGTTTACAACTTATATCGATTGAATATTTAGCGTAATTTATGCCATCGAGGGCTAACAGACGATCGGTTAACCTAACCACTGTTTCCTAGGATCCCGGAAGGTAAACCAGTATTCGAGCACACCCCATCTCCACAAGTACTGATAACGTTCCCACTTGAATCAGCGGTGAGAGACGAATGATAATGAGCCACAATGTCGTATATCAATCATCACGGAGACTTTTCCGGGCGGGGATCCGAACTCACGACTCCTGGATTGATAGTCAGACGCGTAACAGACTGAGTTAATCGGGCCCGGCAAATATATATAAAGGTTGTTCTTTAATTCAGGGCGGGGCAGCATTCTGGTATAACTATAAGAGGAACGGTGTGGCAGACGAGAGGACGGAACACGCTGGCTGTCCTGTTTTACTTGGCTCAAAGTGGGGTAATTAGTCGATTGTTATGTTTCATATAAGCCTACAGTCGTCAAGTACCGGCATCATTTTTATAAATGTATATTATAGGGATGTGTGAAGAAAACTAAAACAAAGAAATGTTGTAATAAATGATTGAAATGCGGTGCACAATACAAGAGTAGTAAATTTCGGGTATGGCAGGCCAAATGTTCTATCTTAACATATGTGTTTTTAAATTGTACATATATGGTGTTAAAGTTTATATTTATGTTGTTCGTTTGACATTCTTAATGAATGTTAATGAGAGAACATAAATATAAAAAACCTACAACAGACATATAAAACTAACGAACACAAATTTAATTAAACCGTGAATAAAAATCAAAATTAAGAACATGAAGATAAAAATCAACAAACATAATGTACAACTTTACAACAAGAATATAAAACAATAAACATAAATATAAAAGCATCGAACACAATAGAAAGTTTAACAACACGAATAGTAACTATACTAAAAGTTATGATGAAGGAAAAATGTTTATTCATGAATATTCATGCGGTATTTGTACTTAATGAAAGCCAATGAACAGTTATTATGCCAATCGCAGACGTAAATGTGTAAACTGTTTGCAACGGCATATTCACGCAACTTTAAAATGTTCTCTTTCAGTTTCAAATAAGTGGATACGACAAGAAGGCCAATTATTTAGGAGACGCTGTGGCCTTAAACAGGATTCTATTGACAATTTACAATACAAAGGCGTATAAAATTAGGAGACATTTAGAAGATATTTAACTCTACTAATCGTTGCCATGGTTATCTTTATTCTTTATTTTATTCACGGTTTAACGAACCAGCTAACCCGCCACCTGACATTTTATGTATTTTCTAAAAAAATATCAAAGTAATTTATTTGAAAATTTTGACTTGAATAAGAAAGAACACTGCCATGTAAAACAAATACATTATTGTAGGTTTAAGTCATTTACAAATTTTGATAATGCTTATTTATATTTTGAAGAATATCTTAAACCAACAAACGTGGCAGGTTAGCTGTTCCGTTCAGTAAGCTTTTTTATCATAAGTGTCTTCTTTTGAAAGAGAAGTAACTCTTGTGAATTAAAGGCGTCATGTATTTTAGATCAGTGTTTACTTGAGACAAAAAGAGTTAAATATATGTAGATTTTATCAGATTTTACTGGTATGATAGGAAATACTAATTTTAATATTTAAATATTTATTTAATATATATAGAGTAACTCGTGTTGTCAAACATATCGTCAAACCACTAGTTTTAAGAAGAAACTGTTAATACTTTTTAAAAATATTTCAAAGAGTAATATTTGGAGGTCATCAATATTGCTTTGATGTGTTAAAGAGTGAAACTTCTATTTCAACAATTGGCTTGTGTCCCTTTAACACTTCTTTAGGTATATACTCCAAAATATAAGTTGCTGACTTATGCCTTATATCACTTTTAGCTGAAATCCAATCTTTTCTATGAGCATACCTAGAAAAAGGTAATTAAAAACGGTTTTCTGAACAATGCTAACTTTAGAGAATTCTTTCAATCTTTTGTTTTATATAAAATTTGTTAAAAACGCATTTGTTTTCACACCAAAATAGTATTTTTGTTTTGGAGAAATAAATTGATTATACATGAATAGTCAATAAATATGCAAATTTTGAAAATAATCTGATGTTAGATGTAAAATATTAAATGTATGCGTTTTATTTTGGCGATCTTTGAAAATCGGAGGATTGTCCAGATTAATTGTGAATTGTGAAAACAGTGTTTGCAGTTAATAATGATGTTTAAATCTAAATTCGATAAAAAAAACAACTTACTTTTAAAGAAAATATAGATACTCGGGCAAAAACTGTTATTATTTAGATATGTGTTTATTTGTAATAATGCAAATTAAAACTACATATTTTTGGGATTAATATTGTTTTTATTATTTAGTCCATACTTGTTATATCATATTTATGGTATAAAGTATCAGAGCTATTCCAAACTTGTTATTAAAATTTATAGATATACGATTACAATTAACATCTATGGGAAATACATCGCATGGTATAATTTTGCGGAGTATACACTGTGTTGGTATTATATAGTATTCATATTAAGTCGAATACAACTAGAAGGTAGAAATGCCTTATTTTATGAATTGTTTGTACCAGACTTGATTAACCAAGAAATTTCTTACAACTTAATGATAAAGTTAAAACTGACATCAGAATAAAAGAACTCAATTTTAAAAATCATTTATAACATTTAGCCATTCTTATAAAGCTTTGTAATACAATAACCAATGTCTATAGTACATACTGTAGATACAATTACCAATATCTATAGTACATACTGTAGATACAATTACCAATGTCTATAGTACATACTGAATATCTATAGTACATACTGTAGATACAATTACCAATGTCTATATTACTTACTGTAGATACAATTACAAATGTCTATATCACATACTGTAGATACAATTACCAATGTCTATAGTACATACTGTAGATACAATTACCAATGTTTATATTACATACTGTAGATACAATTACCAATGTCTATAGTACATACTGTAGATACAATTACCAATGTCTATATTACATACTGTAGATACAATTACCAATGTCTATAGTACATACTGTAGATACAATTACCAATGTCTATATTACATACTGTAGATACAATTACCAATGTCTATAGTACATACTGTAGATACAATTACCAATGTCTATATTACATAGGTATAATCAAAAAGTCATGACATCCAACACAGTGCACATGAATTATGGACAACAGAATGAGCGACTGCACGCATCACTTTACTGATCGTGCCGCAGCGTGGTCTAGTGGTAGAGCGTCTGCCTCGCATGCGGAAGGTCTTGGGTTCAATCCCCGGCCGGGTTATACCAAAGACTTTTAAAATGTTACTAGAAGCTTCCTCGCTTGACGCTCAGCATTTAGAGGAGAGTTCTAGGTCTGGTCGGCCCGGTGTCAGTATAATGTGACTGGGTGGGGTATCATACCATGTGTCTGCGGCATGATACTCCAGAGTGACAGCGCTTAGAATACTGTCTCAGTAGACACCGTCGCGATATGACTGAAAAATTGTTGAAAGCGACGCTAAACATCATACAACAACAACTTTAGTGATCCAATTCTATTGAACCCTTCACATTACTTTCTTATTTTCCTGTATTATCTGAATAGTTGCAATGTATATTATTTATATTATGGCACATGTGTGTCCTTGCTTCTTAAGATGTAATGTATAAAACTTTTATTGCACATGTGTGCCGTTCTAATAATGCATAATGATAACCATGTTTTATGACACATATGTAGCTTTACATATATTGCATAACAATAACTGGTCACAATGTGACCCATTCAATGCATCCTTAGTTCAGCTGTTGTTTTTTTTCCAAACCCTTGGCAAGATTTATAAAACTGGATATGCTTTACATGACATGAACTGTGTTGAGAGTGGCTTTATACTCCATCCGATTATACTGCAGTAATACGTGAACTTGATATATCGGTAAATGATGTTTACAATTAAATAGTATTTACATTGCACATAAGTCAATACATCAGGCAACACGTGTTTGAATAACTTTAGAACGTATGCATAAAGTATACGGAGAGCATGTAGCTTGGACAGTGGTTTCAATTTGCAGTCTTTTCTCGTTTTACGTGTTTTAAGTTTTGAATTAAATATTTTTTAAATTGAAAACTCTATATCTTAAAAATGCTGCCAATAAAACTTGACACTTTTAAAGCTGTATTTTCTCAGTTTGATTCAAACAGTGTTTTCGGATGTTTACACTGCAGTGATTAAGATGGAAATGCTAGCAAAGGTTGAAAGAGACATGTTAAACGAATTGTACACGTTAGTTACTAATTCAGAAATACACGGATATGAAATTCCTGACAGTGTTCTCCGGTAAGTGTGAAGAGAATGTAAATCAACTTATTTATTTTACATCGATTGTAAAACAAGTTATTACAAGTTATACAAATCACATATCTTCCTTTGTAGAACCGGTACTAAGGCCGCGTGGAATAAGGACACCACACATGGCTGTGTGTGTGTGTGTGTGGGGGGGGGGGGGGGCATCGAACCCGCGGTCCTCTGATCCTGGGCTCGGTGCTCTTCCACTGGACCACGCGCTCGATACAAAAATCCACTTTTATTAACATTAAAAAAAAAGTATGCAATTTATGTATAAAAAACTAGTTTTTTGAATGGAACAAAATGAATAAAATCAAATGAAAGACAATGTTTTATACTCTAGAAAAAAGTATAAAAGAGGAAAACTATATAAAGCATCAAAATGGCCCGCCATTAATGATAACCCGTGCAATATACGATATCAAGCATCAAATGGCCCGCCATTAATGATGACCCGTGCAATATACGACATCATGCATCCAATGGCCCGCCATTAATGATAAACTGTGCAATACACGACATCAAGCATCGAATGGCCCGCCATTAATGATAACCCGTGCAATATGCGATATTACGCATCAATGACCCGCCATTAATGATAACCCATGCAATATACGATATGAAGCATCACTGACCGGCCATTAATGATAACCCGTGCAATAAACGATATAAAGCATCAAATGGCCCAAATGCATTTTCCTTATTTAAAAGTTCATTTTGAATGGCATTATTTATGTATTTTGAACATTTTAACAGCATTGTCATGTTTGAATTGTGAAATTAGAAAAAAAAATGATGCTTTGAAATTGGGGTATGAATACATGATTTCGGAAGTCTACTTTCACTTTGTCAACAGTGTACACAGAGCAGAAAAAATCTCTTATATGACACATGACTCCTACTTTTCTCATCATATTTTGATTGTGCAGAGGTTGACAAACAGTGAAATCTTACACCAAAAACAAAAAAATTTCTTTTTATTTTATGCATTTACCTATTCATTTGAATTTTTTAAATCCAATTCGCCTGTGGATGTCATTGGATTAATAATAAAAATAAAGTACTTTTATTCTTAGAATAATATACATATTTTCAAATTAATATGCAAGGACAAAAAAAAATTCCACACAATTTCAGTTGGAAACAGTGAATTACCATAAATATTCCACTGAAAAATCTCTATAATTCATCGAAAAACATAAAATAAAACCCATTCAGAACACGATATATAAATCATGTACATACGGCAATCTGTTCTTGATGACCAGTTTGCTTTAACTTGTGTAAATAACTGATTAAACATTTATTGATAACTTGCGCAACAGCTTGGAACAGATTAATGTGGTGGTTTGATTATAAAATTGCATATGCGGAGCAAAGCAATATATACAAGAAAACACTAATGTAAAGCATGAACACCGGCTGGAATGTATTGCATACGATTGTATTGCTGGTAAAGTCTTTGTGCAAACTGGGTATAATATGCCCGCTTTGTAAAACCAACGCCGCGGCATCAATAATCCATATTACTTGTACTTGTTTTATATACAGATACAAATGGTCTTGTTCAAGAGTTATTCGAGTATTTCAATAATCGGTAACCAAACAGACAAGGATCTGTCATTATTTCTTTCCCAGTTTGAAATGATAATTATCTAACCCAACTATTATTATAGATAAATGTTTGTTTTATTTATGATCACAAAACATTGTCATTATCGGCATAGAATACACATATGTAAATCATATAAACAATATATTTGTTTCACCCATTATAAGAACTACTGCTCCCTTTATAACATCACCCAAGTGACTTCTTCCGAAATTGAAAGAAAACAGTCGACGTGACAGTCGGCCAGTCGTGCCGAATAATACATGGATTAGACGTAACATGTGTTTTCTGAAGCCCAATCCATCGATCTGATGTGGCACTAGATTACATCCGTTTATCGATTAAGGTTGACTGTGAAAGTTGATTAATAAAAGTTTTATAAGCAGTGCTTCCACAAAACTTCAATAAAACAACAAACAAATAAATGCTGTTAAAGTCATACAATCACTAACAAAATCAAGACATATTTAGTCCATTGTTTACGTTAAATTGAATGAAAATTATAATCTTCCTGCTTGAAACATAGGAACCAAGGGCAACAGCCGCAAGAGCAGCTGAAACATATTCAATATTCATCTCACAGACTGGTCGACCACGGCCGGGACACCACAAACACATTCATCTCACAGACTGGTCGACCACGGCCGGGACACCACAAACACATTCATCTCACAGACTGGTCGACCACGGCTGGGACACCAGAAACGCATTCATCTCACAGACTGGTTGACCATGGCCGGGACACCAGAAACACATTCATCTCACAGACCGGTCGAACACGACCGGGACACCAGAAACACATTCATCTCACAGACCGGTCGAACACGACCGGGACACCAGAAACACATTCATCTCACAGACTGGTCGAACACGGCTGGGACACCAGAAACACATGCATCTCACAGACCGGTCGAACACAGCCGGGACGCCAGGAACACATTCATCTCACAGACCGGCCGAACACGGCCGTGACACTAGAAACACATTCACCTCACAGACTGGTCGAACACGGCTGGGACACCAGAAACACATTCATCTCACAGACCGGTCGAACACGACCGGGACACCAGAAACACATTCATCTCACAGACCGGTCGAACACGGCCGGGACACCAGAAACACATTCATCTCACAGACCGGTCGAACACTGCCGGGACACAAGAAACACATTCATTTCACAGACCTGCCGACCACGGCTGGGACGCCAGGAACATATTCATCTCACAGACCGGTCGACCACGGCTGGGACGTCAGAAACACATTCATCTCACAGTCTGGTCGAACACGGCTGGGACACCAGAAACACATTCATCTCAAAGACTGGTCGAACACGGCCGGGACACCAGAAACACATTCATCTCATAGACTGGTCGAACACGGCCGGGACACCAGAAACACATTCATCTCACAGACTGGTCGAACACAGCCGGGACGCCAGGAACACATTCATCTCACAGACCGGTCGAACACGGCTGGGACACCAGAAACACATTCATCTCACAAACTGGTCGACCACGGCTGGGACACCAGAAACACATTCATCTCACAGACTGGTCGACCACGGCTGGGACACCAGAAACACATTCATCTCACAGACTGGTCGACCACGGCTGGGACACCAGAAACACATTCATCTCACAGACTGGTCGACCACGGCTGGGACACAAGAAACACATTTATCTCACAGACTGGTCGAACACGGCTGGGACACCAGAAACGCATTCATCTCACAGACTGGTCGACCACGGCTGGGACACCAGAAACGCATTCATTTCACAGACTGGTCGAACACGGCTGGGACACCAGAAACACATTCATCTCACAGACTGGTCGACCACGGCTGGGACACAAGAAACACATTCATCTCACAGACTGGTCGAACACGACTGGGACACCAGAAACACATTCATCTCACAGACTGGTCGACCACGGCTGGGACACCAGAAACGCATTCATCTCACAGACTGGTCGACCACGGCTGGGACACCAGAAACGCATTCATTTCACAGACTGGTCGACCACGGCTGGGACACCAGAAACACATTCATCTCACAGACTGGTCGACCACGGCTGGGACACCACAGATGGCTCGAACCACTTATCTGGTCCAGGCCACTATCCTATTTAATTTCTATTTTTCTACCTTAAGGACTAGAACACTAACATATATAAATATAATATAAATATGAGTTATCTGCTGGTAGGCTTGTTCCAAAACCATGAGGTCCCCGATTCGATTCCCGATAGAGTCACGTTCGTCGTTTTCAAATACATTCCCGTAGTGGCTTATTTGGGAAAAGTACTGTACTAGCATGCCATCCTTCGGATTATTGCGACATACTGCACGTCTCTAGGGAGCCTTTTAAAGATTTTTATTTTCCGTCTCCCGAGACATATGGACAGCAGATCATAAAATAATAAAAGAACTGTCCATTCACGCCTTATTTAATTAGGCTACCTTCGGATTTAAAGTCGTGTCCAGGAAGAACAGCAAAATAACAGTAATATGGGAACGACAAACCTGAGACCGTCTCAAGCCATTCCACTCTGATCACACATCATAGAGACAAACGTGTTGGTCGGTTTCAAAAGATAAAGAATAACAAACATGAAATACACAGTACAATTACAAAGGATTATAGTCCCATTGTTATTTTGATAAAATATAAAGTTAGTCATGGATTTTGCAAAGTTAAATAAATAAATGTTTACATCATAAAACGCCAACAGATGTTACCGAAACGGCCAATGTATTCAGACACACAGTGGCTTCCTCCACACAAGCCAAGTTAGAAAATACATAAAGGGATTCCGAAGTAATTATCATGTTATAAAACAACAAAGCTTTATGACACTGTGTACTGCAGACAGTCTATAGTCTATTGAACTTTTGTACAAAGTTTCTTTTGTATTTTTTTCAAATTATAATCCTGACAGGAGAGCAAACGCACGGACGGACGCACGCACGCAAGGGCAAATCAATAAGATGGGGAGCATTATAATCGGTAACCATTTGTAGCCTCTCGTCTACAGGTGTTATACATTGTCGTCACTGTATCTGCATTTCCTTCTGAACGTTAGAAATTTGGTTAGATAACCCCTTGTATATTGAGATAGTCGGGCCAGTGTAGCTCAGTCGGTAAAGCGTCTGACTACCAATCCAGGGTCCGCGAGTTCGAATCCCAGCCCGGCAACATTCTCCATGATGATTGATATACGACCGTGTGTCTCATTATCATTCGTCTCTCAGTGCGCTGATTCACTCGAGTAACCTTAAAAAAAACAACAGAAAAAAACATTGATTGGGTTAAATGATCGTCTGTTAAACCTCGACGGCATAAAAAACTACGCTAAATAATAAATCAATCAATAACATTGAAATGAGACCGATTAAGGATGATGGATATCCTGAACGAAATTTAGTAAATCTGATTTAAGCATCGATTCTGTTTGTTATAGATCCGAATTCTATTGAAGGTTTCGTCTTTCAAAAAGTATATCCAAGTCCAGTCATACCCGCGGCTATAAATATATCCTATGAGATATTCCTTGCATTTCTACCGACTTAACGTTTTGATTTGAGTATAATGAAATCGCTCATTCGTGATAGAACGACATCGAATATATTAAAGATGCAATGAACGTTTTATATATTATATTGTTTTTAAAAGTAGCTTGTTAAATCCTGTAGCAAAATTATTATTTAAGAATAGAAATAAAGGGAGGGGTCATAAGAAAATATTCAAAGACAGGTTTAATAGCTACACTCAAACAGATATGAAAACGCAACTCAAGAAAAGATAAGAAAGTGCAACACAAACAGATATTTGAAAACGCAACAAAAGAAGCGATATGAAAACGCAACATAAGAAGAGATAAGAAAATGAAATCCAAAATCAGATAAGAAAACACAACACAAGAAAATATATGAAAACGCAACATAAGAAGAGATAATAAATCGCAACACAAGAACAGATATGAACACGTAACACAAGCAACATAAGTAAACATATGAAAACGCAATACAAGAAAGATAAGAAAACTCAACACAAAATGAGATATGAAAACGCAACACAAGCAAGATAAATAAACATATGGAAACGCAACACAAGAAGAGACATGAATACTTAGCACAAGACGAGATATGTACATGCAACTCAAGAGATATATGAAAACGCAACACAAGAAGATATATTACTAAGTTTGAAATTTGGATTTTCATCGTCTATTCTAAGAATAGTCTCAAGAATGGTTAGTGAATACGACTCCAGTACTCCAGAACACACATCTCCACATGCAATTGATTTCAGCTGACCGCAGTACTCCAGAACACACATCTCCACATAGAATTGATTTCAGCTGACCACAGTACTCCAGAACACACATCTGCACATGTAATTGATTTCAGCTGACCGCAATACTCCAGAACACACATCTGCACATGTAATTGATTTCAGCTGACCGCAATACTCCAGAACACACATCTGCACATGTAATTTATTTCAGCTGACCGTAATACTCCAGAACACACATCTCCACATGTAATTTATTTCAGCTGACCGCAGTACTCCAGAACACATATCTCCACATGTAATTGATTTCAGCTGACCGCAGTACTCCATAACACATATTCCCACATGTAATTGATTTCAGCTGACAGCAGTACTCCAGAACACACATCTGCACATGTAATTGATTTCAGCTGACCGCAGTACTTCAGAACACACATCTCCACAGAGGCCCTCCAAGGGGCGAGGGCGGTGGCGGGGGGTCCCTGTTCTCTGGATCTCTTAAAGTAATGCCTATTGATCCTCAGATCTCCAAAAGTATTTGCCAAAGTTCCCCAAAAGTATTTTTTCCATGTTCGCCAGATATCTAAAAGTATTTCCACTGTTCCCTAGATCTCCAAAAGTTTTAAACATAGTTCCCTGAAAGTACCAAATAGTGTTTCCTTAAGTAAACCGTCTACTATAATCTTCTTTGATTATTTACACATCATCATAATAAGAAAAATCCATGTACTGTCTCCTTTTCCTTGTTTAATATGTATATGGTCTATGGCTTGAACTGAGAAAATGTGTTTTTTAAGTTTCCTTAAAAATGTGCTTGTAAGCCCTGTGGCAGGGAACATTTGTGGTTCAATCACGCTGGTTCAAGAACTTCAAGAGTTTGTGGTTATACAAATGCTGTGCGAATTTGGATAAGATTCTTTGAAAAATGTGGGGATGCTATAGCTTCTACAACAAAAAAGGTTAACGGATGGACGACGGACAATTTACCGCGACAAAAGCTCTGTTGGCCTTTGGCAAGCAGAGCCAAAGAAGATATCGATGGAAAGACAAAAAGACAAAAAACAGCTGAACGGTTAATTTACAAAAGGCAATAAATACACATAAATAGTTATAAATACACATACATAATTGATTTTATTTTGTAAACACGATCTAATAAAAAAAAGTAGATGCCGGGTGTGATTGAACACCAGTCCATACGATCCGATTACCATCCAAAATTTATTTCGGGTACATACGATTATGGGATGAAGTTGTGCAGGGGCCCAGACTAACACGTAAAAATTATCCGAGGCTGCCAATAGCTTTTTCAAGCAGTCGACAATCTCATTTTAAAAATAAATTATGATCAAGTATAAAAATTATACATAAAATCAGTGACTTAATTACAGAAACAGGCAGGCTAATAGCAATATAATGTCCACGGCACTTTTAGTATTTCTAAAATAACTCTTCGAATCTTGGTCTGAATTTAACAATTTTGTTGCCAAAGTAAAGCTGATAAAAATGATGACCAATTCCAATTATCAATTATTTAATATTTTTCGTCTTAATTTAAATTTTTACGGATTTAAATCGAAATATGTTGAAATTTCACGAAAAAATTTTTTTTAAACAAAAAACGGTAGTCTTGATTTAACAAATACCATGTACGTCTAAACAAAACACAATAAAAATAGAAATATTAGGTAAAAAGATGAAGCAGTAATTTTCCATCGGTGGCGAAAGTTTCATATTGATATTTATTGAAGTCGTTTTTCTTATTTCTTATTTCAAAAAATGGGCTAAAGAAGAGAAAACGATCACACACAAAAAACTTTAAGCGTAAAATTCTTCATTTCTTTAAATTTAAAAAAGAAAAAATATAATCTCCCAAATCAAGCCCTTTCTTTTGATACCATAATCACAAAATTATGTTGTTTGATTCTGGAAGATGTGTGTTAACCATTATTTAGAAAACGCCACGTGATCTAGTGGTAAAGCACCGAACCCGTGATCGGAGGGTCGTGGGTATTTCAATCCTTCGCCAAGACATTTTTTCCACATATGCTTAGTACTGGTTATAACCAGAAAGGCTTCGAGCGTGATTTGTCTAAGTCGTAAGAGCTTGTTTCCAAATCGGAGTAAAATAAATAAGTTCAAACTAAACTAAAAAAAGGCCAAAATGTGCCACCTGAAATTTAGACAAGTGCCTCAAGTTGCCTAACTCTGTTTATATTTCTCTGATAAAATTGATCAAGTTAGGTACTTTTTTCATTAAGGACAATATCTCTAGATCTCTAAAATTACGCCTTTGATCCCTGGATCTCTGAAAGTAATGGCCAATGTTCCCCAGATCTCTGAAAATAAATGGCCATGTTCTCCAGATATTTGAACCCCCGGGAGGGCCTCTCCACATGTAATTGATTTCAGCTGACCCCAGTTCTCCAGAACACACATCTCCACATGTAATTGATCTAAGCTGACGTGTGTTCAGGAATTGATCGAACCCTACGTTTACATTTCATCTCAGCAATTATTATCAACACTTCAACACAACGAGTCTGGGTACTCGATTAACACGACAATACACACGGATCTGTATGGGAAGAATATAGTATGTGCCACGTATTAGCCCAATCTGTTACATAATAAAGTTGCGTATCGAAGTAGGCCTACGTGTGATACCAAAACAACGCAATTTTCTGAATATAAGTTTACCATATACAGCGGCAGATCATATTATTATAAACAAAATTGTCACAAATATCGATCTACAAGTTGGTCATGTTTAAAAAAGCATATTAAACTGGTTTTCCGATAATGGGTTTTATATTTTATGACAACCCCAATCAATGACGCTATATATAGATGACGTCATATTACAGTTGTGACGTATTTTCTGTATTATTGCAAACATACCACATGATAAATAAACCATGGGAAAATCCATAGATTTGACAACGTCTGTCAAAAATATAATCGAACCGAGTTATGAGAAGGGTAAAATATGCAGAAATTGCCATGAATCTTGGTATTAATAGGTGTCTGTATATGCAGTGGTTAAACGTTTTTTACAGCGAAGGAATCCAGAGCATAAAACGAAAAAGGGTAGGAAAGGAAAAATGGACGAAAGAGACGAGCGTAAACTTTTGAGGTTGGTGAAAGCTAACTAACTGTTTCAGAGGTAACTGTAAAAAGATGTTTATATAAAAATAAATTCCACAGGAGGGTTGTTCGTAAGAGTATTCGGATTCGGACAGTGAACATTGAAAAACCGTCTGGCATGGGCAATGGGAAAGAGATATTGGAAGGTGGGCAGAGAATGGAAAAGAGTGATATTTTCCGATGAGTGTAAGGTATTTATTGGAGAAAACAATAGAGTTTATGTCTGGCACAAGCCCGGGGAAGAGTATAGACCAGAATGTCATCGCACCAGTCATTGCCAGACATTTTCCGTCAAATAGTTACATATTCCAAGATGACAATGTCCCCGTACACAGGACAAGAATTGTTCAGGCATACAAACAGGAAAACAGTAAATCGGGTATGTTATGGCCTGCACATTCCCCAGATGCCAATATTATTGAAAACTGTTGGCTTCTTACGAAAAACATTCTCAGAAAACGAACAGCGAGAATTCAAAGTTCAGTAGAACTTGAAATTAAGGATATCTGGAGTAATATGCCCGTTAACCTACATAAGAAGCTTATATTCATCTCTACGAATGCTTAAAAGTATCAGAGGAAAGGGTCATATAACAAAGTACTAAGGTAAAATATCATTGAGTTAATGTTGTGTTATTGCTGTTGATCGCCATCAATTATGTCTAAAACGTCGTGCTTCAATGTGATGACGAAGTGTGATGGAAGTCTCATCTTTGTTTTAGTGGTTATGTTTATTCTGCTCACTATTAAACTGAAATAATAAGATGCTTAAAATGCTGAGTGTAGTTCCATGGATAATGACACGACTTTCTGTTAAACATATTTGTTTACCAATATGATATGTATGTTTCTTAAAAATGATATAACAAATGTTTGTTGACTGATGGTGGATTCAGCTATACATAATGAAAACCTGTGTCACCGGGAGACACTAATGTCGGTATGTCCGTCGGTCCGACGATCCGGCCGTTCCTTCCCGTTACAATTTGGTTCCCGTGCAATACCTTACGAATGCCTGAATCAAATCTTTTGAAATTTTAATACAATGCTTATAATGACAAAGCACAGGATAAGTTTGATGTAAGGGGTTGTGGCATTTGTCGTTCTATAGTTATGCCCCTTTAATTTGTGGGAGAAAATCGTATTTCTGGAGTTTTCGTGCAATAACTTAAGAATGCCTGAATCCAATTCTTTTGAAAAAAAGCGGTCGACATACATTCACTGAATTTGCTTGTTTTATCTATTTCAGTGCTATGGGATTCGTTTCTTGTTTTTGGAATGCAGTCGTTATTTGTTACTTTCTTCTGAATATAGTTTTAGCTATTAGCCAGAAGTTAATAACGCTGAGTTGTCGAGATATATATATATATGAGTTGTATAGTAGGTTTTAATGTATATATATATTTAGACTGGAATACATGAAACTCTGCATACAGAGAAATGTTATTATATGGTGACATATTAACAGTAATGCGCCATTTACAAAACGCTATAATTGTGTATTCTCTTGCTACTATCTGCCCGTGTAAAACCCCGTATTTCATTACCACAAAGGAAATTAGATGGTCCATAATATTTGAATAAATTAAAGATAACGTTGATAGGCACACTGAACCCTTCTGTTACACTGACTGGTTGACTTTTATCCCGTATCGCTTACCAACCAATGTTTGTTAGCTTTTATGTAGGTACCACTAACTGTTTAAAGTATTCTCAAATAATTGAAACTATTGCACTTTCATCGTTTGTCAACAAATGTTTTGTACTAAATTGTACCCCATACCTAATGTATAACTTTTATGTTTTGGACATTAACTGTTAAGTTTTTCGTTTTTGCAGTAATTATTTTGGTTTATCCAATGGAAACATAGTCGATGGACTTATCGTCGCTTGTACTTAATATTCAGCACAATCAAAGAAGTCTGAAAAATTATTCAAATGCTTAATACAAAGTTTAATTTAGTAACACATGCGGCAAATAATGTCAAGTACTTTACCATCTAGGTTACTGTTTTTTGGCCCGATTAGCTCAGCCTGGTTACGCGTCTGACTATCAATCCAGGGGTCGTGAGTTAGAATCCCCCGCCCGGCAACAGTCTTCCGTGATGATTGATATACGACATTGTGTCTCATTATCATTCGTCTCTCACCACTGATTCAAGTGGGAAAGTTATCAGTTACTTGCGGAGAAGAGGTGTGCTCGAGTACTGGTTAATCCCAGGAAACAGTTGTTTGGTTAACTGATCGTCTGTTAGCCCTCGATGGCATAAAAATGACGCTAAATATTCAATCAATCAATTAATCAATCAATCGATAATTGAATCATAATGGAAACAAAACAGAACATTTCTAGGTACGCAATGTATATCACAAACTATGCCAATAATTGAATCATAATTGAAACAAAGTAGAACATTTAGGTAGACAATGGACATCACACATTTTGCCGATAATTGAATCATAATGGAAAAAAAAGACAGAACATTTAGGTAAGCAATGGATATCACACATTTTGCTGATAATTGAATCATAATGGAAACACAGACAGATCATTTAGGAAGCCGTTGGATATCACACATTGAATCATTACGGAAACAAAGAAAGAAAATTTAGGTAGACACTGGAAATCACACATTGAATCATAATAGAAACAATGACAGAACATTTAGGTAGACAATGGATATTACACATTGAAACATAATGGAAACAAAGACAGAACATTTAGATAGACAATGGATATCACACAATGAATCATTATGGAAAGAAAGACAGAACATTTAGGTAGACAATGGGTATCACACATTGAATCATAATGGAAACAAAGAAAGAATATTCCAGTAGACAACGGATATTAAACATAAGCTGAGACTTGAATTATAATGGAAACAAAGACAGAATATTTAGGTACGCAATGGATATCACACAGCATGCCGATAATTGAATCATAATGAAAACAAATTCATCACATTGAAGTAGACAGTGGATGTCACACTGCATGCCGAAAAATTGAATCATAATTGAAACAAAGACAGAACATTTAGATAAAGGTTCGAATTTCTTTAAACAAGCTACAATACATTTGTTTATGTATACCTAAAGTTCAATTATCAAACGGACTTCCTGAATATCCTGTATATCCTGTTTCAGCATTTTGATGTCGGGAAAATAAAAGTCTAAGACATAAATTATTGTCATTTTGGCGAGTTTTTCAAGTAGCATAGTTCACGTGCCGATCTCAGCAGAGAGCGTGTTAACTTGTGATATATGCTTTGCCGAAATGGCAATTTTATTTTGAGTTTGGTTACTAAGCATTTGTTCATGTTTTATTTCGTTTTACAGTCAAACCTGTAGCAAGCGGTCACCTCCTATTAAGCAGCCACATGTCTTAAGCAGCAACTACATTTGCTCTTTCCTTTTTATATTCTTTCAGAGCAAATTAACCTGTATTAAAGCAACAACCTGTCTTTAAAGGTCACTTTTACTCATTCCCTTGACTGGCTGATTTAATTGTTTTTATTTATTTATTCAGCAAAGCTTCTACGTCTACTGTTTTTTTTAAAAGTTATTGATGAGATATTATAAAGAACAACATCATTTCAGATTTGAAAGTAGAACAAAAGATTTACGTTTACTGTCTCCACAACCGCATTACTTGGAAAATCCTATCAATGCGTTCCATTTTATCCACCGAATGTACATAGACTGGACTCGGGTTTTAGCTGATATTAACTGTGACGACTGCATTGAAACAAGTGACATAAAAGGTAGGTTATATAATTCACACTATTATAATGTATATAACTATGATTCCGTTTATTCCAATTCAATTGATAAAGAAATGGAAATGGACCTTAAAATAAAGTTAATCTGCTAATCGCTTTACACTTTTTTAGTGAGGGTTTCAATGCAAAGCCTTGGTTTCACCGTTGCTTATTTTCACTTGACCGTTTTACTTTATTTTTAATCAGAAAATGACACTTAAGACATTCAAGACATTCAAGGTCTCACTACACCATTGAATTATGTGTTTTGTTCTATATAAAATAAGGTCTAGGATTTCCATGGTAAAATAAGAACTCCACATAGATTTTTTTAAGTTTTTTTCATAACAGGAATGTAAACCCACAATAAATGCACAATAACTGGTAGGTTGACCAGGTTGTTTTGTTGTTTTAAAAAAAGTGCAGAGACACCCTGAGATTTTTTGAAAAAAAGAAGTCCACAAATGCTCATAAATACATGCATATGTTGAAATCCTATAAAAGTCACTTTTTACACCAGTGATGTCTAATTGCAGTATATGCTATACCAACTTTTGCTCTTCTCATATGTTAGCAAGAAATCACAACTACTATGAACATAGGCCTTGTTTTTAGGCCTTAGAATCATGGGAAAAACAGTTGAAAAAGGGGGCGTAACTGTGTAGTGAGACGTCAAGAGCCATATATGGTGTTTTTGGAATCCAGATGCACATATATAAGACGTCAATATCGTCTTCTGTTTTGAATTCAAATAAAGTTATCTCAGTTAAATGAAGCAATGAAAAGCAGCCGATATGAATCTAGAGAAACCTGATACTATATAGAAGCAACATAAATTACATAAAAACATCAATAACTCGCCCCTATTTATCCAACTGAGCCCACATGTTTCCATAGGGAGTCCATAACAGACCATATAACTAATATTTAGTATTTTGTTAGTCGTTTAAACTCATTAAAATGTGGCTATTGAGGAAAAGCTAACGAAATATTATTAACTATGGGCTTAACTATTTATGGGATCTGAAAATGTATTGATATTGTAAATTTTCTGAGTTTTACCCACAACAATAGCATAGAGTATTTATTCATGGGTATATTACGTTTTGTTAATAACTAATAATTCCAATCTCATTATCATATATGTATTTAAAGCATTTTCATTGGACAACGTCAGTTTTTTAAAGACTTTTTATTTTTCGATAAAACCCAGGAACCGGACTACTTTTACGTTTCTCGTGTAAACAAAGAAGCATCGACATTTTGATGGTCGGTTTAACAATATTCGAACTAAAATGACATTCACTAGGGTTCCACGCTTATTTTAATAATGAAATACAACAAAACAAATGTTAGATATAGTCCTAGCTGTTTTCATCGTTTTATTGTTTTATAGATTTCTTTGGTTAAGCGATTTAACTGGGCGCCACAATCAGACCATAAGTTGTTTTGAGAAACAATGCAGTAGGTCATAAAATGTTCACATTTGAGATGTATAGAATACCATTGAACACAACCCTGGTTTACCGAACGTGAATAGGGTAATCCGTCCTACTAGTCGTTTACAAAAATTTCCACAGACTCTATAGGAAAAATGAAAAAAAAGCATGTACATGAAGTTGAAGTTCAGAAGCAGACCATCGTGAGACAATGTAAATACACAAACCTTGCACGTAAAAGTCGTTTAAAACGTTCCAAATTGGGATTCTCCATCGATGAGCGTGGATTTATGTGACCTTCGTACATATTGACTCATTTTTTTAAAAACAAGCGTGTAGACAAAAACTAAACAATGACATCAGCGTTTACACTGTGTGGATATTTCCTAGAATTTTTTATTTTTTTATTTGTCTAAATCGAGAGATAAAAGGCGAGTGTTTAATTTTTTCACCGCAAAATATTTCGTCATTTTACAATAAACTAACTTACGTTACAGAGTTCATCTGCAAATGGAAACAATAGCCGTTACAATATTATTGGATATTAGATCTTGAAAATTTGATATCAACCAGGACAGAAGTGATGTATTCTTACGCGTTTACTTTGCAGCGTATAGTTGTTTTTGTTTTGTTTTTTTCATTCACTTGAGGAGTCTCAAATTAAATATAATCACCAGAATTGGAATTATAAGGATTAAATTCTTTTTTTCTGTTTTTATGCATGTGTAAAGAATGTCGAATCACGCACAAATCTGACGGACTTTATTTGATTTGTGCGTGATTCGACATTCTTACACATGCATAAAAACCATTAAAAATGTATTCAATCCTATAATGAAATTGCTATGGTTGTATGTTGAGTGAGCACAAACATAACAAAAACGCTGTAAATGGAAAAGCAGATGTATTGTAAGAGTTACTATTCGATACATTTGTTTTAAAGAGAAATACTCCTTACGTGTTTGACGAATAATACACACACAGTTATCAAACATTAGCTTTCAATTACATGTATATAATTATATAAAAACAGAGAAATTTTGCTGATTTAGATGATGTATTTGTAGTTGTATAACTCTCGGCAAACACACACTTTACATCTGAGATAGTAATGCAAGTATATACTTTTCTAAAGTGTATTATTTTGTATTTCCACTGATTTTTAATAGTTCATATTTCTAAAGGAAATTGATAACTCATTGCTATTTTATTTTCAGGTCTATTTTCACTGGTGGAGGTATACATTAAAAATAGCATATGCATTGCATGATATAATTATCTGAGTATAAATGAAATAATATTCACGGATTACGACGATTAATAACTGAAGTTCTTGCTGGTAACTTACAAGTATTAAATTAATTTGTTATTAATAAGTTAATAAATCAATTTATAATGCAACTAACCGTTTATTAAAAATTCTAATAGTATAACTAGATAATTACTAACAGATAATTAACTATCTAATTAATTGCAGATTAACTATTTGAATTAAAACAAATCGATGATAAATATTTTCATTCACTAATCGCTGATTATAGTTCAACTATTGCTGATTAATAATGCAACTAACCACGCACTCAAGAACAATTTGTACTCAACTGTTATATAACTTATATGGTTAATCGATAAAGAATAAATGAATATGTGCCTTTTGGCTGTAGGCCTTATTGATTACCAATTGCATTTATTATAATTTAACAATATGATAACATTTGTGAAACATTACATAAATATTACAAACATCGTCAGCAGCTTTAGTAACTTTCAGAATGACCCAACTTAATCACACATCTGATTAAACAAATATATATAAAAATCCTATAAACCAAGTAATTTAGGAAATTAATGCTACATATGTAATGATAATAAATGTCATCGTATGACTCTTGTGAAAATATGTGTAATGTGATGTGCTTATGCAATAACTTTGTTGCTGCTGTTGTTGTTGTAATTGCTATTGCAATTGCTGTTGATGTTGTTGATGCTGAAGTTGCTGTTGTTTTTATTGCTGTTGTATCATTTATTATTTATCTTAATTTAATTTTAAAAACCTTATATATGATATATCTTCCTGAATTACTACGCTTAATAATTTAAATATTTAGAAGTAATAATGGCAATTTAAAAGCTATTTGTGTGTGAATTAAATATACTTTATTATTTTAAGATGTGTATTTTTATTTTTTAACTTTATGTTTATATATTCATAGAACTCGTTTAAAATGAAGGAAAATGCTCTTTTACCCCGAATTTTGTACTATTTATTTTTGCATTTAAATAGTTTCTTTGATATGTTTTAATTCTTGCCACACATAGATATTCATTCGGAAAATTGTTTTGTACTACTCTAAATAATAGTTATGTGCAAATATTGCCTTTGGCAAGAGTGCTTCACTGTCAAAATGCATGATATATATACCTAAAATTGCTTAAAAAATGTATACTTGAATGGAAGTGCATTAAATGAAAAATGTAAAATTGGAAAACAAATTTTATATTCTTTAAAAGAATAAAGTATAATTAAAACAGAAAGCTCCAACATTTGAAAAAACTGTCTAACTCCATGGCATTAAACAGGTGTTGTTTTATTTATGTTTATTTTTTTAGGGGGTGGGGTGTGTTTAGGTGAGGTGGATTCGTGAATGTAGTCTTTTGATTTAAACATATTTTATTTCGAACATCTTGCAATATTACATATTAACAAACAATGTTGTCAAAATGATTTTAATGAAAGACACGCTGATAGAATTCCTCTCTCTTATTCTAGTCCTTTTTTAGCTCGACTATCGGCGAATAAAGAGAGTTAATCTACTCACCCGGGCGACGACGTCGGCGTTGGCGTTGGCGTCACACCTTTGTTAAAGTTTTGCATGCAAGTCCCTATGTCAGTACCCATTGCATGTATTGACTTGAAACTTTACACAAGCTTTCCTAGTCATCAAGCCTACTACAATAACTAAGTTAGATGACTCTTGCATGAATATACATGCAAATCATTGCCCTTGTTTGACTTAGAAAATCTGGTTAATGTTTTGTGTGCAAGTACCATCAAGTCCATATCTAAGTAACCATTTCGTAAATTGACTTGAAACTTTACGCAAACTTTCCATGTCATCAACCTTACTACAATAACTAAGTTAGATAACTCTTGCATGAATAAATGCAAATTATTGCCCATGTTTTACTTAGAAATTCATGGTTAAAGTTTTGCGAGTACCATTAAGTCCATATCTCACTAACCAATCAATGTATTTGACTGAAACTTTACACAAGTCTTCAAAGTCATCTCCCTACTACAATATCAAAATTAGATAACTCATGCATGAATATAATGAAAATTATTGAGCTTGTTTGTCTTAGAAAATCTGGTTAGAGTTTAGTGTGCAAGTACCATCAAGTCCATATCTCAGTAACTATTGCATGTATTGACTTGAAACTTTACACAAAAACTCCCAGTCATCAACCCTACTAAAATAACTGCGTTAGATAACTCTTGCATGAATATAATGCAAATTATTGCCCTTCTTTAACATATATATTTTGGTTAAAGTTTTGCATGCAAGTACCATCAAGTCCATATTACACCAACCACACAGTGTATTTGATTGAAACTTTACGTATGGCTTTGTAGTCATAAAACCAACTAAATTAATCAAGTTGGATAACTGTTGCCAGGTTTCTTTGCAAATAAGGGCCTTTGTTTAACTTAGAAATTTATAACTCAGCAGTCACTGCACATATTTGATTGAAACTTCCTACAAGATGTTACAGTTATAAGACCTACTTAATTTTGTCAATTTTGTAAGTTAGGTAACTCTTATTAGCTTGGATTTGTCATTAATCTCAATCAAATTAGTATTCATGTGACAAATATTCGAATAGTCGAGCGCGCCATCCCGCCGACAGCTATTGTTAGTACAATAGTTGTTTATAAAATATACTTGCAGGATGAAACGCTCATTTCCTAGTTTGTATTCATTTTGCTGACCTTTTTTTGCTGACATTTGTCTGAAGAGGATATTAATATTTATCTGATTGAAATACCACTTCAGACTGACTGCTTCTATGAAGTTGCTCTAAAGTATTTATTTCTTGTTTGAAGATTGTATATATAAAACTGTATTTAGATTACAGCAATGATAGTATATGTGTATGTTATTGATTCAATGCCTTTCCGAGGTAAACGAAAAAAATATCCAAACACAAACGTTTGCACTTTCACACTTTCTTGTTGTTGGCAGTGTATTTGTAACTTTGGTATACAGTGGTATAAAGCTAAAAGTTCAAAGTATGACAACTGTCAAGCATGCATGACTCGATCAAGCTAACAGCAATACAAACATGTGCAAGTAACAACACATGAGGAAGGACATATGCCTATATTTTATATGTTAAAATATAATTCAAAAGAGACCAAAAGAGTGTTCAAATAAATTTAAGATTGAATTTTAGGTTTTATAAAAAAACGAAATAATAAATAAGCCCCCCCCCCCCCCCCCCCCCCCCCACACCACACACCTATTTTCTATTTTTATCTTATATTTCAGTTTTTAATGAGAACATATTTATTCTACAAAACACGTCCATAGTAGGAATACGTGCTACGGAAAAAGATTATCATGGAACAGCCTTGGGACTTGTAAGATTGTGGCAAACTTACAAACTGGATCTACAAGCACTTTTCAGGTAATACCATATGTTACAGGTATAGCGAGTATGCTATTCACTAAATATCCATTTAAAACTAGAACACAGTATTGATTCCCTGCAACTGTGATTGTTCCGGTATGTCAAAAATATAACAAAAACGCTGTAAATGTAAAAGCAGATGTATTGTCATTATTAGACACATCTATTTTAAAGGGAATAATCCCCAAGACCTTGACATAAATAAGACACACACGGGTTATCAAACATTAGCTTTAATATGTTGACCAGCTATCAGTTACATGTGTATAATTATACAAAAAAAACAACAGATAAATATTCGTGATTTAGATAGTATTGTATTTAGTAATGGTGAATTAAAGGGATTATATTGGCATATTACCATCAATTCCATGTCTGCCCAGCATGAAGATACACTTATAACTTAGAGATATACGTGTCTAAAGTGTCTAATTGCATAACCTCTTTATTACAAACACCGGATTTCTGAAGCCACGTTTTTGTTTTTGTTTACATTCACCATTTTCAACGAACCGCTTTCGGGTTTCCGATCAATCATCGGATAACATCGTAAAGACTCGTTCCCGATCTCGTTTTCGAGGCTTACAGAGTTCAATGAAAACATTGCGCAATACTTTATTGTTGGACGTATTTAAGTTTGGCCAATATTCAATTACTGTTAATTTGATAACTTTCAAGTAAATAAAGGTTATACGTCAATACATAAGCATTATTTTGTGCACACTTCATACAGGAAACGTCTCGATTAACAGCGTGTGTGTGTTACTTGCCAATATAATCCCTTTAAATAAGTATAACTCTCGGCAAAGACACTCTCTACATTTGAGGTGGTAATGCAAGTATATACCTTTATTGATTTACCAAAAATTAATTTTATTTTGTATTTTTACTATTTCTTTAATAAATCATATTTTTAAAAGAAACTATGATATATAAAGTGCAAATACTCTAAGTTATAATTTGATGTGTATATAAAAAGATGGGTGGGGTAAGGCCGATGATTCTCTTGTAACACAAGAATATGTCACTTAGTTCTCGGTACAGTTTTTCAAAGATCAACATATGAGTTACCCATTTTCATTCTAATTCTAATATTCAGTTTGTAAGATCAATTTCATACATATAATAGAATGATATGTTTATTACCTCATTTTATCAAAAATAATAGAATATTATATTTGTCTTACAAATTAAACAACACTTAAGCAAGCACCGGCAACATTTTCATTTGGGATCCTGCCGAAATAAATTTGTTAAAAAATATTCTAATGACTTTCCTTTTACAAACCAGCATCCTTAAGTAAATTGAATACCATTTGACTTGTCATTTATTTAGAAAAAAATATACTTTATAAATTGGAATGCAAATAAATATACTATATGTAGACATTTTTCTATTACAAACAAGGAACATATACTCGTATGTTGTCCAGCAGGAGATAAATCATTCAAAATGCAATATTACCTCCAACATATAAAATAAAATATTCATAAATAGCTAAAATTGATGTATATCCCCATCGTCAAAAGATATTCAGCACACTTAAATAAGAACGCATTATGACCATCTGTTAAAGTGTCAACTACCAAACAAGCATTGCAATATAGTATAAATATACCAAAGCCACTGACATGTTTATCAAATGAGCTGTTTAAATAAGCATGACCCAGAATCTTTGACTTTGTT
Source organism: Panopea generosa (assembly GCA_029582155.1). Taxonomy (NCBI): domain Eukaryota; kingdom Metazoa; phylum Mollusca; class Bivalvia; order Adapedonta; family Hiatellidae; genus Panopea; species Panopea generosa. The sequence goes on along the minus strand of CM055895.1, from coordinate 69,642,445 downwards.
ATTCGTTTACCGCCCTCTGGTAGCATACATGCAGTACAGTTTCCACATCGTTTCATTGCAAATGATTTGAGTAACAATATGAACTTTCAGTATGTGATATTTTACATCCACTTTTTACACTGTGACTTTTATCCTGCCAGGGGTGAAATTTTAGATACCAAAACGTCACCGTTGACGAGTGCTGAGATATTTGCGATATGCGGAAGCTTGGACGACCGTAACCAGTTCTATAAAGAAATTGTTTGGCTGCAGGAGTTCTTAAAGTATATAGCTACAAACCAAATGGATGAAGATGTAACACCAAACAAAGTTACAAGACTTCTTGCTTCTTCTTACGCAAAGGTACACATACACACACACAAAAAGAAATATTAATTGATGTACGAGTGTATCATATATCCTGTCATTTACTTCCATTATCAATATAATGTATTGTATTTGTAGACTAAAGTCACAATTGGATGTGAAAATAATTGTAAAACAATGTTTCAGTAATTTATTTATATTCTAAATCAATTAATCACAACTAGTTTCTCGTATGTAACCATGACAACTGACTTATTCCGCCCTTTATAGTGCAATCAGTGATTTATGTATCATTAAGAGATATACTATATAGTACTGTCATTATGTTATGATTTATTAAGCAATGTTCTTAATGATGTAACCGTTTTATCATGATTTATTCAGCTGTGTACCAAATTATGTAATCGTTTTATCATTATCATGATTATTAAGCAATGTACTAAATAATGCAACCGTGTTATCATGATTTATTAAGCAGCGTACTCAATAATGTAATCGTTTAATCATGATATATTAAGCTATGTACTAATTAATGTAATCGTTTTATCATTATCATGATTAATTAGCAGTGTACGAAATAATGCAATTATTTTAACATGAATTATTTAGCTGTGTACAAAGCAATCGCTATTTTATAGATATTTGGAAGAATACTAATAATGCAATCGATATGTTATGAATTATTAAAATATTTACTTAATAATACTGAAAGCATTATATATTGATACACTTAACGTGCAGATTATTATGCAATTATTATTATATATTATGATTTATTTAAAAGTGTACTACATAATGCAATCATTATTGTACTATTTATAAAGTAGTATACTAAATTTTAGTAATGCAACCTTCTTTTATAACCTATTAATTATGTACTAAATAATGTATTAATATCCAATTGTCCAAAATATATATTAAAAAGTCAAACATAGAATATCCTAAAGCAATGAATGGAATTAGAGATTTGAGTACATATAAATATTTATTGTTTTACAGTATGGAATGCCCTGGATTGCCGAGAAGTTGATATCTGATGTGCTTTCTCTAGGTAATAATCCAAACGATTTTTCATCAGAGTATGGCATTCTATTTGTATTGGAACTTTAATTCAAAATCAAATTATTTATGTTATCGGATTCAACAGATGCATACAGTGAGGAACGCAGACGACATGCCCACACTCTCTAACAGTTCTTTATATTGATGTGCAATTAGTTACAATCAAGCAATTTCCTTCCTTATACATTAGTATTCTTGACTATTGTTTCCTGAATGTTCGTATTCGTTCATCGTTTTTTCCTTAACATTTCGTATTTGTGTTTGATGTTGTCTTACAATATGTTATGTTTGCAACTTATATTTCCTTAAATATTCGTTATCGTGTTTGCTGTATCCTTAAAGGGAATTTATCAGTGTTTTTCAAAATTTTAAAATTTCTTAAAAATATTTTTTTCCCAATATATCATGCGTATATATATTCAAAGACTCCGTATTGTTAAAAGGATATCTATTTAAACATGCAAAAATACTATAATGAAAAGGGATTTCCTAACTTAAGCTACGCGCCTAGGTTAGACTTAAGTAGATTTCCCGTTTAAAATTGCAATATATTTTGTGACGTTTCATATGAATTGCATGATATTAGTTTTATTTCAAGTTGATCAGTTATACAGAGTTACACGTAGTTAAACTTGTTTTATCTTAGAATGAGTCCGAATGACGATGCGAAGGTCGTCAACCAGGTTTAATGTGTTATCTAATTTTAGAATAGAGATTTCGTTTCAAGTTTATCACTCAAATTTACACATCATTTTGTCACGTTTCGATGGATAATTAACCATACGGATTTTATTTATTAATGATAATGAGATGCTTTTTATCCATTTTGAAAATAACTTTATTTTTTAGAACATTACTTTTTTCCTGATCTACTCCGTTTATTATTTTGTGTACGTGATTGTTGTTGTCTGTATATGTCTGTGCTAATTTATTAATTAGTGTTTACCACAATCTAATGTATTTGCTTGGTTTTCCCCTTAAACGTTCGTGTATATGATTGCTGTTTCTTATATATGTTGCAGTGGTATCTTTATATTTTACATATACAAGCTGCTGCTAATGTTTGTAGTTTAATTATATGATTCTTTACAGATCCGGACAATAAAATCCTTAAGAGGGATATGCAGTATTTCAAAGCAAAATCTAGTGAAATACCAGTAGAGGAGAGGACACAAACATTGCACCCAGATGAAGAAGACTCGAATAAGGCTCATTATGAATCACTTTGTCGGGGCAAAGGAATTCGGGTGTGCATTTTGATACTACAATCTCATATACAAGTAACATTTAATAGTAATTTTCAAACGTTAAGTTGACCATGCTTAACTGACAGGTAGCGGAAAGTATGAACGGTATCAACGGGCCAACTAGAGCATTGGTTCATGTTACATATCAGTAAATTAGGCTGTTAGAATTTTTGAACATAACCAAAACAAGATAGTGTAGTGGATGTTAGAGCTAAATTAATGCGCATAGATAAAGAAGAAAGAGTTTCTTTTTACCACTTAACACTCTGGTCTCGGAAAAAATATGTAGTCAAAAAATGAATTGCAATCACATTTGCAAAATTCATTTTTCTTATTCTCCAATTCTAAGTTGCTTTAGTAGTTATTCATAAATTAATTGGTATTGGTATTAATTCTTCAAATTGTACAAATACAGTTATATTGTGAAAGTTGGGTTTTCTGGTTTATATGCAAATAAGAAAATAAATATTGAACACGAGATCACGAGGAGTCAACCACAACAACTATATATACATATATATGTTTACACAATCATATGCTATATAGCCATAATCATAATAAGTAACACACAAACATACAGATGATGTGACAATATTGATCACTGCATTGGATCGATTATCATGTAGCTAAAACTAGTAAACAAATGCACCCATCTTCGCTCCTTTCGCCGTTGTCACAACATAAAACAAGGCGATTTAAAGCAAAAGACTCTTCGTCAGAATATCCTCTTATAAAGTCGTCAGTGTGCACATGTTTTCAGTGTAAAACATCAATAAATACCACATCACATCTGTCTAAGAAACACAACTACACAAATCATTTCATGCAACAAATATAACCGTTAAGATATGTGTGAGAAACTTAACAGATCAGTTGTAATTTTGTTTCTCCCAATAGTCTACACGTGTTACATCCCGTCTGAAGTGCTTTCTCAGGGAGACAGATATTCCACTTTACTGGGCGAAGGAGGAGGTGATGAGCCTCGCCCCCCGTCTGTCTGTATTCTATGACGTCACCACTGAGAAAGAACGTGAATATTTGAAAGACATCGTTTTGACATCGGTATGTAAAAGCGATCACGGATGTTTTCTCTACGTGTTGATGTAGTGTCCAATCCATGTTAGCATTATTTTATAAATATATAAAATATCAATTTGAATCAACCACTGTAAAATGTAAACGAGTTAAATATGAATGTAGTGCCTAATCTAAACAACGCTGAAGTTATTGTGAGCAAATGATAGTGTTTGTGGATCACTGATATAAGTTAACACACTGTTGAAAATGGTGGGCTGGGATGAATATTATAAAATATTATTCGGCGTTTGTTTTGGTCATATAAATAAATTAAACTATTAGAATTCGTATAACTTGAAAAATGTTATTCCATGTGATCTAGAGCTAGAGCATGCGCACCAGGACTGGCACCATCGGATACCCACGTGTAATCCATTCCCGTACTCTACATTCATCACCTTTGGAATATTACACTAGCTTTGAGTCGTTTCTACCAAGTCACGATGCAACCATATGACTTGTTCCTTCACGATTTCATGACGGGAACGTTATCAAATCGCAAAGCTAGTTTCATGCAAACGCCGTTTTGATAAGACGTTGTTAACGTTAGCTGCATTTTATTCTGTTCTGTTAAAATAAAACGACACAGGGCTAGCGTTATTTACCACCAGTGATTGATGGATAATAATGGAATTGAAACCCGTGGGTATCCGACGATGCAGGACTGGTCGAAAATCAAGTTGTTCTAAGCAACGTATTCTTAGTTCTTGTTTTACCAAAGCAGTGTTCAAGTGTAACATGAATAAATTGTAAGCCAATTTGACGCAAGTCATGACAATCATATATTTCGGCACCTTTTTCTGTCATTCAATGATTTTTCGTTTCTATGCTTTAGTGTTCTTAAATATCTTTTCAAGTGGCTATTTTCCATATTGACATACCCAGGTATATCGAATGTAACCACTTAAAACTTCATAACTCGCAATTTTTATTTTGCTTGTTTGCTTTAAGTTTTTTATGCTTTTTGTATACTTTTTTTCAATTTTGTGTGCTTACTGTAATAATGTTGTACACAAACTATTCATTTTTTCGCTAAGATGTTTTCTTAAAAAACACATAGCAAAGCATGGAAAGGATAACAAGGTACTAATTGTTTAAAAATTATAAATTAATACGGCGAGTAAGCGCGTCTTGATAACAACATATCTTCTATAGATGTACTGGATACTCACTATTATGTTTCATTTAGTAATGCCATGTTTAACTGCATTATTAGCCCATCATAATCACAACTACGTATTTGTCAATCAATGCCAAACTTCCGTTATTCTGACGATCTTAATGGACACGGCAGTGCAGTGGATAGGATTGACATCTCACAGTCTCTGGCTGCTAGCTCCACCACCATGTCAAGTATTTGATGACAATATTGTTTTAATGCATTGTTTGTAGAGTTATTGTTATAACGTACATATACGTCGGTTATAAATATAACTGCTACAACAACGAATACCTGCTTGACAAAACAAGTTTCGATAAATATCAGGCTAATTGTTATCAAAGAATACCATGTTTTATATGCCGGACACGTTTGGTAATTTTTGATATCGGGAATAATTTTTTTTTCTTCTTAAAAATACACAATTGTTCATAAAACATTTGTCTAAGCGAAAATATCAGATCTTAAATACTCCATAACATATGGAAAATTTTATATCTAAAATACTCCATAACATATGGAAAATATCATATCTTAAATACTCCATAACATATGGAAAATATTATATCTAAAATACTCGAAACATATGGAAAATATTATATCTAAAATACTCCATAACATATGGAAAATATCATATCTTAAATACTCCATAACATATGGAAAATATTATATCTAAAATACTCCATAACATATGGACTTACATAATTAGGTTCTTAAATGCTTTGGTGTATTCTACAAGTATAAATCTCAATATACTTAATTATATGCCCATGCTTGTGTTATGTGTATTTTAGCTGTCGAGATCTATGGTTGTTGGAGAAGACACCGGCGAATCGTTGTACAACTACAGAGTCAGCGAGACGTACGTGCTACTTTTTCGTATTACTGCAATTCAGTGTTACAATGAAATAACAATGTTCTGTTTAAGTTACACATTAAATCAAAATCTGCTTTGTAAACAATATGTGCGTTTATGCTTAGTGTTGTTATATAATAAAATATATGGTTACAATTGCAAGAAACAATGTACTTTTTTTATAAATAAGCAACAAAACATAAAGAATAGTCATTACACGAAAAGCATATCGTACCCAAAATATTGTTATCTCGTTTATATGTTATGAAATATTATATTTGCCCTTTTATTGGCTATAAAGTACAGACCGCGGCGTGGTCTAGTGGTAGTGCGTCCGCCTCGCATGCGGAAGATCGTGGGTTGTCCCCGGCCGGGTCATACCAAAGACTTTAAAAATTGTACCAGAAGCTTCCTTGCTTGACGTTCAGCATTTAGAGGAGAGTTCTAGGTCTGGTCGGCCCGGTGTCAGTATAATGTGACTGGGTGGGGTATCATACCATGTGTCTGCGGCATGATAACCCAGTGTGACAGCGCTTAGAATACTGTCTCAAGTAGACACCGTCGCGATAAAGTACGTTAAGTACATTTCTAGTACATACCGTCACAAAACAGATGCAAACTAGTTTCTTTTGAGTTGTTGCAAAAAGTACACAATTCGGTTTCTGACAGTACACATGTATTTAGATTTGCATTGATAAAAATAATTCTATGAAATATTTTAAAATACAAGTATTTGAGGTGTGTATCATATAGGTTGTTAATACAAAATAGTCCAATCTGTTCCGTCCATTACACTGCCCACGTCATATTCCCACTTTTGTTGTATAATACCGGAGCATTCAGTGAAATATTTAAAAAAAAATGAGATTTTATATTCAATTTTTCCATTCTGTTGGTTCCGGTTAGACAGTTGAACACTGTACAAGAAAAGGCATAACTAGACATTGTAAAACCCTTGATTTTTCTATAAGGAACACATTTCTAAATGACCAATCGTTAATTAACATTTTTATTGTTTCACGTCTACATAAATAATTTATTTAATAAAAAATTTAATTAAATATTTTATATTATCAGATCCATGTTATTTTTGTTCAATTTGATATGCGTTGAAATCTATTTCAGTCACTGTTTTTCATTTTAGATTATATAAATTGTCTTTACACCATTTATTTATATTACGTATATAAACACTGAAAAAATGGAGCACCTGATTTCGGTATATATATTTATATATTTATATCTAATGTTAATAAACATGTATAATAGTAAACTACACACAGTCATCCTGCTGGAATCACAATATCAAATCAATGATTTAAACCCACACATATGCAACGCACAATAGTTGCATTGTGATTCCTACTTGAATGTGCACGCACAGGTCAGGTATAACCATGTGATTTCTTACCGAGATATTTTTATCCCAAATGATAAGCTCAATGGCGTGTCGCCCTAGTCTGTAAAACGGACCCAGCTCTCTATTAGATTTGAGCACGTTAATTGATCAGTTGCTTCATGGCAATTTGAATGACGTCATAGTTTAATAAGCGTTCAATTGGTATGAAGTGTGGACAAAGCATGAATTTCTTTTTTTTTTCATTTGGGTTATCAGATATATCCGGTTCTATGTATAGACTAAGACGTGTCTACTGAAGACGACGCAAGAGTAGGTCGGTTCTCTAGTTGTGCTGTTGAAAACAATTTTAGCGAAATACTGAAAACCTGCTACAGTAGTGTAGCCCATTATATCATTAATGCCTACTTTCATGATAGATCACTGACAATGACTACTATCTACTACACAAAACTACCGAATCTGGAACAGCAGATTAAATATCTGAGTTTTATCAGCTCTTCAAATGTTCTTAGTCAACTCTATCGGAATTTTGATAACAACATAGGATTTTCTGACACACAGTGCCTGGGTTGCAGACTGGTATAGTCCCGATGGTGCGACAGATAACTAGGAAGGTACAACTTATAACTGGGCTTAGTACACAAATGTCTCCCGTATTATCGCATGCAGAAAATATGCAGGTAAAACCGTTGTACTGGACGATATTTTAAAAAAAACGTTTTCTTTTTTCAAGTTGCGTAAATGATGCGCCAATAGAATAAAGGTGTTAAATGAAACATTTCCTTTGCTTAAGTGCAATGCATAGTTTTTATATATCACTTATACATGGAATCATGTCATTGTCTCTATATTTAATTTCAGTAGAGTATTTTTGTAAATATCTGAACATTATGCAATTTTGATTAGAATGATAAATCTGACCTTCTGTATAAATACGAATAGCTCACAGATTCCTTATGTTGTAAAATAATAGACCTTCGCAAAATGTGCGACCAATTCAAAACGTTTATTTTATATAAAAATAAAAAACGGTTTGTCGGATTATGTAACATTGTTATAGGTTTACAATAACTCAATATATCTTGCCAAATGAAAGAATGTTACAATGTTACATGTGCAGATAGGATAAATTATGCCTGAATACATGTTACTTGTAAAGTATCGTAAGATGATTCAGTTGTTGTAAAAGAAAGTGTACACTAAGTTGTTTTGTAAATATGCCATGTGTGGTATCATTTCTATCGTCATTTTATATATTTTAGTATTGACCAATAAAGATCCGTGCATACATGCAGATACAAAAAGTATATCAGTACTATAAATAAAATAGATAAATGTTAAAACATTAAATGTGTACACTTTCCGTTTACAATTAAGTAGTTTATATTATGATAAAATTATGCAAATCGTTCATTATTCATGCATTTTTAAATGTGTGTCAGGTGCATATCCTTATATACATACAATAACAGTTGAGATTTATATGTCTTGCACACTGGATAAGTTTACCTGCGTTTTTATCGGGGATAGATATTTCTATCTCACCCTAGGGGCAAGATAAAGTTCTCGCCCTGTGATGTAACTTCATTAATAAAATTCTCGCCCTGTGATGTAACGTCATTCTTAAAATGCTCGTCCTATAACGTTTTCATTCATAAACACTATGACCAGTACCTTTATGCTACTATGAAAAATAAGCCGGAACGAAAATCTTAAAAAGTCACACAGTTAGTGTTGAATACAAGAACTTGTTTTAGTTTTAATCATCTAGAATGGACACATGTTTTCCTTAATTAGTGAATGTTTGATGTTGCGCACACATTGCACCATTTCGTTTCTTTTTATTGGTTTAGAAAATACAAAGAAATGCAGAATATGTCTATTTCATTTTATATAAAGCTTGAGACTTAAGGGCCACCAGTTTCCCACGATGGACTATCAGCTTAAAATACAACTACGATACCCCACCGTTTGTGTATTTTAAATGATAGAGTCTTTTTTTTTCCTGAATAGAATTTGAGATAAATCTAGTATTCGTTTATATATAACTGTCAAGATAAATATCTAACTTTGAAAAAAATCTTTGGTGACTGTTACACTTGAATATCGGTCTATTAAAAATAGACTACAACCTTTATATTTCTTTTGAAACAACTTAAGAATTTGAATAAACTTGATAAGATGGTCGATATTTTACAGGTACTTAATTATGGAGTCGGTGGGATGTATGAAAAACACCTGGACTACTTCGTAAGTGTATGAATAATTATATATATATATATATTTATATGGTGCATATACTTATTCCGTTTATCTTTTAAATACTCAGTGTTTGGAATTCATTAAAGGACTGGTTGTACAATTTGCATTTTACTGAACTAATAGGAACTATAGGGGAGGGGCTATAACAATTTACTTATATATCTCAGTTAATAAAGACGTCCTTTTTTCGGCCATGAAAATATATATGAAATATATTTCAGAAAACAATCTTTAAAATGTTTTAAGAAATATCTATTTATTTTCTTTTTGACAATTATGAAAAAAGTCACCTTTTGTCAAATATTCTAAAACCAAGTTTAATCATATAGAAATTTCTACTTTTTAGTGTGACAGGAGAATATAATATCGCCCTATATATGACACGGCCAAACAATATGTAAATGTCTTGAACAGATAAAATATTAAGACATGTGTCTTATCCCCGCCTTGTCGTACCCTTAACTATTATTCTCTTTCTGTTCTGCTAGCTAGTAATGTTAACATATATCGTTTACAATGTATCGTCTTGTGATGAGACGAGAGGGGTGGTAAGATCGGTCTTACAGTAAAAACTAGTCTCCCCAGTGACAGTATTGCTGCTGACTGTACCAAGGCAGTAACCCCCCTTATTAACAGTTAATGTATGCTTGTTTTGTGTTTATTCAAATTATTACAACTGAGACAAATCTCACTCGAAGTCTTATTAGGCAGAACCAGTGCTTAGCTAATGCGGTAAAACTATCGTGCTCTAGGACGTTACGACATAGCCATGACTCACCGATCCCAGATTCGATGCTCAACTACTGGACCACGCACTTCTGCCACGGGAACACGCGCTCACTTATTCTTCGTTATGGCTGTTCTGTGTCGTTATAATGTTCGAGCTATAATAGCGGCTGTGTCTTTTCAATACTACGTGTCCTGTTGGATATATTAATTATTGTTGTCAGTTATATATTTACCCTTTATACACCTTGCCACAGTATGCTAGAGAATATAAAAAGTTTGTGTAATGTTCGCGTTCAAGCCAATGCTTGTATAATTTTAGGGTGGAGATGGCTTGCTGTACATGGGAAGGCCAAGGCAAAATGATGATGAAATTGTAAAAGGAAGTGGCGATCGTTTAGCCACTTGGATGTTCTATGTAAACATTATTAAACATTTCTGTTTGTTGTAAATGATTTATGGATATGTGGAAAAGAATATTTTAAACTTTAATTAGATAAGAATCTGTTTAAAAAGACGCACTGCATACATATTGACAGCGAAAATAGACTTACATCAGCACTATTTATTTTTCATCATAACAAAAGTGTGACGTAACACAAATACGTTTATTTGGAAGGAAGCCTAATAAATATTCATTAAAAAACCTACTTTAATGTTAGTGCCTGTCCAATATATTGCTATTAAATTCTACATAAAAGCATTTTAATTAACAGAGCTACGGCGTGTATGTGGGTGTGGGATGTGAGCGTGGCTGTGGGTGTGTGTGTCGGGGGTGGGGGGCTACACAGAGTTTTTGTGCATAACTAATACTATGTTTCCGTAACTAACGCAGGGGATCGTACATATAAATGCATGTTGTTGATTTGATCCTTTGAGGACATGAGTAATATATTAAAATGCAAACTGTTCAGTAGCGGCCATTCTAAATCATAGTTATCTTTGATTCATATCAATTCTGAGAGTGAGTGAAAATATAGTTTTGTTAAATATTTGCATTAGCATATAAACATTTATTTGACAAAAGAAAGTATTTTAAGAGGCTACTATTAACTAATTATTGTGTAATGTTATTAGTTAAGTGACGTCAAAGCCGGGGGAGCAACAGTATACACAAGTATAAATGTTACAGTACCCGTAGTCAAGGTATTTATAATAATACATTTGTTTATATTGTATAATTGATTATTTAAATAAAATACTGATTTAAGTCCTATTAAGTTTCCCAAAATCACTATATTTTTGACAATAACAAAATTGATTGAAATATTGATTGATTGATTGAATATTTAGCGTTCATTTTTATGCCATCGAGGGCTAACAGACGAATCAGTTAACCTAACCACCGTTTCCTGGGATTAACCAGTACTCGAGCACAACCCGTCTCCGCAAGTAACTGATAACTTTCACACTTGAATGAATGATGAGAGACGAATGATAATGAGATACAATGTCGTAAATCAACAATCACGGAGACTGTGGCCGGGCAGGGGGATTCGAACTCACGACCCCTGTGATTGAAATAAAAATGAAAGCTAAACGTGTTGATGAAAAAAAAATGACAGACTCTGTTTATAGCCTGTTTATGTAGTGTTAATGGAATCCAAATCCACTCACATACATGGCAACTGCAAGAGTATTCGAAACGATCGATCTGCTTATTTACAAGTATTCTCTTTAAATATGTGATCAATTAATTACATTTTATGTTTATACTATTTTTGATAAACAATTGTTTTACATGATGAAAAAATAAATAAAAAAACAGGGTTTACTAGTCCATTGCTTTTCAGGGTGCCGCAGCGTTCTGGTATAATATACGGAGGGGAGGGGACTATGATGAGAGAACATATCATGCAGGGTGCCCTGTACTACTGGGGTCAAAATGGGGTATGAGTTTTTTATGTTAAATCTTGTCAAATTTTGTACAGCAATATAGTTTGCCGAACACCGTTTTGTTGAACTGAGGTCATTGGTTCGGTTGCAAATATTTTCTATGTGCGAATTTTGTCAGTTATTGATGGAGGGTGATGATTCTATTCATATTCCTCTAAAAATAAATGGGTTGGAGATGGCGATAAATTCAAGAACTTTGTTGATATAGATTAGAATTCTAATTATGATTTTATAGGACTTTACAAAGGGTACATCCAGTAGATTTTTGTACAAATGTATAAGTTTATAATGCACATTTTTGTAAAAACTTTGCTTATAGTATTTAAGATTTATTCATTTAAATAAAAAAGATGTTTCATGTATCCTTATATTATATATTACTATATTTGATACACCTTTCTCTTTAAGGAACCAAATAACTATCACGTGATGTATTTAAAAAATAAAGATATGCTGATCGTATTAAAGAATTCATGTTGCTGTTACTTTGCCCATTCTTCTTTTTCATTTATTTATTTGTTCGCACATTTATTAATATACACATTATCTTTCCAGTATCCTCATAAACAAGATTTTAAACTGTTTGTTTTTATATTGCATTTCAGTTGGCAATAAATGGATACGAGAGAATGGCCAGATGTTTCGTAGAAATTGTGGACTATCTCCGAATTCTATAGATGTGCCATATAAATAATTAAAATGAAATTTAGAATACAATATAAATAATATAAACTTTCTTTGACTTTACTTTATTGCATGCCATGGAATAATCTGATACGGTCTGCCTACCGATTATATATTGATATACTTTATATTATGATAAATTGAAATAAATTATGGTATATTGAATGTTTATACAGTATCCCAGCATTCCTTATTTCAACTAACAACACAAAAAACACCCATTCTTTCATTTAAGATAAACAAACTTACCGGAAAAAAATCGCTAAGAAAATATCAATTTAACCAGTTACTGTTGTCACATATGTTAACATAAAAATGATCAATTTAGCTAATTACTGTTATCACACATAATCAATTTATCTACCGTAGTTACTAATGTTACATATATTTAGTAAACAATCGATGAATCAAGTTTCTACCGGCACATATATCATATAAGATACATATCTGTTTACAGTTACATGTATGTTTATAGATACATACATGTTTATAGTACATATCTGTTTATAGTTACATATCTGTTTACAGTTACATTCATGTTAATAGTTACATGTCTGTTTATAAGAACATTTCTGTTAATAGTAACATATCTGTTAATAGTTACATGTATATGTATAGTTACATACATGCTAATAGTTACATGTCTATTTATAGTTACATACATGTTTATAGTTACATGTTTGTTTATAGTTTCATAATATCTGTTTATAGTTACATATCTGTTCTTGGTTTCATATTTGTTTATAATTACATATGTGTTTAAAGATACGTATTTGTTTATAAAAACATATGTGTTTATAGTTACATTTGTGTTTAAAGTTACAAATGTGTATATTAACATGTGTGTTTATAGTTACATGTGTGTTTATAGTTACATTTTTGTTTATAGTTACATAAATTATATGTTTATAGTTACATGTTTGTTTATAGTTACATATGTGTTTATAGTAACATGTCTGTTTAAAGTAACATGTATGTTTATAGTTACATATCTGTTTATAGTTACATGTTTGTTTATAGTTACATATCTGTTTATAGTACATATCTGTTTATAGTTAAATATCTGTTTACAGTTACATTCATGTTAATAGTTACATGTCTGTTTATAAGAACATTTCTGTTAATAGTATCATATCTGTTAATAGTTACATGTCTGTTTATAGTTACATACATGCTAATAGTTACATGTCTATTTATAGTTACATACATGTTTATAGTTACATGTTTGTTTATAGTTTCATAATATCTGTTTATAGTTACATATCTGTTCTTGGTTTCATATTTGTTTATAATTACATATGTGTTTAAAGATACGTATTTGTTTATAATAACATATGTGTTTATAGTTACATTTGTGTTTAAAGTTACAAATGTGTATATTAACATGTGTGTTTATAGTTACATGTGTGTTTATAGTTACATTTTTGTTTATAGTTACATAAATTATATGTTTATAGTTACATGTTTGTTTATAGTTACATATGTGTTTATAGTAACATGTCTGTTTAAAGTAACATGTATGTTTATAGTTACATATCTGTTTATAGTTACATGTTTGTTTATAGTAACATTTTTGTTAATAGTTTCATATATGTTTATAGATACCTGTCTGTTAATAGTTACTTGTCTGTTTATAATTACATATATGTTTATAGTTACATGTTTGTTTATAGTTACGTATCTGTTTATAGTTACATATACGTTTATAGTAACATATGTGTTTATAAATACGTATCTGTTTGTAGTTACATATGTTTTTATAGGTACTATCGGTTTATAGTTACATATATGTTTTTAGTTACATATTTGTTTAAAGTTACATATCTTTTTATAGTTACATATGGGTTAATAGTTACATATGTGTTTATAGTTACATATCTGTTCTTGGTTTCATATCTGTTTATGGTTACATATCTATTTAAAGTTACATATGTGTTTATAGTACCATATATGTTTTTCGTAACATATTTGTGTATGATTCATACATGTTTATAGTTACATGTGTGTTTATAGTTCCATATGTGTTTATAATTATATGTATGTTTATAGTTACATGTTTGTTTATAACTACATGTGTGTTTGTAGTTAAATGTATGTATATAGTAACATATTTGTTTATAGTTATATGTATGTTTATAGTTACATGTCTGTTTATAGTAACGTGTGTTTATAGTAACATGTATATTTATAGTTACATTTGTGTTTACAGTTACATGTGTGTTATAGTTACATGATTGTTTATAGTTATATGTATGTTTATAGTTACATGTCTGAGTATAGCTACATGTGTGTTTATAGTAATATGTATGTTTATAGTTACGTGTTTGTTTATAGTTATATGTATGTTTATAGTTACATGTCTGTTTATAGTAACATGTGTATTTATAGTTATATGTATGTATATAGCTACATGTTTGTTTAAAGTTCAATATATGTTAATAGTTTCATGTCTGTTTATAGCTACATGTCTGTTTATAGTTACATGTGTGTTTATAGTTCCATATGTGTTTATCGTAACATATGTGTGTATAACTACATACATGTTTATAGTTTCATGTCTGTTTATAGCTACATGTTTGTTTATAGTTACATGTCTGTTTATAGGTCCGTATGTGTTTATTGTAATATATTTGTGTATAATTATATACATGTTTATAGTCAAATAAGTGTTTATAGTTTCATATGTGTTTATCGCAACATATTTGTGTATAATTACATACATGTTTATAGTAACATATGTGTTTATCGAAACATATTTGTGTATAATAACAAACATGTTTATAGTTATATATGTGTTTATCGTAACATATTTGTGTATTATAACATACATGTTTATAGTTGCATACGTGTTTATCATTACATATATATTTTTAGTTACATAATTATGTATCATTACATAGGTGTTTATAGTTACATATCTGTTTATAGTTAATACATAATAGCTTATAATTACAAATATGTTTATATGGTTTCACATTTTGTATCGTCATACTTATTTCATCGCACTTCCCTTCAATTTAAGATAAATTACGATAAAATTGAATGGCAAATTATTTGAAGGGTTAACCATATTGTATACCGTGTCACTTGTATGCATGAGGTAAGTTAACATAACAGTATGAATAAATGTAGTCCCACTATACTATCATTCTCATAGATCTTTTCTCAAGTTGTTTTATATTTTTGTTGAAAAGATACTTATACTATGTTTTGAATTTGTTTTACTCTGAGCAACTGCAATTTTGAGTTGTGTGCTAATGTGCTAAGATTTTTACGCCATCCTGATAGATGTGAAAACTGAGGTTTCCACATATATATAGATGTTGTTTGATTGCTACATACCAATAAATGTGAATAAATCCAGGGTCCTTGGATAGTATTTACGAAATATACCTATATATAAACAAAAAGGAAAGTTGCTGTAATTTCTTCGGTATGTGTGGACACTTATATAATGGTTCAATACAATGTCCGTACTGCTTCAGAAGATGGGTCTTTGGAACGCTACGTCTCATTTATCTAAACTTTAAAATCAAATATCACTCATTTAAGTATGTCGTTATCTATAGCATCTGGCACAAAACAAATAACCGCATATGTGGTCTAGTGGTAAAGCGTTTGCCTCGCATGCCGAAGGTATTGGTTTCGATCTCCGACCAGGCCATACAAAATACTCGAAAAATGATACTAGAAGTTTCTTCTATTAGCGCCCAGCATTAAAAGGAAAGTTCTAGGTCTGGTACTCCAGCATGGCAGCGCTTAGAAACTGCCTCAGGTAGACCAGTTCCCGATATGACTCAACACCATAGAACAGCAAAAAACAAAAACAAATGGTTTTATAATATAAATGAAAAAAAGTAAAAACTATGTTTACATTTTATCTTGATCTTGCAATATAATACGTTTAGAGTAGTACAATAATATATTATATTATATGTGGATAGAATAACATTTTGCAGTATTATATACATTGTTCAAAACTATTTACGTGATATTATTTTATGCATTCTTGATATTAATGGTGTATCTTTTAAGTCTTTATATGTAGTTAAAGAAGGGTATCACATTCAATATACTCTCTAGTCATTGAAAGTTTTTACCTCACTTCTGCTGTGTTAAAATATCGAAAGACAATGGGGTATCATATCTCGCTAAAACCGGACTAAGTTGTTTACGAAACATCAGGTATGTAAGCATTTTAAACAATAAGTAGTATAACTTCTTTACGACAGGCTTTGGTAATGATTTTCTGCTTGCCGATCGCCAGGCGCATGGATTAGTATATATATTATCGTTAATATAATATATATATATATATATATATATACTAGTATTTGCAAAACAAACATCCAAATGGCGTTCCTCCGCTAGGTGCCATGATGTCAAATCTGAGGAAAAAAATCACCACGTACAGAAAGAAATAGATAATTCTATCCCGAAGAAAACATTGCAATGAAATTAACTGAAATGATAAAACCAGTACTAACTGTTTTAATACATTTAAAATATGCACCTTTATTTACATTTTTCTAACTGCCTATAAAGAACAATTTGTATACGTCTGTCGTACAAACAGAACAAATAAGTGTTACAAATACATCTTATTCATTCAATGCTTATCTTTTTATATTTAAAAAAAACTTGAAAGAGAGCTATATTTACGTAGTACTGATAAATGATATTTGATCACCAAACACGCATTAGTGCCATTAACGTTCTCGCTCGTGATTACGATCTACACGGGTTTAACCATATTATGCTATTTTAAGACTTGATGACGTCAATGTGTTGCGTACTTACTCTACATGGCACAGGGCGTGATATATTCTAGCGATAATTTGATAAAGTATTGATATTTTGCGACAATAAAACATCAAGTCTGTATATATATTGAATAAATAATCGTGTCTGTACTTAAAAAGAAAAATTAGAATGAAACGGTACAACTTAATAAGATTAATATATATTTTCAGCATTGACAAATGATAAATCTCTAAAATAGTTTCTGTATTTTTTTAGCATTTTATTAATATTATACGAATACGTAAGAGTTAAATAAAGGCATTTGATACTAGATTTTGTGAAATATTTAATATAAACTTATATCATATGCTCAATTCTTAATTCTCACAAGCTTAATGTAGAGCTATTTCTGTGGAAGGTACAATCGATAGTACTAATTAATAACAAACGAACGATTTATATATGGAAAGAGATCTATACCTGTGATTAGACAGGACATATTGTAAACCAGTTTATTTGTACAGTGTATCTCATCTGTATATCGTGAAAAGCGTACTATTAAATTGTGTGTAATATACAACTATTGGTACACAGAGAACTGGTTTCTCCGCGACCGAGTGGTCTTAGGTGCCTTCTCAAGATCCCCTGTTCCCCTCTGTAGCGCTGTGACAGTGTTTTAACATATGTTTGTCTTGTCTATGTAGAAAGCATACAATATAACATAAAGAAGACATTATAGTGATGTAATGTTACAAAATTTCATAGTTCCATTATTGAGCTCTATTGTAGTCCGAAATAAGAACAGTCATAAATTACTGTGAACTTTGAGGATAGGGGTCAATACTGGCTGGAGATAAAGCATTAACTCACGTGCATTACATACCGCTGCGAGGCTCTTTTGTACAGATATCTACACTAAAGTATTTTCACATGTTCGGAGCTTGTTGGGGTCACAGGAGCATGTTAGGGGGCCACATGAGGTGAAAATTCTCCCAGCTCAGGTAAACTGGAGCATGTTAACATGTCAAGAGTTTGTGGTATCACACGAAGTGAAATGCTCCCAGCTCAGAATATATAAAGGCCTGATGATTAATTATCGGGGTTTTTAGATTTTATATAACGACAAATGAGATTTCTGATTTTTTTACTTTTCCCTTAATTTTGTAAACGTACTTAGCCTTTCTAAATTAATAAACTAGATATTTCATGGAAATCAACATAATAAACAGCATAACAAAATTTACAAAATAAAGCTTCGTAAT